>OZ020535.1:10435322-10882831 GCA_963971435.1 Lasius platythorax
GTATCTTCCCGTACGATTCAGAGGCGATCGAAAACCAAAAGAAAATTTGTCAGTTAAATAAGGCGATTACCCTTTCGCCGATAACGAAGCATTTCCTTTGACCAATGTAATCGGAAATTATTGAGGCCAAATGAAAAGTCAAGTACGTCACGACAGCGTCAACTCTATGTACATATGTTCTCTATATTTCTTTTTCTCGCGTTATATTTTTTGCTCGCGTACGCGCGAATCTATCTCTAATGTGAAATATGTTCGCTTCTCTTTGCTTTTATTCATATGAGTTATTTAAATTACTCTGGTACGACAGAAAGAACTAAAAGGCCAAAAGGCAGAAAAGGCGGAAAAAGAGACAGAGAGAAATGACTTCCGTATAATCTCAAAAAATTTAATTTCAAAGCACGACAGAGATTAAAAGAGAGAGAGAGAGAGAGAGAGGAGAGAGAGATGAGAGAGAGAGAGAGAGAGAGAGAGAGAGAGAGAGAACGATAAATTGAAATTTAAATAGAAATAAAAATAATCAGAAAACTTGTAAAGCATTCGTGAGAAGAGTGGAAAAAAGCACGCAGAAAGCCCAGCGTCATCGATCACGCATCTGTGAAATTTTCTTCGTGGAATTTTCTTCGTGCTTTTTGTATGCTGTCATCACAGACTTGCACAAAGTATAACAATTTAGTCAAGCTTGGGCGTATGTACCTAAGTCATGACTAAGTTTGCGTAATGAAGAGTCAGTTGATATTTTAGTTTTAAAGACCACGGTTCTCAAGAACTTTCTTTCTCCTTGAGATTTAATTCCCATTCACGGACCTTTAAGACGAGGATTGACTCCCACGTAAGAAATCTTAGGGTTTTATGCATAACTCTCGTGCCGATATTACATTATAAATCACGTCATATTCTATAAAGCCCGCGTGGCAATGCGCGCGCGAGGAATATCTAATACCCCATCGCACAAAGGAGGACTGCTATAAACTCCGTGTCTCTTGTATAATATTATTTTCCGAGCTATAAAATCGATATCGAAAATATTTCATAACATTTCACAGAGAGTGCCTTGCTATCGGCTAGAAATCGTTAATCTTTTTTTTTATTTTTTCGCGTACATACCACGCGGAAATTATAAATTTTTTCCAATTAAAGGTATTTTAATAGCGAACGGTGTATTCGACGCGAATATGGGATCAATATTTCCTTAGCAAGAATTTTCAGAAGCTGCGTTGCAAAAATATTTTAGTTCGAAAAAGCTTTTACGCGAATTACATAAGTCTTAAAATTTAAATAAATAAAACAAAACTTTGTTTTTTTAATTAATAAAAGATCTATTTGTAAAAGTAGAAACTTTAATTAAGACTTATTAAGAAGAATCGAAAAATAGCAAGTGATGACTTTCTCATGACAAATTTTTTCCAAAGACTCGTATAAAGTATTTTGGAATCAATCTAGGAGAGACACTCTCTACTAGCATTTCATTAATGAAATAACATACTGTGATCACTATGAAGACGAGTTTCCATCGATTTTGCTGCAGCACAGAAACCGATGTGCTTAAAGAGGAGCGATTGATCACTAAGCACGTCCGTGTATGTTCTATTCATTAGGTTTTTCGCTGATTAAAATGTAGTTCGTGTATCTTTAGACGGACCTGATAAGGACAAAGAAGATTCGACTATCGTTTCGGCAATTTAATGCTCCTCATTTTCTCGGGACTTTATGAGCTTGAAAATAGCGGAGTTGTAGCTAACGCTGTTTTGTAGTTTGAATCAGTAGGAAAATCGCGCGAGATGGACACCTCAGTTTATTGGCGCATATGTATGCAATGTATGCTCCATGCTGCGAACACTCTATTCGCTTTTGTGCAATGTCAAACATCACTCTGTTTCTCCTTCGTATGCCACACGACATGCGTTGTTCGCGCTCGACTTCAATGACGAGTTACAACTTTAATAGTGTCATACCTGACGGTCAGACTCGCTTTTGTAAATAGAAATACATTTTCAAAACCGTTCATTATACATTGTTTAGGAATTTAATTAGGGATCCTCGTTTTTGAAAGCGTCATTAATTCCTTCAATTCTTTCCGCGAAAAAAATGCCATCCATACGCGCACACACATACACATACAATGTTAATAAATATAATTTTTCAAAATTTTTATTTCTGTCGATTGGGTATTCCAAGCTTTCAGAAATTTTTTTATTACAAATTTTTCGATCAAAATTTCGCAGTAACGTTCGATATTCATCAGATATTCATAGAAGTTTTGATGACGTTGCCTTCAGCGAAAATTATCGCAAGATCATTTTGCGATACTTTTTGCAATAATTGCGTCTGAGTTTCATCCTGGGAGCGTAGAACACCAATTTCTCCAAACTAACATAGTTACGGCGTCTCTTTGAAAGACGATTATGATGCGACTCTCTACATAACTACGCGCACGTGCATTCTACATATATACTCTGTGATGATAGGCTCGGCGTTAACGTTAACGCACGTGTGCTACGCTGCAAGTCGCAAACTAGATCGAGCGAGATAATTATGTTCGATGTTTCATAAATTACGAAAACAGGCCCGAGAAAAACTGCTAGCCCGATGTTAAGGTTGCAAAGTGAAACGCGAGCTTTCCACGCGAGCATTTCGATACCTTTTGAGAATGTATTTCTTCAGATAACAAAGTGACTGAAATGACTTTTTTTGCTGTTGTTCTCACAATTGTAAAAAAAAAAATAATAATTGCATAATTTATATTTAATATTATGATCACTTACGAGTATTTTTTTACCTAATATGTTCTAATTTTCTATTCGACTTTATTTACTATTGTTTCATTATTAAAAATATTTGCTAATGATTACGAGGTTAGTTTGGAAGGATTTTGCATAGATATAATTTCGAAAGAAAAAAGGGACATTTTCCGCGAAATTTTCCATCTCATAAATTACGTAGTTGTACTGCGACAGCGTAGTGGAACAATTTGCGTATCATTTCAGTCACGGATTGCGAGGAGGGCAGCAGGTTTTCTCGCTCTCGATTTGAATTCATCCACCCACGGAGAAATGTATATCGCTCTCTCTCTACTTATTAAAGCTATTCTAGTTATTTATTAAAGCATGAAACAATACTTAATTTTAGTTATAATTCTAGATAATAATATCAATTTGCATGCAATCGTAGCTCAGATGCATGTTAATTGTTATTCTATGGATTTATTGTAGTTTACTGTTTTTTTAATTCAGTATAATATGATACGAATACATTACTGATCGATTATATATGATAGATCTTCGTGTTAATAATTATTTTTTTTCGGATGGATATCATTACAAATGCAAAACAAATACAGTTAAGAATATCAATTATTATAAATGGAATATATATAGAGTAAGTGGTTTATACTAAGCGAGAAAACGATATTGTTTTTGAAAGATTTTTAGAACAATTTCTTCTAAAGACTCGTTCACTCGGAAAGAGATCAGAAAAGGAAAAGAAAATCTTACATGTAGTAAGTACAGTTCTTTTGGAAATATTGTTGGAAAGTAGTTCGCGAAAAAACTTTACGAATCTAGTCAGGAATTATCTCGGAAAAGTTCTGGCGTACAAAACGTTTGCCGTGTGAACTATGCAAAAAGCTGTGCTAGCGGCGCACTCAGCAACATGAATAATTAACAGCAAATTAATTCGTCGACATCTAAATTCTCTAGTTCTATAATTATTAATAAAGTTGGTCCATTTCACGTGCCGTAAATTTTATACTGGATAAATTTGAGCTTTCTTTTACACTTTACAATTTTAATAAAACGCGATTAACTATTATATACTGCCATAAAAAAGGGATACTATATAATATTAATTATTGTATATTAATATTATTTTTATATGTATATAAAATACATAATATAAGATACAACGAATTTTTCTATTACTAATGAAAAAGAACTTAACATATTTTTAAAGCAAAATCTTTTTTTAATACACACACACACACATATAACTCCCTATTTATATACGAAGTCAATTATAGAACTTTATCTGCTTTGCGGAAATAATTGTCTCTGAAATGATATCGAACTAATCGATTCAATTAATTCTCATGCACGCGGAAATGCTTATCACGTTTCATTAAAGCCACCGGGATTAGATGAAACAATAAAAGCATAAAAATTTTATCGATTTTTATTTGTTTGATGTATAATCTTTAATCTTCCGATTGTTATATCCTTCTTATGTTATTTTATCTTGTTTCAAGTCATATATAAAATTGAATTTTATCGTATTGAAAATATTAATATCTAACAGTTTTCTTAACATTTTCCTCTCCGAACTGTGTTGATTAATGTCCGCGAATATATAGAATGATTTTTTTACTTCTGTACTATTGTAAATTTCAATTTTAACATAATCGCGTCAAGAAAAGACTAATTTTTCAGTTCTTTTTTATGATGTTTATTTTATATATATCTTATATGTATACATATATATTACCTCGAGTCTAAAATAAAAAATAATTATCACTCACCGGTACGATGCCCGAGAAATTTGCTTACTCCAGGATTGCTTCGCCGTCGCCTGATGCTTCCCTGAGTCTCCTCTCTTTTTGTCTTGTTCGCTGCTTTTTCATGGCACTCACACTCACACAATACTTGCGAAAAGATGATTATTTACAATCTCACGGCACTCTATAAGACACTCCTTTATACGGCGCGAATCTTATTACAATGCGATGATACTATTAAATATTATACATTTATTATAACATAATAGAATAAATAAACAAATTAAAATTAAAAGTAAATATTTGCTAACTTGTTCGAAAATATAGTTGGATTTGCACAGATTTCGATCGAATAAATCTCGCATTTTGACAAATTATAACAATGTGTAAACGCCGAATTTGTGGATTAATATTTATATTAATTTAAACGTGTCGCGATCCCGCTCGACTGTAATCAATCCGTCCTGTGACATTTTATCAATGACCGAAAATATATGAGAATGACAGCGACTTTTTATCCTGACCGTGCGATACGATGCGAGCCGAGTTAATAATCAATTAAGATGCGCGATGAAACGTCAAATGATACATAATCGAAATTTAATATTACGCGCAGTATATACGCAATATATTTTTTAAACGCGTATAAATCCCAAAGGTCTATTATTATTATTAAACGCTATATCACGGCTTTTCGTTACTTCAATCACTCGTGGTATTATCGTGCGTTATCATGCGTATTTGAAGCATATTAATCACACGAAATATCTACCGTCGTCTCGGCATATTTATGAGTCGCCAATTGCGGAAATTAATTAATCCCGCTGATTGATAATTCCTAATTGTAATGATTGTAGGGAATAATAGTCATTTCGAGAGATAACACGCAACACGACACTGCTTGCTTGCTCGAGTCTCACCGCGTATAATAAGGTCACGGCAGTATAAACAATAGCGCGGTATGCGAAGGCCACAAGGCGAACATAGTACAACATTTAATACATTGTTTCCTCCTACACCAAATATTTAATATACTACAACATAAATCTATGTGAGAAATATTCTCTTCTCTTAAATCAATTATTAATAACCGGTTAATGTATCACAATCTTTCTTTACTCGATTCTGCGTGTATTATTACGCGATCTCAATCCGAAAATTATTGGCAAATTACGTTTAAATCGCTGAAAAATTTTCAAAACGAGATCTATTCGAACGAAAGCATCGTCGAAGAAACTATGATCCGTAAAGATGGCAATGAAACAATAATTCGTAATTTCTATCCCTTGTCGTTTCGGTTTAAACTTGAAATGTAGATAAAATTGCATGAAATAATTGCTTTAATTATTAGCCGTCGCTTCGGTTTACAAATCGATTGATAGTATCTTTAATTGTTCATACAGAATAATCACATCTCGTAGTACTTGTCGCGATCGCATTTCGAGAGATAATATGACGTACACGTGGAGCGGTTCACATGCTGCTCGTTCGACTCCCACCGCGCGAATAACGAGGCAAATCAACATTAGCACCGCTATATACATACAGAGGTCACAAAGTTCGATGCTCGTTTCTGGCGACGCTGTCATGTGTGCGCAATAGTCTTATTGTGATTAGGGAAGGGAGAAGCCTAACACACAATTATTCTCTACGATCATTCACTCTCGCGATTGACGCGCGACTCGTAAGGATATCGAGGCGAAGGCTTTTACCAAAGTAGGTATTTCTCGCGATATAAAATTATTGTGTACTTTTACGGGCGATGATTATTTCTTAAAATATACTTGGAGTCAAATATATCTTGCATCGCTCTTTCAATTTTTCGTCTATTTAAGTACAATATGCCTCATTTTCGGATGGATAGTTTTCGAATTATCTATTAAACTTATTTTTACTTATTTTTACAAATGTGTAATATTTTTTAATCAAATGGGTCAAGTTGTTTTTTTTTTGTTTTACATAGATTAGAAACGCTGTAAATCGGACTATAATCTTTTCTGTTATGTATCTTTGCTTGTAGTTCCGCGATAAGTAGCTTACTGTGTACTTTGAAATAAAGTAGCTTGGAAAACGAGTTTTAAAACATTATGAATTTCAATGAGTCGCAAATGTATAAAGTAATACGGCGTATTGATTTAAGCAAGTTTTTCAAGACGGAATTTATATTGTAAAAATAAACGACTCAAATATGTATAATGTCTAAATATTCTTTGTCACGAGAGTTAAATGATGCTAAATGAATAATTGCTAAATGAAAAAGAAAATACAAATCGCGTTCTATTTTTCATATTATTCGAAAGAGTTCGTAAATTAATCGCGTTTATCAACTCGGTATTTGCAAACATTTTTTAATCCTCTTGCAAGAGAAATTTGCATTCACATGTACATTACGTAAGCTATTGTGGCTGCCGGAGAATATTTCCATCAAATTCGCCATAGTTTTATCAAGTGAAGAAGTTCGGCCGAATAATCGATGGCCGAATGTTCGACGCCGACTAAATGGTACTCTAGCGAAAGTCGATATTTCACGCGTCCCTTTCTATTATCCTCAGAATGCGTGTTATATCATGTCGGTCTACTCCGATGACCTGAGAAGTAGAATCTTGCTATCGAAAGTAGTCGTTCGGTTTATTCCTCTATAAAAGTAAGCAAAGAAATCTTGGCAATTCAAACGCACGCACACACACACACACACATGGGGCGATTTTCGATGGAATTAGTATTTCTATCGGTGAAGTCATAGTTAGTTTTTAATTAGATAATTTTAAATCGCGAAAATTATATTTTCCATGAGATATTAAGATACTTATTATTTTTATTTGTTATCATTATATTTTTCTTCTGTGTTAATATTGTCTTATCTTCTATGTTAATATTCTTTTGAAAAATAATTAATTTCCATAAATCAACTGCAAGTTTTCATTAATAATTTTCAAAAAATTTGTTTTATAATTTTCTGACTTTATCATGTAATGCGTCTAAATTCTTGCTGCGTATCCTAGTATTTTTTTTTATAAAGCCTTTTTGTTTGATTTCCTGAGTTTTGCGTTAAAGAGAATGCTGAATTTAAAAGCAACCCATTAATTCTGTATACTTCTTAGTCAAGATGTTATGTTATTTCTAAAAAGCAAGCGCGGGTCAGGAATGCCTCTTCTTTTTGCAATTTTCTTTTCGTAATTTTCATTTCGCTAAGGAATGCAGAGTTTTATTCCAAAATATGACGGTTCTTTTTTATCACGCTGTGAGTTGTATTGAAATATATGTAAGTACAATATTACTGTCGAAAAAATGTAAAACATCTTCAGATTTTGATACATAGGGCCAAAGATAATGATTTCAATGTAAATATAGTTATCTCCATTATTTGAACGGAATGAATAATCTCAACATTCGTAAGATCGTTGAGAGATGAGATATAATTTTCGAATCATTTGATTTCCAATAATCTCTAAGTGAATTGGTTACTTTGGTTACGGCTTTCACGGGAATCGATTATCACGAGATCACAAACAGTTCTCGATATTGGTCTCTCATACCTGCTTGCGTGATATAGGCATGACATTTGTCCGACCGCAATCGCGACGATTGGATTAATTGTCTTTGTGATGGCTCGCTGTGTCTCGATTGCGGTTTATCCCATCCTCCGCATATCCGATCGTGAATGCTTCTCGTGAATTGGGCGATATAGGGTAGGTATAGTTTACGGATTAAATCGAAGAAGATTCCAAGAGTCATTGTTCACGATTGACATCCAGTTCTATCGGTATCCGATTGTGTGCGCGCGATATGCAGTTTAATATTTTATATATCACGAGATTTGAATATTTTCAGCGATCCACTACTCTCCACCCTTTCTCTCCTCGTGTCGAAGTTAACGATTAAATATTAAGTATGTTTGGTCCGTTTATTCGTTTCAGAGACTACGAGAGCAGCAATATCTTGGACAATTTGCTGTCCCGCATGGAGCAGTACGCCACGAATTTAGAAACACTGGTGGAGGAACGTACGGCGGACTATCTCGAGGAGAAACGTAAATGCGAGGAGCTCCTTTACCAGCTACTACCAAAGTAAGTTACGCGAAACGCAAATAACACAAGAGCTGTCTTAGAAAGAACAAGATTGTCCGTCTTATATATTTGCGAGATCCTGCGGAGAATTCATTCCGAGTATACTTCGCGTGTTTGGTAGAAGGCTGAAATATTCGGATAGCTATATTATTCAAATACTTTGGACAAATTTGATGTGAAGGATATCTGATTTGAAGAGTATTTCAATATCTAAGAAAAGATTTACTTTATATATTATTTTACATATTGTACATCTATATTATCTCTGATATATTATTTGAGTTCTTCTTTTAACATTAAAGTGTTTTTATTATTGTTAATAATTTTGTAAGACCGTTTGTTTATTAGATTGATTCTAATAATATGAATAATTATTAAATTATATTTAAAGTCTGAGATTTTGTTGTGACCAGCTCGAATTGATTTTTTACTTATTTTCGTGCCAGCGAGTCTGCGGCAGCACCGCGTTTTTCCCATGTGAATTATTTATTAGGCTTTATCAGTAGAAATATGTTAATTTAACACCGCACGTAAATCAGTCGGACATATATATATATATACACAAACGCGCACGAGAGCTTGCTTTACCGAACATTAAACCGCTAATTACTGCAAACACAGGCAATAATAATCGAGATATCAAATAGCCTTTATATGAAAATGCGAAAACGCGCCGCGATGAAAATTAACGGTTGGAGAAATCTCTTCATATTCCAAACGGCGTAAAATTGTGTATGCGATGGAAATGGCTGGAATATAATATAAATCGGTCGATTCGATTTGCTCACGTGCGACGGGGCGCGATCGAACGTTAAAGGTTATCGAAAATTGGTCAACCTTGAAATTGTAATTGATCTGAAAAAAAAAAATAGAATAAAAACGCGTAAAGCGATGAGGAAACGAACGAAACAGTTTTCCGAGAACGCCGTCGAGAAATATAATCTGCGAAACTGCGATGAGAAATTAATTATACGAGAAATTGTGTCGTTTTAATTTATTATATACGTTCAAGACCGCGCGACGGCGCTAGGGCAACGCAAAACGCAAGAAGCCTCGAGAAATAATTTGTTAACCCGACGCAAGTGGCATGTCATCGGCATAATTATTATAGGGTCATTATGAACGTAATACAACGCTGGGTTTTCCACTTTCCTGAAAACCTGTTACGTACGAGCGCGGTGGTCGATCGAGTATACTTGTGATATCGATGCGAACACGTCACACAAAAACATTTTTCCTTCGACATTTCCCTGAGAGTTTTCTTCAAACGAAAGCGAATATACGCGACCGAAAGAGGCTTTACTCGCTTTTTAAACGAGAACATCCCGCTTTACGGCGTGTGCGGTTAAACATACCCTGTGTAACTTCTTGCGAGCAAGTGGGTACGAAACCTTAATGAACTTTACGAAGATAAAAGGAACGGGCGAGAAAATTTTGTTGAGAGCTTCGGAAACTTTATCATCGCTCGTCCCCTGTGAGTGATAACTCTTTTGTCGTGCGCCAGTAATATAGTTAGCGAGCCATCTCGTATCACGTTTAATCGATATTACATCATGATACATCATTGTTTCGGACAAATCGATTTTTGCGAAATAATTCAAATTTTGCCTTTATGTGATTAGCAACATTTTTTTATTCATTTTGAGGCAATCGATTTTTATTTTTGCAGAATTTCAGAAGTAAGATCTATATTAATATTGTAATACAAAACTGTATTAAGTTAATTTTTATTATATCGTATATAATCTATAATTCCCATTAATTTGCGTTAGTCTCCGCGTTGATTTTTTTTCATCTGGTCAAAGGAAAGATATATATATATGTCAATTAAAACTTTTTCACTGCGTTTTAAATTAAAAATCTAATAGGAACATGCGGGAAGCGCTAATCTCGCGTACGGTTATTTTTTGATTAACTTCTGGAAACTCAGTTTTATATCGCGTGTTAAAACCATCGTGTGTTAAAATCAATCTTTTCTAAAAAAAAGTTGCTCGCGAGAGAAAAAAATTATTTTTTCCGTGTTAAAAAAGAAAGAAAAAATTCGAATTTAGAAATTTATTATCAAAATTGAAATGTATTATAGAGTGTGTGTCCGGATCATTTTGTCACGTTACCTCCCTCGAAATTGTCTATTATCCTTTCGGCTCTTTTCCGTTTACTGCCGTCTGTGAAAGGCACGTGTTTGTTCTGCGAGCAGATCGGTGGCGTCGCAGCTGATCCTCGGACAAAGCGTAATCGCCGAGACATACGACCAAGTGACAATCTACTTTAGCGACATCGTGGGCTTCACGAGTCTGTCGGCCGAGAGCACGCCTCTGCAGGTGGTCGATCTGCTGAACGACCTCTATACGTGTTTCGACTCCATTATCGAGAACTTCGATGTCTACAAGGTGAGTAGTATTGACCTGCTTTTAACCATATCCGTGGGAGCGATGGAAATCGACCCTCGGTCGAAGGGGTGAATATTTTAAACGGGGGGTAAGAAAGTCACACCGGCTCGTGGAACGGAGATAAACTTTCTTTCGCTCATTCGCTCACGAACGAGGTTTCGCCGATACGCGTGATGGCACGTGACGTGGCCGCTCGCAATATCCAAGTTCTTCCGGCGTAGTTTTATCGGAATGATGGACAAAGCGTTCATCGTTTCGACAAGTTTTTCTCGCTCGCGAGTGAAGAGTCTGACTTCTTCAATTAGGAAACTTGTGCTCGACCGGTCCTCTCTCATTTTCTCCCGGTCTCCAGTCTCTTCTCCGTTCTACGGTCGCTTCTTTTTTCGCATTTTTTCCCGATAGTTTCTTCGAACTAAACGATCATCCGGTATAATCTATCTCAGTCAACACGCCGCATTTCTCATCGAAATCAAGTCCGAGAAATCTTGCTTCTATATTTATAAAGCACTCCACGTGGCGTTATTTGGAGCCTATCGTGAGACATTTGATACGTTAAGGCTAACGCAAGTAAGACAGAGATAAACATGGTAATTCCAGAGAACAAATTGCCCTTGATTTTTTACGAGAGCGATTTTCTATGAAAAGAACGCGATTACCGCGCGTGGAACTGAATCTTTCTACTACAGTTAAAATATTTATGTGTCGTTGCGCCTGTGAAAGATTAGAACGATGGAAACGATGGAAAAGGTATCGCATACGATATGTAAAAATTTACGATTAATCGACATAAAATTTATAAAGAAACACGAAGATGCGTAATGTAATATTTATGTGGAATAAATTCGCAATAATAAAACATTTTTATTGTGCGAACGAGAGAACGCTTTATATAATTATTCAATTAATCAAATAAGAATAATTGTGTTAATCGAGCCCAAAAGAGAGTACGTATTTTCGATCGATAAAAAAGCGCCAGTGTCTTAGTTTCAGAGAACATTGTTATAATTTTACAGTCTAAAAAGCACCCCTCGATGCAGCACGGTGGTCGTATGATTATCGTGACTATATATATATAGTCACTCAACAGCAGCTTTTACTGAACTTTATTATTTTTTTCTAATTACAGATTAAACAAACATTTTTTTATTTTTCAACATTATTTTATAATTAAATTGATAATGTAAGGGTTCTTTTAAGATAGATAAATAAAATAGTTCTTGTTTATTTGTCTACAGTATTCTTATGTGTTCTGTTTCGTGATACTTCTACATTTAATCTCACTTTAATCTGTTTGCCTTACTTCAATATTATGAACTTTTTAAGATCCAAGTGTCCTTCTTGATATATATATATATATATAGGCAATTCCACGTCAAATAGGACAAAAATCGACCTTCTTTGACTTTGTATTTTTTAAATCGAACGAAACTTTTTTCACGTGAAATATACATAAAATAAGGAGATACGTATTTTTGTATTTAAATCTGAAATATTTTTTTTCGCAGAAGTTATAAACAACAAAATTTTCGTAAAAAAATGAAGAAGTTGTCAACTTCAAAAATTAATATCTCTGGTTATATTTATCGTAGAGAAATTTTCAAAAATGCATTTCAAAGCTAAGGAAACAACCTTTTTTATAAAATAGTTTAAGTTACAAGAAATTGCTAATTACAATTGTTATAAATAATTGAAATGTTTAATAATTTTTTTCACCAAAAAGTACACTTTTTAAAATTTTTGAAATAATGCTATTTTATTCTCCATTTCATTCTGAAGTGTACATATTTTTTATTTTATGGAGAATCGATAGATTATATTTTTTATATATTTTTAATAAATGAGGCGCCGCGCCGTGCCGCGTCACTGGCTCGACCAAGTAGTATGCTACGCGGTTAAGAAATCGGCGCGCCATAGCGCGTAGCATACTACTTGGTCGAGCCAGTGACGTGGCATGGCGCGGCGCCTCATTTATTAAAAATATATAAAATATATAATTTATCGATTCTCCGTAAAATAAAAAATATGTACACTTTCAGAATGAAATGGAGAATAAAATAGCATTATTTCAAAAATTTTTAAAAGTGTACTTTTTGGTGAAAAAAATTATTAAACATTTCAATTATTTATAACAATTGTAATTAGCAATTTCTTGTAACTTAAATTATTTCATAAAAAAGGTTGTTTCCAAAAGCTTTAAAATGCATTTTTGAAAATTTCTCTACGACAAATATAACTAGAGATATTAATTTTTAAAGTTGACAACTTCTTCATTTTTCATGAAAATTTTGTTGTTTATAACTTCTGCAAAAAAAATATTTCAGACAAATACAAAAATACGTATCTCCTTGTTTTATGTATATTTTACGTGAAAAAAGTTTCGATTGATTTAAAAAATACGAGGTCATTTCTTGTCCGATTTGACGTGGAATTGCCTATATATATACTTTTTATATATATATAAACGCCAGTTAATAAAATAAAAACGCTAGTTTCACGAACTTTTCTTATTTTCTAAGATCTTTTTCTCGTAATTAATCTGTTTAATTTGAACGGAAAATATAATAGACAGAAATAAATAAGTTTAACGTGAAAATGTTTTACATGAAGACATTCTCATATAAAATAGATATTTTATTAAATTTAAAAATTTATTTATATATATTTAATTTAAAATAAAACTTTTAAATAAAAACAAACTTTTAAACAAAAAATGTTCTCTCATATATATATGCTTCCTTCTGAAATATTAAATTTTTTTATCAAGGCAAAGTTTCTCTCGATTCCTTTTCAGGTGGAAACGATAGGGGATGCTTATATGGTCGTATCGGGATTACCAGTGAGAAACGGGATGAATCACGCCAGAGAAATCGCGAGGATGAGCTTAGCTCTCAGGGATACGGTAATGACGTTCAGTATTCGCCACAGGCCAAACGAGCAATTGAAGCTTCGGATTGGCATGCATTCTGGTGAGTCAACACTTTATCACATATTTCTCTCCGCTCACGCAAAGCGGAAGAAGATTAGCCCCAACATGATCCTAGGCTTCGTGCCAATATTGGATCTTTCTACAATTTGTGTACGGCTTATAGTTCCAGAATTCTTAACTTCAATTTTAGCGACAGATCAAAAAAGTTCCGCAACATCTTGCATTATCATATTTGTTTTCGAGGACAAAATTTCTTTTATATTTTATTACTGTATTTGATGAATTCTCTAGTTCTCTGTTATATGTCGGAAATATTTTCAAGAACGGCGTTATAAATCGAGCGTTTTCGCTTTTTATTACGAATCGATTTTCGCTTGCATGTAACAAAGGTTGGAGCGCGAACTACAGAGATTGATATCATGCGAGTAACATGAATTAAATAAAAAACGCGGCGCGATATTTCGAAATAACTTCCAACGGAAATTTTTTTCTCTCTCGAATCTATTTCCATCGTTCATTGAAAACAATATTCGATGCGATTGAAACTGATGTGGTAATGGATTTGTTGGAAAGTCGACAGCTACATCTGCCGCTACGAAAGAATGAATGATTGTATTTCCCAATAAACAACATCATTGCGTTTTTCAAATTCTGTTTTTATTAATTTTTAAATTCACGGTATGATGACTCTTGAGAATTCACGACTCGGAGCATTACGTGACGAGAATCTCTATTTCTCAGACTCACTATCTAATCTCATTTTTCTCTAAAATTTTTCTCGATGAAATCGCATCGTGCGAATGTCACCTCGTTTCCAAAACAACATCCTTTCAGATTGTGTAGAACTTAGATTACGCTGTTCCCACGAGAAGAAGCGATTTTTTTATGATTTATGTCAAGCGGTTAGCTGTAATTGGAGAAGTTAATTGCTTTTTAAATGGACTTAGAATGCAACGTTGCTTTCGTATCGCCTGGTAAACAACCATTCCAAAAAATAATTGCTCATTAATTTTCTTTTTTATGATCAATAAATATGACGAATTAATCTTTCCATTATTGTTGACGGGAACAAAAAATGGTATAAGAAAATATTTCCCCAAATTTACGCTAATGATATAAGAACTCAAAAGATGTGCTTAAATGATACTTAATTACTTGTTTTACAAAGTTTTATCTTCAAAGGGATCTGAAAGATTAAACTCTGTCTTAAAGAGTTAAGAGAGGTTGAAAAGAGAAGAATTTTCATATATTTTTATATCTCGTTTTCTACATCGCGTGTCTGTCATCCTGATGTGATGCCGGAAATAAAATTGGCGTGAGACGTATGGTGGTGGGTCGTACACGTGTTTGCTTACAGGACCCTGCGTGGCCGGTGTGGTGGGTCTTAAGATGCCTAGATACTGCCTGTTTGGTGACACCGTCAACACAGCCTCCAGGATGGAGAGTAACGGAGAAGGTAATTAACAGCTCAGTCATTCTCGGAAAGGGACGCCGGGGGTTGTAATAGGGAAAACGTGAAGGTACAAAGTTATAGACGCGCGCGGTAATTAAAGGGGAGAAGTAAAGGTGCGGCGACGCAAGAGAGCAAGGTCGTCGCTTAAGAGAAAATCGACCCTGGTTCAAGTGTTTCCATAGAGATACGACCTCGTGGTTACCTCATTTTCAGCCGTGAGCGCAACTATAAGTATTGATTAGCCATAACCATATGCTAATCTTTCCGGCAGCGATTCATGTGTAATCGTTAAGGATACACCGAGCGCGTCGATATTTCAGTATATTCGACAATTATAAGTCTGATGAATGTAATTTGTATATTATTTTGAAATAATTTTTTGATCGATATTAGGTACCGTTAATATCTCATTAACTCCTAGTGGCTCTTAATTAGGAAAGATCGATCCACTTTCGGCTGCTTAAAACGATGATTATCCAGCAATTTCGAGTACTTTTTCCGAATTTTTTATCGAATCGACAGCAATGATTTCGATCGCTGCTTGACGGGGCGTCGACACACAATGATGAAATTGATTGTATGCTGAATCTTGTTTATCGAGGCATGCATGAGTATATGGTGTATCGCTTAATGCCGCGTGGGTGGCGATTCTCCCTCGCAAGGACCTCTGGGTGCCGGCGTCGAGGCAAGGACGCACCGCAAGGCGCCACGCGGCTGTTTATCGAGTTTCTTCATATAGCACGTTTTGTGTGCGTCGTGAAAATTATATCACGCACGTTAAAAAGAGTTTCCGGGCGATAGATTGCATAAGGATGCGTTTCATGATTTTTCTTTCTCTTTTTTGGGGTTTTTTTTTTTTTATTTTAATAAATGTACATGTAATCGTCGGACACGTGTTCAAGCATGAAGTGAACGTGACGATTTTTCAGGCAGCGTGTATTATAGTGTTTACACAAACAAAAAGGGATTATTCGATTACAACTACAGTTAGCTCACGGAAATACAAATTTCAATACCATCGGTCGATCGATTTTTTAATCGAAATATAAAGAGATTGATTAACTTTGGAGTTATTAAAGATTGAAAGGGATTTCTGAGAATGAACAAGTATTTCAATAATATATCTTAATTTTATCGTTTATTTTATTTTCTTTAGAAAGGAAATAAAGAGATTTTTCAAGATTAAAGTTTTGAAAAGCAATTATAAATAATGCTTTACTCTCTCTCGATTCACTTTAATCTTACTCTTAATTTGAATTTAAATGAACCTTATTTTTTTAGAATTCTAATACAGAGTGATTTAATACATTCTGTATTTAACTAGTCTGAACTTTACTTACTCATAAATCCAGTTTAAATTAAAATTTAAAAGCAAGATTGTATGTAAAATGTTTGTGTGTGTGATTGCTAGGACATTCTGTACACATAATATGAAGATTTGAGATATAAAACTCTGTAAATGTCACATCTCTAGAAAGTTATTTTTGTAAAACCCATGTATAAAACAGAAGCTAACATAGCTTTAAAACGTCCACTTACGAGGACATCTAATGAGAAAAACAGAAACAGCGTTTTTTTGCGTATTCTTTCAAATAAATAAAATATTATGCTCCGATTTTCCAGAGGTTTTCAACTCTCAGCATTTCACATGTCAAGTCTTCATCAAATAAATATTATTGATATGTTAAATTGATTATTGATTGATTATAGAGTGCAACATGTCATTTGTCCAAGCGCAATATATCGCTGCTGAATACGCGTACTTAATCAATTATCGTTTCATTTATGCAGCACGGAATATTTATTATGCAAAATAATTGACGTATTACATCGCATAATTGTGATCAATGAAGTTACGTAACTGATTTAAAATAAAGGATTTATAGAGCGCTATTGATCGTCGCGCAGCCACGCTCTCTTTTTTCCGCGGAAAACGCAATCAGGTTGCTCTAGAAATAGGGGAGATCATACGAAAATTACGTATATCGGATTAGCATATTTACGATCGCTCGCGCTCTGGCCGTTGGCTGTAATCGAACTTGCGCATACAGTCACTGACGACGGAAGTTCCGATCAGCGCGCTCATAACTTTATTATCGCTTTAAATTCCATTAAAAGTTCTCTTCCAGCTCGAGAAAGTACGATAGTGCCGATTTATTTATTCATCTAGTTAGGTTGTTCGTGATCAGCTCGATTTGTCTTTCTCGCATTCTTTATACTTGTTATATCAATCACTTTATGATTAGCAATCTTGAGGTCCGAAGAAAATTTCCCTGATTTCTTTTGTACATTATTTTTGTTAAAATATTTAAAAAATATTTGAAAAATCATATAAATTATTTAATCTAAACTTCTGAGGAAATAAAGTTTAGTTTCTCTTTTTAACTGAACAATTTATTTATTTCTTTTAACTTTCAAATTAAATTACTCACTAGCGCTACATAGAATTCGTACAAAACTTTATAGAAATTATAAAAAAGGCAAATCTCTTCATATATTTGATGACTTGTCTAGTGAATTTTTTTTAAATTTTGATGGATGACTGGAATACGTTCCTTGCTTTTGCTGGAAAGAAAATTGACAATATTGAGCTATAATACTTGATTTTCACACCGTGATCTTCGATCAACGTATAAAAAAGCTGGCAAGCGTAACTGCTGATGGCAACAAAAAGTTAATTGGTAGTCAAGCTATATGAAGTTTACATATCAAAGAATTTTAAATTTTCCCTTCTCGCCTTGACGCGTCGGCTGTTCGTCGACGCGTCAAAATAAATCTAGTCGTGCCAGTACTATAAAGGTCACGTCGGACCGCGAAATTAATGAAGGAGCCATAATATGACAGCTCAGCGTCGTCATTCAAAACACAAAGTGACATTTCGCGCTTCTCCTGCTTGCATAATTATTAAGAGTTGCAGTTTTTCCGAATAATGAATAATTTGTTGTGCTTTCTGCGCTCTCTTCGAAGGGAAAAACGAGCTCCTATTTTTTCGCGCAAATTACTCATTTTGTGTGCATAAAATTTTTTTGCGAATTTGCAGTATGCTTTTTGCTGTTTGAAATTTTGATGAACGTTATTCCTCGTGGAGGATTGAATTTTGACGGTATGTTTGTAAGTGCATGCTTTCTGAGGAGTTAATTTACATTCAGGTAAAAATTAGGAGCAAGTCAAGAGTAAAGCATTATTATAATAATTGTTTTTTAGAACCTTTATTCTCAGAAAGGGGCCTTTCTCTTGGATCTTTTATAATTTGATAATCACGTTAAACATTTGACATATCGATTATAAATAGACTTGATCTTAAAGAATACGTCATTGAAATTAAAATAGACGTTTCTGAAACATTCTGCAGTTGTATCCACATCCAGTAACGTAGAAAATGACGTAACGGCGGAACAATTGTTCGAGCATCAAACGTATGTGGAACTCGCGTCATTGTGCGCTCTGTTGGATACATCCAGCCGCCTACAAAGTGCACTATCGCCGGAAGTGATCGGTTCAAAGTTTATTCGCGTTACGTGCAGTTACTTTGAAAAGTTGCCTTGAACACGAATTTCAAACCGACGAAATTTATTTATTTTTTTTTTATTCTCATGCCCGCCGGTCGTCAAATATCACGTTTCGGTATTTGAAGCGATCCATGATGGGAAAAGGGCATAGTGTGGCCTTTCATCGAAATTGGATGGATTTAGTAATATTAAGTCAGTGTTTTTAGAGATTAAAATATCTAAAAATATAATATTTTTCAACCAAAAATAAAATATATTATTTGAAGTGAAAAGGAGTTACTCAGTATCTTGCAAAGAAATTGTTATCTAATGTTCTTTAATTGACTTTATTTCCCGTAATAACTATTTTCTTAATATCAAAGAGGAACGTTCCAATTAGCATTGTAAGAGGATTATAGGGGACGTGCGTAAAAGAAATTGTTTTCCTTTCTCGGCGACAGCTTTGAAGATCCACGTTAGCCCGAAGACAAAGGAAATCCTGGACACTTTTGGCACATTCGAACTCGTCTGCAGAGGAGAGGTCATATTAAAGGTACGTTCTCGATCGATATTGCGGATTTTTCTCAATTTCCTTGAGATCAACGCACACCGTTATGTATTTGCTTGCTCGGCTTCTTATCTCACGAACCCAACCTCTCGTTCCCTTCCTTGGGGATGAACGAGAAGAGGAGGCCGCGCGAGTCGTAGTCGAGATAAAACGAAGAGCGGAATTGTTGAGTGGTCTCTCGTGCCGCAAACGTCAGAGTGGTGGTGACGGGAGAGTGAAGGGGTGGCTTTCGTGATTGGTATTTCGCGGCAAAAAGATGGATCCGGGTGATTATTGCGCGAGCGCCCCGGTTACGATCTTGTCTCGCGGATCGTGATATATACAATATTTTGCATGAACTTTTTGCCTCTCTTTACAGCCGAGCGATAGTCGAGTCTCTCAGTGGAATAAGTACGCGCGATGCTCTCCGTATTCCATTAATTTAACGACGGATATATTTGTATCTTCGGAGTATAAGATGCAATGACTCCAAGCGTTCCTTTATACTGCGACTGTTTAAAATATCTCTCTAATTAATTTCGCGTTTCATAATTATATTTAATATAAATTATCTCCATTTTATGTTATATATTGTATGTTTGTTCACCGTCGAACGTTGCAGCGTTACACAACTTCTTGATGAAATAGCGTCGAAGAACGAAATATGTTTCTTCTAATTTAATATTTTTTATTTTTCCATGTTAACAATTTTAAAGTTTTATTTTAGTTTCGAATGTGTAATTTAAGCAATACACTCTTTCGACGAGGGACTCGACTTTCTCAACTTTGGCAATCGCAATCTCCCCAGAGTGAGGAATTGTAAATCGCGCAATTGCGAACTGCGCCCGCGATGCGGTTGCTCGTTTCACATATACACGGTGCGGTTTCTCGTGCATACGCGACGTATTCACAGATGCTGTGTCGCATCCGTGCGCGTTATATCCTCGCTTGCAATATACACATGTCGCATTGCAAACCTCGCCTGTTGTCAGCAGGTGCAATCTGTCTCTGTTTTCCCGGAAGAGAATAATTCGCATAAACGCGTAAACCGACGGCAATTATTTCGGCATCGCCGAAATTGCTTCGCCGTCCGGTATATCCACCGTCGCGATAAAGTGGATAAGGATAATACGATAAACACATAATGAACTTTAGAAATACGACTACTACTACGCTGAATCGCACGATCTCGTTAATCTTCACGTAGACGGTGTAAACTGCCGCTATTACGCGAGCCGAGAATTATGCGATCGGTTTGTGATTACTCGGTCGCGCGACCGTGAAACGTCGTCGTGTCGCTTGTCATTAGACGATCGATTAAATATATCTGCTTGAGTGCAGACGCTGATGATAGCAGACGGAGGCACGATTGAATCGTTTATCGTGCAATTCGGGTCAAAGTTCAGCGCTCGCGAGAGACAGAGAGAGAATGGCTGCAGCGCAGATATGATAATTAATGAGTAAGAGAGAGAGCGCCGGCAGAAACTTGGCAATTCGCGCGTACGTACGTATATCGAGCTTGCCTGCCGGGATTAAAATTCAAGTGCCACGTACCGTCGGACAATATACATTGCCGCTTGTTTGAATATTCACGAGCGTAACTGAGTTAAACGCATTCGCTGATCGCCATCGCGTAACGAAGCGACACAATGGTTCTGTTACATTGAACTCTCTACCACAGGATGACCTTAATTAAATCTTTGGAACTACGTATATTGATTTTACGCACTATGATTTTTAACCTTCAACCTACTATGATTACTAGCACGTGACTTTATCATTTAATTGTTTTATATTTTGTGTTAATAGATTTGTAGAATTACGTTAATGAATTTTTTATATGATTTATATCTTTATAATGTATAAAAGATAAAATATCGGAATAGTACAAACACATCGTAGAGGTAAATTTTCCAAAATGATCTATTTGGTTTCTTGATCGCACTTTGATAGGACTCGAGTAAGGTCAGATCGCTCCAACTCTCGAAATAATCCCTCGTTTTTGCCAACATCCACAGGGTAAAGGCCCCATGACTACTTACTGGCTGATGGGCGAGAAGCCGACGAACAACAACGTGCAACAGGCGAATCCCACGACGACACTTAGTCAGATATCGACTCTGCAGGATCAACCTTCTGCCGTCACCACGCAAATTCAGATGACGCAGCCGAAGCAATTGGAGCAACAACGCGCGCTTCCACCCACTGGCCAGCAGCACAAATTTCAAGGTCAGTCGGACCAGCAGTACCCGGCTCAGCAGCAACAATCGATTCAGTCGAGGAGTCAGGAGTCGCGACAGCAGGGGCATCCGGGTCAGCAGAGGCCGCAGGAATCGCAGCACCCGGGTTTAACCCCGGGCCAACCGCGGGGCCAAGGCCCGGTCCAGGCCAATTCATCGTCCGTTGCTCCGAATCAGCTTCAGCAGAAAACCGCAATGGCCATGAATCCCGCTTGCGGTCTCGCCATGACTGGAAACGGGGCGGCGAAATCGACGATCGCGTCGCGGACTGTCGTCGGCAACTCCTCGCCGTCTCGCAACCGATCGAGCGGTCCGTCGAGCGCGAACAACTCCGTGCACCAGGTCTATCCAACGGCCGAAAGTATGCCCAATCATACCGAGAGCGGTCCCAACGCGCCGCTCCTTTTACCCGCGGGCGCGATTCCCAGGGTCTAGCTCTCTTAAAAATGAATCCTCCGCCGGCGACGTCCG
Organism: Lasius platythorax; assembly: GCA_963971435.1. Classification (NCBI taxonomy): domain Eukaryota; kingdom Metazoa; phylum Arthropoda; class Insecta; order Hymenoptera; family Formicidae; genus Lasius; species Lasius platythorax. The sequence goes on from OZ020535.1 coordinate 10,457,391, forward strand.
CTTTTATCGGCTATCGAATCTTCGAAGGATACCGCGAGCTTGGGATCGATACTTGGATGGACACGTCGATGGGAATTTTGTACGAGCGTTACTCGTGAGAAAGAATTAGACGAAAGCAACAGACTTGCAAGAGGATGAAAACGAAAGACTCTTAAGGCGGTCAAGACTCAGCTTCTGCGATACAAGAATTAGATCTCTCTTCGAGGCACCAATTATCTCGTTCCATCAGATTTACGATGCGATTCTCTCTTGCGTTAATTAACTTTAAAGTCGATTTGTGGCTTTCTAAAAAGTATTTATTGAATCGAAATTTTAGTTAATCAATTGGTAGAAAATTTGCTTTTGACACATTATTCACGTTGTTAATGATAGATGTAGCTGACAAGGCGAGGCTCTACAGAGTCGAGGACCAACTCCAAATTCGCAGAAAGTGATCTCTTCCTACAAGGTATTATGGAACCAACCTTTACTGATAACAATTAGCGCAATTTAGAACAAATATGAGTGTCGCGACGATGGTTATCGGATCGCATATAAGGATGGACAGCGAGAACTCAGATTCGAGCGGAGAAAAACTTGAAGAAGGAACAATTAATTATAAAAGGATACGATCGACGATACGCTTTTGCCGAAGGTACTTATGGTCTCTTGCATATGAACACAGTATTATTACCGGTCACGTATGCGTTTTATTTATTCGAACCAAAACGAACATTCGACACAATGCGATTCATATGCAACGCCACGTAAAATGCAACGGACTTAATTTAGCGGCAAATTTCTCGTGTTATAGCCGCGACTGATACCCGCCGATAACTCTATACGCCGAATTAAATAAAACTACGGAAATACGCGACTCTAAATTCTCTTTTTTTCTAAGGATTTCGAGAACTCGTTTTATCAATTTCGATTAACCGTGTTTATCTAAAAAGTTTTTTTTTATATTATTACTACAATTATTTAAAAACAGGACAGAGAAATAATTGATTCGAAATTGGAATTTATCGATGTTGGTGAAGTTGACTTGAGATTGATCGTAAAAGAACGGTAAATTATCTATACGTATACTTTTTATGGGAGTATTTGTGCGAAAGCTTCTTGTGTAATATATATTTTTCTATTTTTTTTTCTATTGAGACATTTTTGCTCTTCTTCGAAATTTGTCTACGATCGCGTATCACGAACAAACATCACGAGGCATATAGATCAGCCATAGTGTGTGTTTGTCGTTGCATGCCCAATATAACAAATATTTCATAATGCCCACGTGCTTACAGAGCGCAATACACGACACAGAGAATTCCGTACCTATTACATACACACATACAAACACACACATATACGCAAAGTGTTATATATAAATATATATAAGAGAGAAAAAGAGATATATATGTATACACACACAGATACATGTATATGTTACGAGATTAGATTATATATATATATATAGATGTATATGGTTGCAAGAAAGCAAAAAGTTACCAGTAGCTAACGTCGATGTTTAGAGCCGCTCGTAGCGAACGGAGGCTGGGCCTCTAGCGAAACGAGTCTATGGCGTGTCTGAGAAATAATACCGCGAGAGTGCGAGTGCATATATCTGCAATATGAATACAAACATATACGTACATATAGGAGAGCAGGTATATGCACATGCGGTCGCAGTTGCATACATGTGTTTAATGTATGGACGAACGGTGCAGGTGATTGACGATTTTTCGCGGTTGCCCCGTTGTAAACATGGTATGTGGCGACACGAGAGAGAAAGAGAGAGAGAGAGAGAGAGAGAGAGAATATACATTCGCGATTCGCGAGTGTGATGCATCGTGTGAAGAGTGAAATTCTATCTGTGTCAATCTCTCTTTTAACGATGTACCAATGAATATTCCGAAAATAAAGTTTAATCGTTTTCAAAAAAAACTGTCTGATTAACTCGGCGTGTCCCCTCCGTGTGACTCGTTAACGTCGTACACGTTTTTTTACACGTTATGCTGCATTGTGATCGAAGAGAAAAAAAAATAAATTGTTTCATTAGACAGTTTTTATTGGACACGTCATACATAAGAGCGCGATAAAAATCTCTTTAGATACATGTATAAAGGTAGAAAAATCTTTGGTACACACGTGAGAGCAGCGAGGAGGGTGCGAGTATCGCGTGATGTTCAAAATATGGCGTTCGCGAATATCCAATCGAGGTAAGAGCTCACGCGGGTGTATATCCCCGGGAATCCAGGTTCACCGCAACGGATTCCCCAGGATACTATTCCGATGTTGACCCACCTGCCGTTGCCGAGTTGATGTAGCAACGGGCCGCCCGAATCACCCTGAAAGAAGAGGCTTATTGGACTCTGGGGTAATATGCATTATGTATAGATCTATTTTTTAAAACGCATCTTGTGTATAAGCTATCTTAAAATATTAACGGATATCCTGTCCCCTATCTCCCGCCCCGGGAGATAGGGGCGTCTATTAAGGATAAAGACTTTCAGATTAATGCACTGTTTTAACATTTTATCACGTCGCGCGTTCGGCGCTTTGCTTGTAGTGAATAAATCATCGTCTCACTTGACAGGCGTCGCGACCACCCTCGTAAGCGCCGGCGCACAAGGTAGTATTCGAGATCCGTTGCGTGAAGCTGCGGACGCATCTTTCCTGAGACCATACTGGCACTGCCGTCTCCATCAGGACTGTACTGGTAGGTCCTCCGTAATATTGCGTGCCCCATCCTAATAACAATTTTTCGTAAAAATTACAAGAATAATCTGTACATTTTATTTTTTCTTCTACGTATCTCATTATTTGATGAGTCGTGAGAAACATAGAAGAGGGAAGTGATTTCTCCCCTCATGCAGAAATAAGTCGAAAATGTAGAAGAAAATTTTTTCGAGATCTTGTTTTTGAAAAAATTGACCTTGGAAAAAATTGGAAAATTTTATTGTATATTTTTGACTTATCTTTGCACAAGAAATTACCTTTTCTTCCATACATTTTCCGATCATGTATAATAATAGAGATAAAAAGGAGTTGTTTCGCGGCAAATTTGCAGCTACAATTAAAAGAAATATCTACAGAGCGATAGGATGAATAATGAAGTAAAATAAATTTTATCTAGTGCAGTATTTAAGAAATAACAGATCTGCTATAGTAGTAAAAAATAATGTCTTCTACAAATTTACAAGAAGCAATTTAAATAGAAAAATCAATAGCCTTTTTTATTTAAGAAACAATATATATTTGTGAGATTTCTCTACCTGTGACGATGGCGTTCTTATTCTCGAACGATTGTTGAACGGGCGGGAGGCAGATGGGCCAGATGTAGCTGTTAAACGCGGTGGGTCGACTGATCTTAATAATAGCAATGTCGTTGTCGTAAGTGTTCAACTTGAAATCCCTGTGTATTCGTATCTCCGAAACCATGAAATCCAATGCACGCGTCTCCTCGGATTTGGAGAAATCGTACTCGCCGAGTCTTACCGTGATGTCACGCGGTTTGTACCTAAAACAACGGGACGCTACTAAAGCACACGCGGGATAACTGTAGTTCGCATAACCGTTCATTTCATGGTTACGACAAACGGATGCCGAGCGTATATATTACACGTTAGAGTCTCAGAACAAAAGGCATAAGTGTGCCGGTACGTTAAAAGCATTATAAAGTCCAAGCGCGATCACCGCCAGACGCCGGGGCCGCAAGAATATGAATGTCTTATGCTTGAAATATCGTCCGAATCATAATCGTTGTTTAAGCTTTGAGGTGCGAGGACGCACCTCAAAATGTCTCGCAACAAAAGTTTCATTTTTCAGTTCTTTCAATTTTTTTACTCAAAACTATAATTTATAAATTTTATATATATGCATATATAATTTATAAATTATAGTTTTAAATAAAAAAATTATATATATATATATATATATTAAAATAGCAAAAAACTTAATATTTTATGATAATGATAAAAATACACGCGCTTAAAAATATTGATATATTAAATATTGAAAGAAAGCTTATACATTTTTCATACTTTTAAGTTGAAGTGACAACTTAAATATTTAATTTGAAACTTTAATTCGATTAAATTTTAATTCGAAACATTTTTACAGACCCGTTCGATTTTGCGTTGCAAGGGATTACGATATTACAAATAGCTCCATAGTTTACCTGTAAACACAGTGCGCCGCGGTAAGAACATGTCTATCGGTGATCAATACACCCCCGCAATATTGAATCGCGCCTTGTCGGAGAAGAGCCGCCATCCACGGCCACTCTTTAGGGTCAGCCGGCTGACCACCCGCGATTCTGATCTTCGATTTCGTGGTCGTACCGCATCCTCTGGGTCTTCGAGGTTTTCTCATCGCTTCCTTAATATCGGCCGAAGTCGCGTTTTTCCGCGAAATTGCGTCCTTGTCGTCGGCAGATGGTCCATTCTCGTCCTCGTTTTCGTCCCACTCCTCCTTGTCGTCGTCGAGATCTGCGGGAAAAGTGAAAGATTTGAAGTATACACGTTACACTCACGTACGCAAACACGCGGCTGTCGTGAGCGTTGACAAGCATGTATGACAGGCAATGTTTATCGAGAAGGTGCACGTTTGTTGCGCTTTCATCGAGACACATTAGGTAATCGATAAAGGCATTTGTCGCGAGCAAATCTTGCGTGAAAATATACCGTGTGATCGTGTTCAATTTAAAGAAAATTATTTTTCGCCATTACTGTCTCATATACGCGAGAAGAGAATCTTTATAAAAATTTTCCACGAAATTACATTGAATAAATTGTAGTTTCAATAATTGTGGAATTATACGAACTTGCTATCGCTGGTAGCATGCTGGCTAGATCATCTTGGAAGGTTTTATCCGATCGGGCTGTTACGACGCTATCCGGACAACACACACCGATATACCTGCAACGAGGAAAACATTAATACGGGAACGATTGATGCATGAAGTACAATGTTAGCTTACGTCTGCTCAATTATGCACATATAATCCATAAATCGCGCAAAGTTCAAGCGGAATTCTTCAAGGACGCATCCGCTAAAGTGTTTGCAGTGACCGCTCTGATTGCCCGGCGCGATGCAAGCTTGATACGTTTTCTAGGAAAGAAAAATTAATTACCATTATTTATTAAATATACCTCCTCTTTCTCTCTTTCTCTCTGAGTTTATAAATGATATCGCGATAACGCACCTGTTTACTTAAAGTTCCGGGACCTAGATTGATAAGCCGTTTGCCGCGAAAGTACGGATGGGAAATGTTTTCCGGAAATCGGAACAGGTTCTGATGCCGAGGATGTGTCTGCCATTCCCGGTTCTCCACTATCGCCGGATCTGAGAAATACGGGATGCATCATATGCATCGATGAACACGTTTGCGTTGCTGCGCGCGTATATATATGTACGTGTGAATAAATGTTTGATATGTAACGAAATTTAATGAGGACCATCGAGGATAGAGCGTCCGGCAGATATATTATCAGTATAACACGATTCGGCATTTCCGTCGAAAAAATACGCCTTTCAAGATCTTTCGAAACGTAAAATGGGTCTCGATTTGTCATTCAACTGCGACTCACAATAACGATATTGTCTATTATGCTTGTTTGCAGTAATGTATTTGCATTTAATGCACCTCTGAAAAATGTTGCGGTCACAAGAAGTATACACATTGATTACCGATTTTATGGATATCGCTATGAGTGCATTATTGTGTTATAGTTTATAAAAAAATATCACAGATGTATTTGCCGTTTGCACAAGTTGATCTTATAAATCATATTTCTTTCTTTATTTTAATGAAAATCTTATTTTTACTGATTGCTACGTTACATATTTATATTATACAAGAGATACTGCTTAATTTGAAGTTTAAGCTTGAACGTGAAATTTATTCTCGACGCATTTTTTAATTTGCATTAAAGAGAAAAACTAAGATATTGCATTTGATATACAATAATGCTTACCTGTAGTGCTTTTGAAATCGGCAAGAAGGCATCGATAACATTGAAGGATGCACAATAAAGAGAGTAGCACAAATTGATAGATATTAGTAAACGTCCGCATTTAAATTAGCGTCGATGTCGGCTCCCCTTGAATGACAAAAGCAGAAACGCGACGGCGACTTTTTAGACAGCCTCGACTGGAGAACGGACAATGACTTCGAAATACAGAAAACCGTCACTTATATATATATACATACGCCTGCAACATATGGAACCCAGAAGACGCTTCTTCAAGCTGAATGCCTTCCATTAGGCGTTCTTTCTCACACACAAGAACGGTTCTTACGGAAATATTTGCTAGAACGAAGAGAAATGATAATATCGTATTATTATATCTTTACTGCTATTATTCAGGATGTAATAAGTTAATTATTTTATTTGCACTCTAACATATCTACTGAAAAATAATTTTTCGTTTAAGGAATTTATTGGGATAAAAGAGAGACGGAGAAAGAGAGAGAGAGGAAAAAGAGAGAAAGAAAAAAATACAATTTAAAAAATTCGAAAATTTCAATAAAGTGCCTATTATAATTGAATCAATGGACGTTTAATTAAAATTTGTTTGCAATTATCGGGCGATATTTCTCACTTATTTTAACATTCGCTGTGTCAAATTACTAAAAGTACTTGTGTATGCTGTTTTGTGTCGTTTTATCGATTCGACACCGTTTTTGGCTCCGATGATTCAATAAACCCAGTACGTTAATGCGGCCTAATTGCCACGAAGAGTAAGGTCGCGGATCAGAAGTTATTTCGAGGAAGCGTAGAGGTCGAAAGGGGGAGAGAAAATTACGCGTGACCTATCCGAACAAAGATTAATTCATGCGAATATCCCGACGCATATACTTGTCGAAGCGACGAGTAATGGACGGCCGGTAACTCGAGAAATATTCGATTCCGTTTGACGTTTCATTAAACGCTCAATAATGCAAGCCTCGCGCAGGATCTCGAGAGCCGGAGAAGGAAAACGGGATCCGAAGAATACGATGAAAGGAGCGGGATGAACGAGCCGTGGATAAACGCACGATGCGAGAGAAGAATGCTCGCGGAGATAAAAAAAAATGAAGAAACAAGGCTCTTTCTTTCTCTCTCCGCCGAGTAGCCGAAAGATAAAATTCAGTGATCTTCCATCTTCGTTTCTACATGTGATACTCGAGAAAACGGACATCACCCACATACCTGTCTAGGCCATTGGCTTCGTCGAGTCGCGCGCACGCACGCATAATGTGCGTGCGCGCGACTCGACGGAGATGCACACGCGTGAACGCCGTGTGAGAAGCGGTGATTTTTTTTGGAATATTTAGGCGGGCAATTGGGCTATGTCCAATAAGCAATGAATTTTATAGTGAATAATCTTTACTCTTAATTTTGATTATTATCTCGCTTTTGTATTGTACGCAGCATCCTTCCGTTATTTGGATACATAAAATTTAAGTAATTACGTCTAGCATGTGACATTAAATGCCAGATATGCGTTTATTTGATATATGCCGATTATTTCAAAATTGCCTTATAAGGAACGGCCAAACGGAACAGAGGACTGCGATTGAGAAACGCGAAGTCCAGTATTTTATGCATGTCGTCTATTGCACGCGTCATTGATCGCTCCGAATGAGAGGAAATCGACTGTGCTGATAACAGACCCGTAAAACGCGCGTTTTACAACTTTTCTGTTCCCAAAGTCCCCGAAGTTTCCGAAGTTCCCGGAAAATTCGCGAATTCTTCGTGCGACGAACATAAGCGAGTGTAGGGAAAATTTGGGGAGCTAAGCTGTAAAATAGGAAATACATATACGGAATGATTATTAGCCTTCAATCTTTATGAAAAATCAGATAATTCTTTTTTCTTCAAAAGATAAAATGTTAGATTTCTCCTTTATGACAACTATGTTCGATGACGTAGAACTCGTGGAAGCATCTCGTGAAAGAGAGAAGAATGCGATTAAATCCGCGATGCTCTGAGAGAAGCGACATCCGCATCTCGTACTAGGGTAATAGAGTATTTCGTAAAACAGTTTTTTAAACATTCAAAAAGTCGCGCACGTTCTTTACACTTATTTTCTGACATAACACATTCAGCATGTAGCTATACAAAAGACATGTACGACATTGAATCTTCGAGTGTTTGTGAGCGCTTGCCGAGCGTTCGCTGCATTGTAAGTTTAACAGTAAATCTGTCACGCCACTCATCGCTCGCGTTCCAGAATCCGTTTTCAACGCTGCATCAAGGAGGACGTCATCTCTCAGATATAGTTCTTCGTGGTTTCGAGAAATTTTACGTTTCACGGGGCTTTGCGTGCAATCAAAATTGACTCGGCGCGACACGATTTTACTTGGGAAATGAGGACGTCGTGAATTTTTCGGAAGATTCCTTACGAGACACAATTCAACATTTTTGTAAAAGGAATAGATGTGTGTGTGTGTATATATATTTATATAATTATAAAAAATAATAAAAATAAAGGCTCTAATGGTTTAAATAACGATAAAAAAGACGGGCTAATTATGAGCCTAGCGCTGTAATTGGTGCGCGAATAAATATTAAAATAAATATCTTTAAATTATCTTTATTTCAATGTGTTTTATTTGCAATAAAGATAATTTAAAGATATTTATTTTAATATTTATTCGCGCACCAGTTACAGCGCTAGGCTCATAATTAGCCCGTCTTTGTTATCGTTAATTATAAAGAATTGAAGATGGAGAAAGAGATGTTGAGTATCGAGGTTGAACGCCACGGTGAGAAATTGTCATCACCCACATGCTCGGCACGTCTCACCGCGAAATCTTCCGCGGACTCGCTTTGCCATACAAGATCGAGAGCACAGATCTCCATCCTGATTCTCTTGTGAGTAAGATTAATTTGACGTCGTATCGGCAAGCCTCTCGCGTTTACGATTTTGGACGATGATGGATGTGCATAAAGTGATGCTTACGATGTGATTGCTTCGAGAAGATTTTTAGGATCTGACTTATTCGCGTACCACTTTCACCGCGCATGTTATTACCTTTTGATATATCGTCTTTGTGATTTTGTGAAAATGCGAGTAACGAAAAGATGAAGTTATTGATTTTTTTTTTTTTCAAACAAAGAGTGCTGTGTCAAACTATGACTGCTACGAAAGGCAGGTGCCGATGGATTTACATTTAAAATAACACACAGGAGACTTAACGCAATCTAATTCCTCGGCGTCACATATCGACTTTACGATCTTTCTTCCAAGATATTCGATCGTAAGATACGTTTACCGTGTTTGATAGTCACCGTAATGAGAAGCGGGAGACACAAAGTGCGCGTGTACTTCCAGAAGAGAGTGACGAAAGAAGAGAAAGAGAGAGGACGAAATCCGGAGAGATGGTGATTGGGGGCAAACCCGGGGCATTACCATTTAAGGTACCTCGTATATATCCCTTTTTTACTCCGCGTGTCACTTTGGCACGCATAATCGCGTAACACTTTGCGCGCCGCTATCTACTCGTTAAAGAAGCCTTTTCTACGCGATATATTTTTATTTTCTTCATTTTTGGGTGGGAGAGGGGAAAGATATAATCTCGAGTCAAATGACACAAACTAGGCGAGAGCAGAGCTGATAATTAACGAGTAGTTCGTCGTTTCATTATGCGCGGATTATTTTGCAGAGTCAGCCAACAAAATTTAAATTTTAGCCACTTTAAAATATGATTCATTTTAGAATATACGTTTTTCAATAAGCAATTTTTTTTTAAATTATGTATTACGCATGAGATGGAAAAGAGAGAATATATTTCTGTCATCCCGTTTCATTATGCTCTTGCTGGACATTCCAAGGAATTGTTAACTACAATTAGAGAAATATAAAAAATCGACGATGCCGTACGTTTTCAATCTCACACTCAAACATTAGATATTCAGAACAGGAAAGATTGAAATATAAAAAGTCGACAACGTTTCATTGCAATTCCATTCGACGTTTTAAAGAGCAAGAAGCGTTTTAACGGCAGGCAATAGAAATAAGCACACTCTTTCACAATCTCGGCACAAAATCGACAATTATCTTATATCTAATCGACACTTAATCTTGACGTCGCTAATTATGAGAGCGCGTAGACGTTCTCTTAGATGGACTTTAGGTGTACAATTCTCGTTGAAATTTCAATGAACGTGTCGATTCTAACGGGGCACGATCGCGGTAAGGAACCGAGTACAACAGTCGGTGATTCTACGAGGTAAACGAAAGGATCGATTTCTAATTACGACTCGCTTCCGAGCTCACGCGACTGTAGTTAAAAGAAAACTTAGGTTCGTTTTATTGCGCGCTCGAACCCTGTTAAAAGAAATTGCTCGAGAGTTACGAGGAGGTTTGTTCACTTTAATTCGTCACAGTGCTCTCTAATTGTGGAGTTGTACATGGTACATGAGAAATATGATTAATTCGATTATTACGTGAAACAAACGTGTTAATTAATCTTTTATAGAAAGATATCGCTGATCGCGTTTGCTTTGTATATACATATCTCCGCCTTTGAATGAGTTACGTTTTGAATATGGCAGATACGCTTAATCATCAGACTGTAAACAATTTTGATTTATATGAAATACAAAGTATCACTATGACGGACGCGATAATTACTATTTCTACGATAAATAAAGATAACAATTGGTTACAAAACCGCAGTATATATAAAGAGTATTCGAGAAGTATGTTACGAAAGATCAGAAATTGCATTATATCTTGATTAACGCGACAGAGAGGTGATCGGAGAGTTCCTAGGAACCATCGCGTTCTATTGGAAGATTAAAGGGGAAAGCGTATAGAAGAAGGAATATAATAAACGAGAGAGAAGCACGCGCTAACGAGATTTGGGTTCCTACCTGTCACATCTTTCGCCCTTTCGATCCTCTGATCCTCCGATCCTCGAACCTAATAGTAAACTAAACGCTGACTAAAACCGACGGCTAACAACGCGAAAGGTTGTTTTAGTAAAAAATTTTCCACGAAATGCTGTCACGCATTCGAACCAATAATCATTGCGATTGCTTATAATCGCTGCTCAACTTTAATTAAAGATATCTTAGAAGAAGGTCCAAAGAGTTGTTAAATGTGGAGGAATAAATAGAATTCATATAATACCATAGTAAAATTTGCCAAAAAACAGAAATACACGTAATCAAATTTATTTAAAGAAAATTAAACTTGTTTCTATCCAGTATTACAGATAATTAAAAATACAACAACTTTTTGCAAGAGAGTAAATATAATTCGAATGTAATTAATCTGATTTTGAAGTTTGCAAGAGAGAAAGCGGTTGCTCTCGGCTGATTGCTCTTATTCATTCAAGATCTACATCTACATGTCGGATTGAAAAGTGCCTTTAATAAACTCGCTCATAGCCGGGAGTTATTTTCGTTCATAGACTTCATCTGCGGACGAAATGAAGCTCGTAAGAAGAATGGCGCGAGGAAAAAGCTAGGCGCGCATTGTGCAAGTAAAAATATCACTTAAATGTGTAGAATACCCGGAAATAGAGAGTCGTAAAGAAGTTAAGTTATAAGAGCTGTAATAAAATCGGTGTCTGCCTCGCGGGACGAATGTTCTACTATCTACTATCTCGGAAGTTTATAACCCCATCGTGCCATCGTAGATAAGAAAGTACGCGATAGAGAGTGGTGACGCCCTTGAGATTACGTTGGAAAAAACAATTTGTCTCCTTGCGCCGTAGACTCGTCCATTTCCGCAGGAAACTCCGGCACTTGACAATTTTTCCTGCAATATTCACCTCTTCCGATGGTATATCCTCAAACCCGTTTAAGTTTTCCTTGCATACTCTAAAAAGTTTTATTCTTTATTCTCCTGAACTCAAATATAGCAAAATATATGGGAGCTAAAATGTGTAATTTTTAATGCAATTTTCTTGCTGCACATATCTTATGGCGGACTTTTCTCTCTCCGATAGCTTCTGAATTTATTTCACAACGCGATTACTAGTAGAATTGATTTGAAGCGCGGTTGATTAATTATAATATACAATGTAATCTTTCTTAAACATATTTGTCGAACGATGATCATGAATTATGAAATTGCGAGCGGTATAATTATTAATGTAATGAAATATTTGTTAATTTTGGTTCCACAGGTTTCTTTCTCGTACTTCGAAGCTAATATATTTTCCGATCACGTCCTGAACATTAGAGAGCAAATTCGTATTCCGGTGGCGTATCATTCTTAATGACACAAAACCTACCCTTGTCACGCTTCGAAAAAGTACTAAACGAAGCGCGCATAGGCGGCAACGCGAGAGATGAAAGTACGATCGGAATTGACAGGGGAGGCTGCAGAGGATACATTGCCTTGTAAATTAACGAAACGTCGAAGCGCGATAATGTTGACCATAATTCGCAACGAGTTACGAGGCAAACGATGGCGTCGCGTAGCATCGTTTTTGTAATCGTGCGCTTTGAAATAGCATAATTGGTATATAAAGTAGAAATCAAGTTGATAACCGCGCGCGGCGGAGTGAAACTCCGATCTGGTGACCGCGGGAGAATCGCTCTGAAACTGGCGGAGAACCATATCGGGTTATTACCTGTGAATTTTTTACGTCGGTACTCGTGTTTTCCGAAGGGCCGTTAAATTACGACACCATAAAGTCCGTAGGCGCGCGATGATAAAATCGCGAAAAATACGATCGCGGCATCGATAGCGACGGCGTTAATAAGGCGCCGGCAGAAATATCTGTAGCGATTATCAGATGCACACGCCGCGGCCAATAAGCGCCGACAAATTCGCAACAAAGCGACATTCGTATGTAATTTTTTTCTCACAAACACCGAGGCAGAACGATCCTGCTTCGTCGATCGATTTTGAATTTTAAAGTAAGCCTGCGTTGGAATGGTTGGTTTGGAAAACAACTTGATTTTTTATATTTTCCGTTATATCCATCGCGTATTGGGTGTTGAAAAAATTCGTCGAATTTTCAGTGCAACGTAACTCCATTTTATTCATACTAATCAAAATATTAAATATTATAAATTTTTTAAATAACCCGATATTTCACGTCTATCATTTTATAATTTACGAGCAAATGGAAACGAGATTCAAATCCCTAATTAATTTTTGAAATGCGATGATATGATCATATCCAACGGGAAAAGTTTTTTCGAACAATTCATGTTTTGACATTTCGAAGTACAAAAATCGCATTGTAATCACATTGAAGTGATATATTTATGTATTCATGACAATCGCGTTTATTTGTCACAATCGGCATTATTTCGTATCCGTAGCATATCGAGAGAATCGAACTCTCTCGAATTAAGCCTCTTTCAATCTTACCTTGAGCCCAATCTTCTCGTCGGTGAAATCGCGCGCGATCCAAAAAGCAACGAAGAAGAAAAGGAGAGAAAGAAAGAGAGAAATAGAAATGAAGAAGAGCGTCGAGGCTGCACCCTCGTAAAGTAACGAAATGTCGAAACGGTAATGCGCTGCATAATTTCCAAAGAGTTACGAGTCGCACGTATTTCGCTCACTGTTGCGCTTCGTAATGTTACACACACACACACACACACACAATTGGCATATAAAATTAAAATTAATATAGCGATGGAGACGCGAGTCCCGGTAAAATTCTGAAAAAAATTGCATCTGGAGCAAAGATGTAAAGAGGACAAAAAAAAAACAACCAAGAAAAGGGGGACAATTGCGTGCACGCTGTTATTATCTTGGAGATCGAGTCAACTTGCATTCGCGATGGCAAATACACGCGTGTGTGCGTGCGCAAAGCGCACATAAATATTCTTACCGTATCTCCGCAGTAATTAGCACCGCTATCAAGACATTTCGATGTAAAAACTCTCGTGGAATGAAAACGTCATTCGAGTCATTATCACACACGTCGCGTAATCATCGCGTAACCGTAATAAATAAAAATAGTCGAATCGGTAGAAAATTCTTCTATTAGCAAATGGATCTCTTTGATAACTTTCGTTTTCCGTCGAAATTTTTTAAATATTTATTAAGATTTTATTTAGATGATATTATATCATAAAATATTTAGAATTATCTACACACACACACATTCTCTGCGTCAGACATTAAGAGACAAAATTCAATATATGGTAAAATAAAACTATTTCACTTTGTTTCATGTTTTAGAATAAAAACATTTATTTAATCGTTTGCGCGAAATTTGCCATTTTCGTATTTTGCTACGCAAGTATTTGAAGGACGAGCACGAAGCTGCGGCAAATTCTGCGGCGTTCGCAATGATGAGGAAATCCATATTTCAAACGTTGCTTCTTCCGGGAAGTCCTCTCTTCCTTCGTGGAAAGAACTTTTTTCCCCCCTGGATTTCTTTTCCGTTCGTAAATCAGGATTCCATCGTCTCGTGCGGAATCCTACTCTTCCTTCTATCTCGACGCTTCCGTTTACCACACGAAACGACCTCTCCTGGCGGCCTTTCGACGATTACCATCTGTAACGATGTATTTCGGGAACCCCGTGTCACCGGCCCTGACAAATTAGCGGCCTAACGAGACACTCCCGTCGTAGAGATCTCATCTCGCCGAGTTTTTCGTCCCGCGAGAGTCATGCATTTTAATGACTTACCGCGAAACTTCAACTTTACGAGCGCACGGAAGAGGCAACGGAATAATCCCTGCGAGCTTACTTTTATTCGGACAACGATTTTTCCGCGTATCGCGATCGTTACTCTATTCGCTGCTCGCCAATTATTCGAAAGTAGCACTCAGTTCGATTGAAGACGGGATTCTTGCTTTGGAAAAGACGTGCTCGCGACAGAAAAGCACGTCGCCATGCACAGACGGAAGAATAACTATGTATTTCGTGAATCACCTGCAAAAAGGAACCTGCGCGTTGTCCGATCGAAAGGAAATTACTCGAATGCAACATCGGTCGTTCCATTTTTCACAGACGATACAGATAATATTCGATGTCTGAAAAATACAAATATACGGACATTCTAAAATCACAACGTAAAGTGTTACACGAATCTCTTGAAATACTTCCTCTCTGAATATATCCTCTCTGAAGGAGAGAAATAGATCGATATTATTGTAACGTCACCGTTTTCAGATTTATCGATATTTTTATTCTCTCTATTTATTGTCGTAGAGTACATATATATTTTCTTAGAGCACATAAGAAAGAGTTAAGGGATCGAACTATGTATATATCGATGTACAGTACGCAATAATCAAATTTTAAGGGCCAAACTGATGTTTGGTGATCCCTACCATTTTACACCCACGTGTTTCGTGGTCGTGGTCACGCGTAGACAATGGTCCCACATGCGTTAAAAGAGAAAAAAAATCGACCGAACGATCTCGTACTCAAACCAATGTGGGAGTATCCCTTCTTGAGAGGTGCGGAGGGAGTCTCGAATTACGTATCCCTTTGTATGCATGTAAATCTACCGGCAATGGCGTAGAAACGAACGGCGAAAAAGGGGAAAGTGGAAAGAAAGCGTGAGCGCGTTTACTCTCTCTGAAAGCTCACGTTCAACAACGAGCTGCGTAAAAACGCTACGACTTTCGTTTTTGTATTTGTACCTGTATATGTTTGGAATAATTTATTATTTGCATGAGCAAAAGATATTTTAACACAATTTCGATACTTTCCAGGTGTGACACGATTTAATAATTATTTTTAATTATTCTCTTTGTAGCAAGGCAAATATTTAGAAAAAAAACATTCTCATATAGTGTTGCTAAAGTTATGGAAATCTCTTTCACATTTACAGGCAAACACGTGTGCATATATCTTTTATAATTTTATTTTTTTTTAAATTTACTTGCAATTTTCTGCTTTTCTAACTATGCAATTTATATTTCTGTATCATGAAAAACTTCGTCAACTTAGCGCGTTCATTTATATGAGAACAAAGTCGCGAAAATTGTGTCGTGATAGGCGTCGCTTTACGACAGAACGCGAAAAATGAATAATGCGATGTTTTTGCAGTCTTTAATGCGACTTTTACGAGCACGTTAAAAACTTCTATAAATATGATAATAAAGTCTCACGGCGAAATGAAGTATTCTTCGTCAGACGATTATAGAAAATATAAACATGATATATGTAAACATTTTTATTGTTACTGATAATGCTTTTATGAATATAATTTTATAATGCTGATAACGATATTTTTATTGTGATTCAGAGAATTTCTCGACGCCATTGTGACGTGATAATATATATGTGCGTCGCGTTTGTATCCCCTACGTGTATACACTCTGTATGTGCGTCGAAAGCACGAATCTTTCCCCTTTTCTCCGCCTTTAAAATTTCGTAGCCGTATATCGTAACAAATGATTCTTTATTGGTTAAATCTCTTTCTCGTGCAAATTTATCCCGTTTCTTATTCATCCTTTTCCTTCGCGCGTGCCTTGCTCATTTGAAATGATCTTTCGGTATATAGTATATTGCTAAAAAATGATAGATTCTCGTATATATTAAATAGACACACAATAATTTATTTGCAACATTTTAATATTAGTACACAAATTTTCTCAAAAAAATATTTTATATTATTATTTTGTGCGCAACGAAAAGCAGCCAGTCACATCATTCATTGAGCTGTCATTTGTGTTTGTTTCTTTAATATTCATTTTTAGTACAAAATATTTAGCAAGAAACTGAAGTTGTTATTACCATTGTTTTACAATAATAGATACTTATTGAACTTTTAGATAATATTATTAGCTCTTGTGTTTGAAATGAATAATATGTTACAAATCAGTTTAAAAAGAAAATAATTAATTTTACAAGAAGCAGGTAAAAATGCCAGCAAGTTTTTACATTAATTGAAAAGAATATTGTTTACAATATTTATTTATTTACAATATTACAATAGAGTTATAAAGTACACAATGTCGGAAATTCTTTATTAACGTGAATGCTTATTCAGCTGAATATTCATAATATGAAACCGCGACGCACACAATAAACACGTATCAATATCGATATCGCAAGACCGATAACGTCAGCACGCATATTTTAATTGAAAGTTTATTTATTATTCGAAGTCTCTTGCAAGACCATTATTAAAAATTCGCCGTACTCACTTTGTCGGTTCGCGTAACACGATAATTGTATGGCTTTCCTTGTATAACTCATGATTTTACCGTCATACTTTACGATTGGTTTGCGTTCTCGCCGGATAACGATATTTCGAGAAATGTGCAAACGTGCAATAGACTTATCAAATCTATTGCAGCATAATTACACCCTTTTAATATTCAGATGACGAAGAAAACATATTTCTCTAACATTACACGGAATTCCGGAATGGATAAAAATTCAATGACACAGAGATCCTGGACATTTATAATGAATCATAATATATTTTTACAAATCATCTATAGTCAACTACATACTCGTACCTTTTCTTAATTTTTATATTGCTATCTACTAATTTCTCACAGCTATAACGTGATCTTTTATTGACCTGGCACAATTTATTTAAAGTAAGATTTAAGCAAAACGTAAATTATATAATAAAGTGTAGGATGTACTAATACAAGAAACACACATCGCTTTATTTTTCATCTGCCTTTGTGTCATCCGTCTTTGTGTCCGTAATTATTTCCGGCTTGGAACCTGGAATCGCGAGGTTCAACTTCCAGGCAATTGTCTCGGTGGCACCAGTTTTTGGATTAAATGTAGTTTCGTTGCAATAAAGCATATCTCCTATGCGTTTCTCTACAACATCGCGTACATACGGTTCTCCATTTGGTGTGTGACCAGTCGTGATCGTTCTTGATACACCATCAACAATGGTTACAATTTTACTGCCATTATTAATGCTTACAATACTGCTGCCAGTGCTTATTATATTTCCTTGTGCATCTGCGAACAAATTTTCGTGATACATTTCTTTTTCGTCACATCGAGTATAGCCAGCTGTATAAATATCATGCGATGTCTGCAGTATCAACAGATTAAATGACTGATAATTGTTTATTCGTGACACATGTATGAGTCTCTCAGAAGCCAAACTGATCAATGCATGATTAATACATGATTAGTGTTTTGGTCAAAACAAATTAAGTTGATCAGTTTGACGTCTGAGAAGTTCATATATATTTAAAAAATGCGTTGACATAAGATGGTCAGAGAATTTTTGATAAATGATAGTACCTGACACAATAAGTGAAATTATATTTGAATCGGCCAGAGTGTAAAGTTCTGAGACACCTTGTACATTCGTTAATTAATTGCTCTTAAATTAAATATCTCATCAACATGGTCGGTGCTCGATTTCAAACGGATATTACGGAGAATTTAATTTTTATCGATACTAATCGTTGATAACACGATTCGATACGCTCCAGAGTAAAGCTATACGCGTTAATTGCATAGGTAAAGGTTCCGCGCGCGGAATTAAACGTCAGTATCGAACCGATCGAATGAAGGAAAAGGATTCTAGCTGCCTCGAGACTTGAAGGAGAACGCAAGTGTCTATTCCATATCTTGGTCGATAGTGAAAGGAATGACTGCGCGACGAACGAGACGCGATTTTGGATGAAATTCTTCGCATCTTATTTTGGGCGCTTTATCTTTTTCTTAATGATGAAGAATATTGCTAGCCATGATTCATACACGAACTGTTATGCAAACTCGTCGACCTCTTTTCCGCTCGCGCGACAGGAAAGAGAGATTATTTACATATTACATTAAGATATCGGTGCTCTCCGGGATTTTCCGACGAAAAGATAACTACGATCAAAACAGAAATCCTGATTCACAGACGCTTGGAAACGTTATTAAAAAAAAAATAATATTAAATTGAGTTCCAAGATATTAAAAATTCAGAAGATATAATAAAAAAATTATGTAATTAATTTTGCGATTGATTCGAGAGATTGATTACACCTACATTTATCAGATTTAAAGATTATTATTTTAAATTATCTATTATTTATATAAATCAGATGAGAATTGAATGATGTTAAATGTAGCTGTTTGATTTTTATTTTGTAGTGATGCTCTCAAGTTCTTGTATTAAACAGACACCAATCGACATCGCATTGTGAAGTATCTTGATTACCTTTCGGTAGATTCTCAATTGTTTTCTCAATACTTTTATTCAAATCTGTCACCTGTTGATTAACTTCTTGATTAATTCTTTGAATCATGTCATTGATGTCACGATTGAGATTGCTCGTAAAATCATTGACCCAAGCTGTGATGCTCGCTCCCTCAATGACACATGCACTGCAACATAAATTCGTGAGGAAGAATTATCAGATAAACGACCAACAATTATACGCTTTATCTATTCACTCGGGCGCGTACGCGAACAATAGTTCGCACACCTATGCAACGCGATGATTCATCATGTATGAAGGCGCATATAATGATATAAATAGTTCAATGTTATTATTACACCGACGTTAACACACCTGCAATGTGCGTCGCCGGTAAACACTCGACGCAGATAAAAGCAGGTTGCCCTATTAAGGCTCACAATCGTTAATTCGTGGTATATCGTAAATATACGCCAAACAAAATTGCTACCTAATGATCATTAATATCACCTTGGAGAGATGATAAGACGCGTGAACTGTAGGAAACTGACCTGGCCAACAGTGCACCAATTAGTATGACGTGGTTGATTTGCCTCGCCATTTTCACACCCGCGTTCTTCTCTAGATCTCTGCCGATCCCCGGAGATATTCGCGAGATATATAAGTGATGTATATACGAGAAAAATAGAGTCGCGCTTTCCCGTCGCACTGAAGGAGAGCTGCCAATGAAGGATCCGGTTAGATACCGTACACACCTTATTTCTCAACTAAAGGTACTGACGGTTCAGCAACGCATATTGCACCAGCGCCGCTAACGTTCTGTCGTGCGCCTCGGCGGTTCTCCGCACTTATATATACAGATATTCTCGTGCATGATGTTATCGAAGTTGCTGTAGTTAATGTTGTACGTGTCACACGACGCAGCGATAGTCTCGACCGAAGAAACGTGAATCAAGCCTAGAAGGAAAATCGTCTTGAAATCCTTGGATAACGTCATGATACTAATACGTACGAACTGCTTGATAGTAGAGACGAAAGGAGACGTTGAAAAATAAGAAAAGGCAATAATTGTTATCAATAGAGGGCACATAAAAATAAAAACAAAAGTTCTAAAAATAGAATTAAATATTATTTTTCTTATATATGATATTCAATAATTCCAATATTATTACAAATAATTTATTATAATTATTTTATTATAATATTTATTTAGAATAATATTAAAATGAAAGATTATTTTTAGTTTATAATATTTAAAAGTAATATTTAAATTATATTACTTTATTATTATATACATTAGTGTGCATTTTTAATATAATATTTTACAGTATTGTTTAATAATATTTTAATGATATTTTGTCATTTTTTTCCAGTTGAGACATCGTTTTCCCATCAAAGCATATTACAATAACATTTCTTCAGAAAGTCCTTCAATCGCCGCGATCAATCATCGCGATCAGACACGGACGCTAAACGAATAACACGCGAGGTGTCGAATCGAGATAAATGGTATGTATCAATTTTCTCCTGAATTTCGCGAACTTCAACGATCGCCACGCGAAGATCGCGATGCGTCGCGTCGGTGAGATTTATCGCGACACCTTTTTCGGGCCGCTATAATTCCGTGGGACGATCGGCGATCTAAAGTCGTGCGACCGCTTGATATACGAGTTCTCGTTACACTTCTTTCGCGTTGCAAAAAGAACAACTTTTCCGCGGTGTCGGCCAACGAATCGCACGCGAGCACGTATCTCACGCGTGTTCTGCGATTACGTGGCCGTAAGGTAAATCACCGTTTCCTCAGCTTGAATTAAGGATCGAAACCGGTATAAAATCGGCGAGTTCGAAACGCTACGTTAATAACTAAAAACGATGGAATTTGTTCAAATATTCATTAAAGTGATACACAAATGTGTCATTTATGAACAATTATATCGTCCGGTATCTTGATCTTGTCAGAGTTTGTCACGTGCCGATTGACACGTGATAAGTATAATTTTTTTTTGCAGGGCTCTGTATCACACACGGCGGAATCTCTACAGTCATTCTATTTATACCGATTCCAATCCGTTCCCTTGAACTGCGAGATCTCGCTGCGTGGCGTTTCTTTTTTTTATCGTCGTCACACAATCGCTGCGCCCTAATCGTCCTAAACGTCGTGGGTCGCAACGCAAGGTAACGAGATGCGCGTCGTGAAGCCGATTAAGAATGAACGTAAGAGGATCGGACGCAGGCGGTCGTAAGAAGAAGTGATTTATTTCGGATAGACGTCAGCATTTTTCCGCTCGCCGCGGTCGAGAATGCGCATATTCGTTTTTTCTCTTCTTTTTGTCCCGCATCCATCTCATAATAAAGTTACAATGCTCCAGATTGCTTGCAGTCTTTTGTAGATTTTTTAAATGATTAACCTAATTGGCAATTATAATAGATATTATCTAATACGCGTACACTCGCATAATCACTTACACGCCTGTTTGATCAAATGATAGCTAATAGCGTTGTAAGTAATAATTATTTGATAAATATAGGATACGATAATTTCGCTGGAGGTCCATTCTCTTTATATCCGTGAAAAAAATAGCTGATAAAAATGAGAGAAAAATTAACATCGTGAGGATTAATTGATGATATAGAAAATAATCTGTTTACGCAACGCGCATTATGGATTCAAATTTACTGAAGCCATAAAAGATTTTAAAACAAGGTGCGCGTTTAAATCATCATCATTCCTCGAGAACGATAATGCGCTTAATGTATCCTTTTAATATATTTTTTGCACACTCTTTTTTACGCTCTTCTACTATATGCACGCATCATGTTGCGAAATGATGAGTGAGATTGCTGCGATCAATCTGCAACAGTACGAAATTCGTCTTTACCCCACTCTCATTCGACGCGTAAAACGAAGTTCCAAGAAAATTACTTCCAATGACGAGGACTCTAATCGCTTACCCATCCATCACTATCGATATTTTTATCTTACAGCCTCGTTATGCACAGTCCGCAACTGCGAGCTGCATCATCTTGCTAAACACGTGCGCTGTTATTCTCATTTCGCGCTGCATCTTCGTTGAGAAAAAAAAAGAACTTATCTCAATGAGTTACGCATACTCGATCTATAACATTGAATCAATTAGCTGTGTAAAAAAAACATCCATTATCGGAGAAAGTATAATATATTAAAAATTATTGTAGATAGGTATACTTAAAACACGATATATTTTCTACATTTAATATATAGCCCGATGTTCTCTCTTACGGAGATGAAATAACAACCGTGAAATGACGCTAATTCACAATGCAAATTTTGCATAATCATTTCTCGTTAACTTACGGTAACTTCTCCGAGAAAATACTTGGCTTCGAATCACATTGCGCGGTAAAATTTAGAAACGTTTAAGAAATCTTGTCGAGTTGGCGTGCCAGGCTTCGAACGAGAGATCCTTTGTTCGGAGGATAGCGGGCAGGCGCCTTAACTGTTCCGATTCAATTTCACGTTCGGACTACTTTTACCGAAGTACTGAAAACGTTATTATATATATCGGTTCCTTTTTCCACCGTCTTCGACCTTGCGGGACACGGCCTTCTCTGTAATTATTTCTGTCTCTTTCTCTCTCTCTCTTCCCCTTGTCATTTTTTTCGTTGCTTCCCCGACAGAGAGCCTCGGGTGTGTGGGCTCTATTCGTACATCTCGCGGAGCCTAATAGATTCCGAGGATACTTCGCGCCGGAGCTCTAACAGATATTAATCTTCATTACGAAGCTGTCTCCGACATGCATGATATTCCTGAATCGGCCGTAAGATTAAGCTAATCATTTTGCATTTCTGATACCGCAAGCTATTACCTTCAATCAAGTTTAAGTGCACTGTTATACATTAATATGACATCGCTTTATCTATCCATCCATCTGCCTATCCATCTTCATTCAATCGCTTTAACGTATCAGAATTATTCAGAGATAAGAATGACGCGGACTGATCGTAAATTTATTAAATTTAATACAACATTCGGGATTTCATTCTTCGAGTCTTTTCATTCTTTTTTGTGCCAATCTATTGCCCACTTTTTTAAAAATTATTTTATTCAATTTAGAATTACAAGAATTAGAAAAATTAGAGAAAAATTATTTTTATTAATATCGTGAAATAAAATTATCTAATGTCACTAGTGAGATTATCCATATGTTGTGTCGTTTATTGCCGGCAGCGTCGTCGCATGTATGTATATATTGGCCGACGTTCATTACGTGCCTGTGTCAGAACGGAGTTCGGTTCACCGATAAGAGGCCGTAAGGTCATCTCTCACAGTCAGACGCTTAATACGAGAAGCGCAATTATGACCGCCGGTCTTCGAGATATACACTGGCGAAACGACGTGAAAGAGAACTTTGGGATAATCGCACCTGCAACGTGCTTTATTTCGCTTACTAATTGTCCACGACCAGTCCCGAACCGGATTTGATCTCAGCACTTTATTTAAGATGTTACTGTTATGTAACAGGATCTATGTGCATTAAGTGGGAGTAGGGTAGAGCGGGGTCGAAAGTAACAATTTGACTTTAGAACTCGATTATGGAAAAACTGTTACAGTAAAAGAAAAACTGTTGATACCCCAAGCTAACATATTCATTTTACTTTATGGAAATCATAACATTTGAGCCTTGTGATAAATATAATCAAAATTATCAATCAAAAATCGAAACGAGAGCAAATGTTACAATCGCCCCCGACTCCGGGTCGGTTGTAACACTATAGGGGGTCAATAGTAACAATTTTAAATAATCAAAATCAAAAGTATTTATTCAACGAATTTAAATAATTTTTCTTATATTAGCAAAAGTAAACTAAAATATTCTTATACAAATAAAAAAAAAAGGAAAATAAAGTCTTATTCTTTTAAAATTCATATAAACCTTTTCATACTAATTATAGAAAACATTGTAGAACAAAACAATTATAGAACAACTTTGTTAACTCCAATTATAACAAAATATAAACTTTTTTTAAATAGAGATTACTCTAAATCACAATTGTGACAAATATATAAGTCATTTAACTCAAATTATAACAAAACTAAACTTTTTTTTAATAGAGATTACTCTGAATCACACAGTTGTGACAAATATATGTCATTTAACTCAAATTATAACAAAATATAAACTTTTTTTTAATAGAGATTACTCTGAATCACAATTATGACAAATATATAAATCATTTAACTCAAATTATAACAAAACTAAACTTTAAAAAAAAAAATATCTTTTGTACCTCTGTCAGTCTTTCTAATCTTGGTACGAGGCATTCTAAAATAAAAATAGTTTAGTTATGATCTAAAATGAAACAAATTGCATCAGCCGGGGTCGGTTGTAACGTTACATTCGACCCCAGACAATGATGTTACAATGGTCCCCGACTATGTTTTTGAACTTTGATTTAAAATTTTTAATGATAAAATGTCAAAAATGGATAAGCAACAATCATTATAATATGCAAAAATAACTAAATTTAAATATAAATCAAAGAAAAAATACTTATTTGCAGTGGAAATATTTATATTAAAAGTTTAACACGCTTGGAAAAACCTACTTTAGGGTCTCGAAAACGTATTTTGATCGCTGCGCACGTCCACTCAGTACTTAGGCCGCAGACGTACTGAGATAAGTTGTAGCTTGTTTAGCTTCATGTGATAACCGACGCACGCGTATATATCTACTATATATTTATAGATATTTGAGTTGTTACTTTCGCCCCCTGTTACTTTTGACCCCGCTCTACCCTAATTAAGTAAAAGGTATTAGCATCGTATACGATAAACTTTCAGCGCGTGAATTTTTTCGTTCTATTGGGTTCGTTTTTGTCAGATATATTTTCATATTTATGTACATATGTCTATACTATTCATATAATGTCTTTAAAGTCTTAAAATAAAAATTTTTCACGATGCCTTTTTTCTTCTATATTAAAAGATTTTTCATTTATTTATTTATTATTATTATTATTATTTGATATAATTTAATTATTTTCTAAACTAAAAAAAATTTTTAAATAATGCTTTTACATCTCTTTTTATTTTCTTATTTATCTTTTGAGGTTTTATGTGTGTATGCGATGGTGTTAGTTACTATATAAATTTTTATTCTGATAATTTAAAAATGTGATATAAAGAGCTTTTTTTCTCACGATTATTACCGCTGGCAAATTATAAGCACGATACGCGAACAACGACCCGCATTATTTGAATGACACTCGACGAGATATTTAAAGCGGCGCTTTGTCTCTCGCTTCTGTTCTAAAATTTCACCGTATTCTTTTATTTATAATATACGTTAACGAGCGTATATTATGAATAAAATAAATCGTAGATCTATTCGTGTGTCTCCTCTCCTTTGGCTACCAAAGTGCAATTTTCCGTTAAAAGTCTCTCAAAGGATTCGCTCGCATCTCAGACACCGTGCATTGAATTGTAAAAATTGAACGAGGGGCGGAATGCATAAAAGCGCATCTCTCCAATCGATTGCAAATGTTGATCAGTAATCAATGTGTATTACGCAAATGTAGAAAGTGAGTCAGATGAAAGGCAAGTTGGAGATTTATTTGCAATAAGGCGATTTAATACGCCATTTTAATACTTTAAATTGTATATCATGATGAAAATTACAATACCTCCTGCAAAGCATGATATAGACAAGGCTGTCGAACATCAACTTGTGCGCGAGAGAGTTCCCTTTAGTTCCGAATAATTACATGTAAGGGAGCTGCTAATTGATTCGTCGCGGAGTAAATTTCAGCACGCAGAACATGTACAAACTGCATCCCGCGGGACGTGATTGCAATTTACGCCTGGGAGAGAAAGTACACTAACTGCGTTGCATCTAATGAACTTTTTAATCTTACGAAATTCCAATCGCTGAACTATATATACATATGTGTGTTTTAAAATCAGTACAAAAAGTACGAAATATGTTTTCTTTATTCTCTTTTACTGATATAATCTGAGAAGTCTGATAAAAAAATGTTGAACATTTAATCTTTCAGAGAAAGTATTTTTTTTTTATCACGTATAAAATATTTTGAAGGATATATAGAGCATTCGAAAAAGAAATATCTCTCTCTCATAATTATTTCCGTTTGTTTTAGAGACCTACCGCGTCTCGTGAAAAAAGAGATTGTAGATTATGAACGCGTTCTTAGGATCAGCGTAAACATATCTGCGAGTCATCTCGGTGCATTCACACCTTTATGCAACACTTCCCGCTTGAGCTGGAATTTGCGGCGTTTCGGACGGCACTCGGGATGCGGGATAGAGTCATAAAACTCGGGGAAAATAACGTAACCACCGGCCACCGAGCACTTGACACCGGAGTTTATACGCGGGCTCGCGATGAAAGTGGCTCGTGCATCTGGTCGGGGCCCCCGCGATCGGAGGGGGCGGATTGAGTGGAGCGCGGGGGGAAGAGGGTAGGATGTAGGAGGATGTTGTTGTTGACCCACGGGGCAGAAACAGGTTTCGAATTCGGATTATGCCGACCCGAAACCGCTCCTCCACACGTTCTTCCTACAATCGCTCTCCGCACAACCGCATCAAAGTGTGCGTATACGCGTGTGTATGCGTACGCGCGTGAATGCGCGCATCGACCCCCCACACAACCTTTCATATAGTAAAAGTGCTGCTCTCCGAGCCTCCTTCTTCGTCCTTGAACCCTCCTCTCTCGTCTCTGCCTCCGAGGTAGCTCACGCGAGAGCGGCTACGTTATGTGAAGTGCCTTCTCAGGAACTTCTCCCGATAATATATATTCACCTTCGACTCCAGCGGAGCGGGAGCAGGTAGCGCGGGGAGCCCTAGATCGTAAACGCGTAATCATCCTGTTCACGAAATAAGACGCACATAAGGACGAGATCGGGCAGAAGGATGAGGAAAGAGACGAAGAGATGAGGGAAAGGGGAAGCTCGCTTGCTCTCTCTTCTTCTCTTGATCGGATCCAGTCTGAACCGACTCCAGTTCGCGGAGGGTTATCGTCCTTGAAGCGAGCCTTGGAACGGGACGTACTCCGTCACGGATGACAGGTCCCTTATCCCTTGGTCGCTTATCTCGCTCCTGTTTATCGACGGTAAGAAGATGGCAGAGAACGTTCTGAACACAGAGATCGGTCGAGGAGCAATTTTTCGCGTGACGAACATGAATAAAGAAATAAAAAAGTGATAATGGTATTATGTATTTCAAGATATTTCCTTTTCGAATGAATTCTTTCGATCCTTTGATATTTAATTACTAAAACTCCCCCCCTCCTCATATAATCCAATCATAGATTCCAATATTTCAAGCAATGGAAAAATTATTTCTTTTTATTATAAAATAATTTTTGTACACACTTATTTATTTATTTTTTTTAATTTATAACAAAGCTATCTTTTCTAGGTAATTTTCTTATTAGATAAATTAAGAATTTTATATATGATTTTTTCCTTTATAATAATAATTCACAGATATGTGAAATTTGTACTGAAGAGCTCGCGTTTAATTATCTCGGATTAGCCATAAAGCGTACGAGAAACGCATTTCCTTCTGCTAGAATGTGCAACTTGACTCTAGCCGATATTCGCTGCAAATGTTGCTTCCTGAAATATACTCGAAGGGAATTATGGTTTAAGTAAAGATACCGATTTCAGAATTTCTCATGATATTCCTGCGCGCACTTTCAGAAATAATTTAAACAATACGGATTATTAATTTCGAAATTATATCTATTTCGTAACGCAATGTATATTTCTCTGCGGAATATTTTTTTGCAGCAAAGTAACGAGCAGATGTCAATTCCCGGCATGTTAATAAGGCGAGCTCTCTTAATATGGTACGGACGACTATAAGAGAGCTGGATCTCAGTTGTACTCTTGAATCGCGCTTCAAGGGGTCTTTTCTGTCGCTCGACGACGACTATTTCTTCTTTAGCATACGTACTTCAGGTTTCTCCGTGTACCCGCGGGAAATTTCTAACGGTATGCTCCACGTATGTATACATTAGAAATTATTTACGATTATTTCGCGTGAGGTCATCCGCGGAGTAAATGGAACTTTGAATGACGAAAATATTTGAAAAAGAATATTTTTCTTTAAGTAAAAGATGTGCGAGAAAATGCTTTCTTCTTCTTTCTTCGATATCTGAAAGATAACATATCATACTTTAACGATGTCCTAATGTTAGAGTCATGGAATGTTTTATTGCTAATAAATTTTGAATTACGATCCAAAGAGGACGTATTTAAGCTTATAATGCAAAACTTATTGTCATTATATTTTATTTATGAGCAACAATAAATTTATTTTATTTATAGTAGAATTTGTTATATTATTAATTGTATAGAAAAAAAAGATATCAAAACCAACGTATCATTTTGTTTATTAGCTTTAAATTGAAAGTTTAAAATTAAAATTTATATCCACAGAAAAGAACATATCGTTTTAGAAGATATATGGTTGTTTATTATTTTTTCTGTATTAATTTTCTTATTTTGCTTCTTTTTTTAAACTTCTATTCTATTCTATTATTTTCTATATTTCTTAAACAGTAATTAAGTTGCAGCGCAAAATTATATTCTCGCCACTTTTCTATCTGGATTCATTCTAACGCGAATAATGCAATATTGCTTTCTTTTATCCTCCAATCCTGTCAGTTTCTTTTTGCTTTCAAATTTCTTTCCAGGAGAATTAAACTTCAGAACGGTATATGAGTACCTCTTCTTTAAACGCTCGGGGTCTTCTTTAAAAGTCGTCGCGTCGACTGGCGCCAACTTAGCGGCGACTGCGCGAACCTTAAAAACGGCTTCCACCACTCCGCCGCGGGAGAGAGAGAGAGAGAGAGAGAGAGGGACGACGCGAGACGACGCGTGGAGCTGCGTCCTGTACGCGTCTCGTGCTTTCAGTCGGCGTTTAGCTGCCAGGGCTTCGAACAGGAGGTTCGACCACGCTCTTTTCGCGCTCGCGTAAACAAACAAGAGACAGACGCGCGTCGCGTCGATTCGCTTACAAGTGTAACCTAACTCTCTGTCTATTTTCGCGTTCGTCAGTGTGATTGCGTCGTCGATCGCCGGATCAGCGGACGGACATTTTTATGGATATCCGGCGCGTCTCGAAGGAGCAGTGACAACCACCGCGGCTTTCATGGTTCGTGCATCAAATACCGGTTCGCAGGGCCTCACACGGGACGGAGTCGGTTGTGCGTCGAGGATCAACATCGCTATGGAGCCGCAGGATAGCTAATTGAGCTTTCTCTCTTCGCGAAGCCGGTGAGTAATATATAAATGCATGACGTGTATCGATTCGGCAACGCGACCGGTCATTACCGATCATTAGCGCGGCCATTGTTGTATACGGCGGGATTTATCTCTCGCCGGTTTCTCCCCTCGCGGCGCGAAAGACAACAACGTGCAATTTTCGATCGCGATTAATTAAAACGTACCGGTTGCGTTCGTTCGAACGCACGTATAATTCTCGTGTTCCTGAAATTGCGCGTATTTACGCGGCGGCCATTGTTGTTTTCTTTTGAGAGATAAAAATGCGCGCGAAAATTTTGGCGCTGTCGTATCGCGTGATATTGTCTGAAGGTCGCGGTTTTTCTCTTTGCATCCAAACATGCGTAAAGTACGCTGCGATAGTGACTATTATCGCATCTTGTCAGCACTTTTTTTTTTTGATAATACATTACACGATCCGCGATCGATAGCTCTCGTAAGCAGCGTCAATCAATTTTACATCGTAAATCGAATTTATGATGTCATTGATTTATTTCCCACTGGCAATAAAATATTTGTTGTTGACTTTTTATTAACGTTCTCTAAAATTATTACGCGAATTATTATTCTTATTATTAATCGGTGTTATCGATATTATTTAACGTTACAGGCACATAAGTAACGTTATCAACGTTATTTGACATTATTAATGCTACTTAGCTTTATCGCGTAATAATGTTACGAACGTTATTTAATATCCACAACACGCGTTTGTGATATATTTTCGTACATACGGTTAAATATATCCCTACACCAATGTGTGAATGAATAGTATGTTGAAAAATAAAAAAAAAAGTATCATTCCTATTTCTCATCGGCCGAACACGAGACGTTTGTATTCTTTCGTCAACGTCGTTCTTGAATAAACATTCGCGATGAAGGGTAGACCCGTTTTTTTACATCGTATCTTTCATTAGCGCTTTTACATCCTTCGACGCGTCGTCGTTCGGAATCACGCGCGCGAGATTCCGTCGTATACCGGGTGTCCGATACTCGCGGAGCGCGTTCGTTATACGGGTAATCGAGCGAAAAAAAAGGGGAGAGAGAGAAAGAGAGAGAAAAAGAGAACGGTTCTGGCATTTAATGATCCAGTTAGTCCGATTCCCTTCGGTCACTTTGTTTATGGCAGTGTGTTAGAGCCTCGCCAGTTCATTGCACATCTCTTTCTCTTTCTCTCTCTCTCTCTCTCTCTCTCTCTCTCTCTCGTTCTTTCTCTGTTCAAACGGAGCCGGGCCGCCTTCGGAGCGGTACAAATCACGAACAAGCGACAGAGGTCGTAATCCCGAGAGCGCGGATCGGGCAATACGAGAGCCTCGAGGAGCGGTATATATTTCCTCGCAGGGGCGTGGTGATTAGCGCGATGGTAATAATTTTGACGCATAGTTAGGCGTACTTAATGTTGCGGTCGCGTGTTTTATTCGCGAACGCTTGTGCGCTTATACGCTGTTTTTCGAGGCACACGGTATACGAGAGAACGTGCTATCCTGCTATCCCTCGAGCATCGCGATCGTGTTATTCGACGATCGAGAAACTGAATGAATAATAGCGTAGCGTCATCGTGTTTTTCTTATTTTTTTTTTTTTTTTTTTTAACAAGGATTCTAACCTGAGAAATTATTTGAGTAATAGAAGCTTAAGATTCGATCTGGAATTTAATGAGACTTACATATCTTTGCTATTATTAAATCTCGCCGAATATTTATCGAGACCAGCGCTCGTATTTTTAAAGCAAACTTGATTCGGAGATACTTGACATACATCGATACGTTTCTTTCGATCTCATCTGTCGTCAAACTCGAAGACTACATCTCTCTTTTTTTTTGTGTGACATATGATTATTATTCGATCATTCCATAGGCTATAGAGAATATATTCATAATCTTCTTTTATATACAAGCAGAGTATATACATTGAAAACAATATGTGTAACATTAAAATCGTCTCCGCCCGTACTTAAAAATATTACAATCTAAAAATGTTATAATCTATTAAAAATACGATTAAAAAATATTGCTGTGAGTTTAACTAATATTGTAGCTAAGTATGCTGAGAGCACTCGCTTTGTTTTCTATATTAATTATTGATAGTAAAAAATTACGTATACACAATACGTCGATTGATCGATACGAGGAAGTCGCGAGTCGTCGAAGACGTAATCCCCTCGCTTTCTGCACGACCTATAAAAATTTATATAAAAGTCTCGGACGCAGCGCGACTTGTCGTGGGGTCATGAATAATTTATCGGAGCGCGTCCCCGTCGTTTCGTGCCACCGTCGTACGAGCAGAAGAGAGAGGGAGAAGGAGAAAGACGTCGTGCCGTTTATACGATCTAGAGGTCTGGATTTCTGGCCCTCTCCTGGCACGACCCTTTGTCGTTGAATAACAATAACAGACGTGGATTGCGTTTAATTGGTGCCACAGATTACGGAACACGCGCCGCGTAAACGTAAGCTTGGGGTGGTTGTGTTTTAGTCGTAAAATGTACTATAAACAAATCTTTTACTAACTGTTAAATGCGACGATGAGAAGCGCGAGACGTAAGTTATGAATCTTTGGCATGAGAATGTTCAAAGCATTCGTTGTATAATTATACGTCATATATATATTTTAAATATTCAATTTATACAAAAAATTTTATTAGACGATTGCATCTCTTGTCTGTTATTATTACTCATAGCGATTTAGAATCTTAACAATTTGAAATATATTTAAATTAATGAATTAATAAATTAATATATTAATAAATATATAATATATAACATATATATATTAAATATCGGTAAAAAGACGGGCTAATTATGAGCCTAGCGCTGTAATTGGTGCGCGAATAAATATTATAATAAAGATATTTTAAAGATATTTATTATAATATTTATTCGCGCACCAATTACAGCGCTAGGCTCATAATTAGCCCGTCTTTTTATTTTTATTATTATATATATATTTATATATTAATATATTAATTAATTGTGTGACATTGAAATTCGTTTCTAGAGCCTATCTACGTGCGTTTATGCGTTAATCGAGACATTTATGTGTTAATCTTTACGAGCATCTATCTCGTGGACGCGCACGTCGCGCGCGGAATACGTGAGGCCAGATACAATGTGAAGCAGCCCGATGTGAAATCCGCGCCAAGATACATGCGCAATTCGCGTGCAGCGTGCTCGAAACACGCTGCACGTCGTGTCGCACTCGGTCCGCATGTTGCGCTGCTTTAGTATTACCCGGCTGTCTAGATGTAATGGCCTGTCGGGACTGATGGGTACACGTAACGGCATGGCGGCAGCGCGAGATAAAAAGGCCATAATTTATACCATTCGCTTTACACATCCGTTTATTAACGCACGTATTTCTTGCTTGCGTTGCATCTGAGCGCGGGGAACCTAATGATAATTTATACAGTTGAATAGACGAAAATCAGGACAGAATGGAGAGCTTCTTATCCTTCCCAAATATTGTGGTTAACGGAAGGACGCAGCGGTTATTTTATATTTTAGATACATTGTAAGATAGTCGTGAAAGGTTTTTAGATTTAAGATTTTTGATGAAAGAATTCTCGTGAGAGATCACCATATTGATGGATGTGGAACCCAAACAGGAAGCAGGTATCTCTCCAAACAAATATCAGGGTCAAGGAGATACCTGAAAACGTAAATTTTAGAGTAACGTTTCACAAATAAACACGTTTTGTGAATGAAGATAAAATTTCTCTTGTAAAATAAGTTTTATATAAATTTTTATAACGCATTATAAAAAATGGATAAAAAAAATTCCAGAATCTATAACTGAAAAACTAATTATAGCCATTTATATAATTTAACTGTATAATTGTATTTTTTTGCCAACTTTTTTTGCGATGCAATTAATAGATACACATAAAATATTAAATTGAGATATATGAATCAGAATCAACTATATATATCACATATGAAATTAACTGAAAAATGAAATAAGAATTACGTTGAAAGATTCAAAGATAAAATATTTATTCAGCACATGAGAAACAAATAAAAGAAGCGATATATTTATTTATATAAATCTTATTCAGATTTCAAAGAGAGAAAGAGGTAATTTAATACTAATACAAGTAATTTTACGACGAGAGATGCGACGTCGATGATAATTTCTCCGTGCAGTATCGCGCGTGCATAAATTTCTATCGACGACGAGCGCGCTAATCGGACGGCGCACTTATCGCGGAAAAAGTAACGGTACGAGAGCGACGAGACGAGAGGAGAAGAGACCAGGCGTGTCCAAAGTTATCTCGCCATGTCGAAGAAAGACTTTCGCAACATGCCGTTCTCACGACATAAATTAAAATCCGGCACGAGTCTCGCGGTCCTTACCTATCTACCTATCTTACCTTACCTTACCTTACCGTTCCGAGTTTTATGGTCGCGAACACGTCGCGCGGTATACAATCTGACCGATTCTCTCATGACTCGTGCCGATCCTAATCTCCGGCGGGTGGACATTATAGGAGCACTTCGGTATCGTAATAGGATTATACAGGGCATAAAGAATACCACGAGGAGGCAGTGTCTCCTGAGCATTTCCTGCCGTGCCCTTCTCGTAATCTCGGTTAATCCACCGTATGCCTACCTACGTCTACGCGAACGCGGGGAAAGAGTTTTGTCAAAGTTAGGTCGTAAATTTTTCATTTTAGATTATTCCTCTTATTTTTTTTTTTTTTTTTTTTTTTTAATAATAATTCGCGCTAATAGTTTTTTAGAGGCAAAAAGTTTCACTCGGAATTATATACCCATAGGAATCATTCAAATTTAACGATGTTAATCTCTTTGCGATTACCGAGTCTTTAAAATTGTATTACGTTTTCACATTTTCGAATTTCGTAATTTCTAAATTTGAGTCACACAATCAAGATTTCGACATTCTATGCATCCCCGCGCTTAAATCCCGTGCCTTGAATCGTGGTGGTCGTAATTACAATCCGCCCGATTTTCTCGAGGAAAATATCTGGTTTCTCGAAATCCCCGGAGCACAGAGCTCGTCGCATTCTGTTGCGTAAAACTTTATCTCTACTCCGCCTAGATTAGGCGCGCGTCCGCGCGCTGACGTTACGACGAATTTGAGACGATCAAAGGGAAGCCGGTGTGTGTCGTGACGGGTATTATATTCCCCGGAGAGTGACGACGAATCTCTCATATTTGAGAGCGCTGGGGCTCGAATACCGTGGTGTCATGTAAATTTAAAGCCGTACGAAACTCACGCTTTCGCTCGTTTCGACGGTAATTTCGCTGACCGCCGGAACACTAATATATTCAACGTTGGAGAAAAACACATTCGGCGGCTCATTAAGTTACGCGCGATAATTACGACGCGTTACGTTGAATGTAATAATTTCGTCCTCGATTTTAAGAAGTCTGAGAAAAATTGAGAAATTACACCACACTTCTTTTTCCTTCGTGCATATCGACGTCTTGGGACAAGAATCGGCAGCGATATTCTCTAGTGTGTGCTTAAAGGATAAATTTATAACGGTATCTATGTAACGGTATATCATCATCTAGAATACATCTACCGCTTTCGAAGTGTATCGAATGATTATATTTATAAATTTGTTGACGTTTCCTATAAGTTTTCATATTGTATACCTTACTGTTCGGTTCATATTTTTTTAGATTTAAATTTCTATCAGCTGTATCATAAAGATCGTCGTTAACATAAAAATCATCGTAAAAATACATTATTCTATGCTTCCTCGTGAGACCGAAGGCCCGAGCTGTAAATCGAAATCGTTTTCAGACGGGTATCGATATCGACCCGCTTCCACAACGTGATTTAGTGTTCGTGACCCTCTTTGCGGCGACTACGCCACTGCGGTGTGTGTGCCTCGACGGCAAGACGATATCCAGACCTTACCGAAGGGCCGTTTTTTTTTTTTTTTTTTTTTTTTTTCCCGAGAACGAGGGCTCGAATCTCGCTGTTCGGGAACCCCCACGGTCAACCATTGTCGAGGTGGCTGTCTCGGATACAGATCGAAATTTTAAAAAAGCCGCGCTTAAACCACCTTCGCCGCGTGATTCCCGACGAGGGAGAAATCGTAAAACGCTGACGCGTCTTCCGAAAATCCGTGTGTAGGTGAGACAGGCGCGTCCAACGAGAAACTCATCAAATGGATAAAAAAGAAAAAAAAATGTCCGTCTCGTGGCGTCCCAACCGAAGAATAATCCGGTTAATCACTGTAATTTCGCCGTCGCTTGATTTTTGTGCACTTTGCCGTTCTCTTCTCGGTGACGTTTCTTTTCGTTTTCGCCGACGTATCAATTTCGTTGCAACACGAGAATCCTAACGATCGCTGTCAATTCTCGTGGTACACAAATTGTTTCTTTTTTGTCTTCCTCAAGGGACGCGAAGAGAATATATTATTCGAGTAAGAAATTTGATTTTTTAAATAGAAGAAATAAATAACAAGATTTTAACTTTTTTTTTTCATTGTATTTACTGGTGCGTCTTATTCAAAAAAGTTTATAATGTTAAGTAAAATAAAAGAGAAAGAGAGTAAAAAATTAAATTTAGGATTCTTTAATAACTGACAAGTATATATTGGCCTAAACGAATTGTTTTCGAACCCCAATTGTTTTCGCAGCACATGCGATGTTCAAAGACTTACATGTTAAAGTTGTTCAGTAAATAATATTCGAATCGTGAGGACTGAAAAGACGCTGGCGATTTCATTGAAATTTTACAGTAATAGTAAACCGAAAACCATAACCGATTATCCGTCAAGGTAAAGAATACGAATAAAAGGTAAAAGTTTCTGTTAGGATTCGGTTATATTCGGAACCGTTCTCCATTAACGTTTCTCAAAATCATTGAAATGACTGTTCAGGCCAAACTCGGAAACCTATTCGTGAGACATTGAATCCCGTCTTGAAAAGGTATTTCTTTGCTCACAGTACGTACTATATGTTTTTAACAGCGGTGAGCGATGACCCTTAATAAACATTGTCGACGCTAATTGCGGCAGGTCTGGAAATACACATTTTTTACATGTGTGCATTCGGTTCTCTTCAAGGACAGCTGCTGCATTCTATCCGTTGTCTAAGAGGCAACGACTTATCTCCGGAGTTTTAAGCCCAAGCTACACGCGGACCACATGACTAGTGCCGACTAGAAATGATTTTCCATTGGAGGTTTGTTCGCGCACGAGCGCGTAGCGGAATCTATTATCGGATTTTCGAGCGCGAACGACCGCGACGTATTTACGCGCCGGAATCGTCGTTGTTCGGTCACGCCTCCGTCCGAACGCTCGTAAATCGTTTCCCCTAGTCACGCGGAACACGAAACTCTTTGCAGAATGCTCGTTTGTCGCGGCTCCGATAATTCATACGTGTTTTAAACTTTTTTCAAGCTCATCTCACGCGCTGAACGTTTAAAATCGCGGTGTCTTAAATTTCGTAGGGGTACAAATATTACTTTCTTATATGCAAAGCTCGAGAGATACGTGTGTTGGTGAAACACGACTTACGATTGATGGCAAAAGTTCCAAGTGTCATTTTAAATTTCGTACGTCTAACAGAGTATATTTTTAAGATCCATGTAATATTTCATTTAAGAAAAAGAAAAGAAACCTATTTCTCTCTTTCATCGTTTTACGTTAAATTTACTTTAATTTCCGTCACAAAAAAAAAACACGCGCTATATATCTAAACTAAGAGCTATATTTAGATCCTGGTATAGCAAATATCTAGATGAGGGAGTGGTTTGGTTTGTAGAACGTGGTTTAAGAGATAATTATCGCAGAGATCTTTTTAAAAATAATATCTTTCGCAGAATCTTATCGTTGAGACACTTCGTCGTTATCAATCGCTGCGACAGAACATTCGTAATGACGTCTCGATTCTGGCTTGTCTCTTTCGATTTGCGAGGGGGGAGGAAGGGAGAAGGGAGGTGTGGAGAGAAGGGCCAGAAAAACCTGTTTTCGAATTCACCCACACTCAAGCAACACGCCCATTGCCTCACGCATGTGTTGGCATATAATATGCACGCGTGCGAGGGAGTCGGAGTCCGTGATTTAAATTTTCGAAGGTCGATCGGAACGCGGACTACTCTCGAGACTCGAGAGAAGAAAGAGAAAAGGAAGAACACGCGGGAAAGAGATAGGCGAGCACGGTACACACGTGGTTCGCATCTGGGTCCGAGTTCCACGCACGCGCCGGTAACAAGGAGCGAAAACGAAATAAGAAATCTTTCTTCTTATATCCGACGCAAAGCATTTCCTCTGCATGCGTTTTCCCTCCTTCCCTCCCCCCTTTCCCCTCTTCATTCCGACATAGTCTTTGACCTCGCCTCTTCCGTTTGGAATTAATACTGTCGTGTCTCTCGATTAATCTTCGTGTTACGTCTGATTGTTTTGGGTGGTACGTTAGTAGAACGTTAGTGCGATACCAAATCGATAACGTTAATCTCTTCTGTTACTATTTCTTTTATTAATGAGAAAAGATGATGTTTCATGTGCCCTTTGATCGATTGCTTCTGTCAATCATTATTATATCTGTAATATCACCTATATTTTCTCGCTTATATTCTTTTTCTTATGTAATATTTTTAAATTATTAACGCGGATCACACATATTGATATGCCGAGAATTTTGACATGCTATTCGTTTAGGGAATAAAAAATTTAGAAGTCTCGTAGACTGATTTCCAAGGAAGGTCGTTCTCTGCAAACTGACCGTCGCTCGCATATACGGGACATCACGACCCGTACCGGTCCTCGCGTTTCTCTCTTTTGGCCCGAGCAATGGTCAGAGCAACCTCTCCTCATCATGGACCGAACGAAGGATCCGTATATGGTGCTGGCCTACTACCTCTTCGGCACGCATACCGACGCACTTGCGTACGTGTGCATCGTTATATGGGAATAATCCCGCAGAATTATCGGCAACAGAAACTTCTTTCGGAGACTATCATTGAGTGGAACAGTTTATCAAGCAAAATAAATTGAAAAGCATTTATTTGAAATTGATAAAAATAGGTTTATTCTCTCCAAATGTATAAATCTCCTGCAAATAATTACGTTGCTTAATTTACAATTTAAAATAATTTTCACAAAGAGAAGTTTATATAGATTTACGTAATAACGTACAAGATATAAGTTTGTATAAATAATATGCAAATAATGACTAAAATAATATACGAATGATGTGAAGAAAGTTACACATACGATAATTGCAGCATTAAAATTAATTGAGTTGTAAACGAAAATCTTTTCTATTCACAAAAATAATAATAGGATATTATACTCTTTTTGACAGGATCTGTTTATTCGCGTGTTATTCGCTGTTTATTCACGTTCTTATTCGCGTGTAAAAACGCATCGTCCGATAAACGATTATGCCGGCAATGTCGCATAACGGAGTTTAAAACCTAAGTACAAAAGGTACATACGTATACTCGGATTCATCCTAGGCTTCTTTATTGTTCAGTTCATAAATTAGAGAGTTTAAGTTCGCGTTCGCACGGCGAAACTTTTGCTTATTCGTTATATCGACGTTATATTATCCGCCCGATTCGCGCGAAGATATATTGCTCATTGTGTGTGACATTAGGTGTATATGCATGACACGAAACGGTGCGAAAGTCCACGAGACACGTTCACATTACGGATTATCATATTCGCCATTTGCTTTATCGTTAAAATATCTGTGCGAGGATGTTAATACGTAAACATGTGAAAGAGTTTTGCGCGCGAAATTTTCTCCATTAGATATCATCAGCGCGCGTAAAATTCTAAATGCGCAATGTTACATGCATCACACATAATATTATATTATTTTATCTTTATTGCAGTTAAATGTCGATGAAATTTTTATTTATTTCTCAACTCTTTATCGGCAATCAATTTTCAATATTAAAAGTCGAAACAGAGCCAACGTATCTCAAGTCGGTGAAAGCACATTTTATTTTCGCGAGGAAATAAATGATAAATCGAGTGAAGACATTTAATGCCTCTGTAGCGAAGGGGTTAAAGGGGCGAGGATTAAAATAAATGGCTCGTATACGTATGTATATACATGTAACGTGGCGCTCTCGTATCCTATATCCTTATAACGTGCATGCACTACTACATACAGCTTTGACGTGTGCATACTATATTGTATATATGCACCGCGATACTTTCTCGCCCGCGGCAAGGCAGCCACCTTGGCGTAGCTGCGCCTATTGCGATCTCGACGATCTTTTCTCGGACGTGACAAAATGGTTAGCATAGTCTTAACGATAATGATTCTCGCGTTTTTCGACTTCGCGCTTTACTAATTAATCGCCGTTCTTCGCACTTCGCGCAATTTCGCAGTAATAAACTGTGACTCGCGTTGAAAATAAAACACCATATCTCGTGTGCTTTTAATACAACTATCTACGTAAACAGGAAAGGAGGGGAGGGGGAGGGGTACATACCATTTTTTACAAACATTCTTTTGGTTACCTAAGATAACGCTACGAGATAAGGGCGTCTCCTGATAATAACCTATCGATGTTGACGCAAGTCGACTTTCCAATCGATCCACGTCACTTTGATTTATCGACGTTTGCACATTTCAAAACGAATACTCGAAACAAGATTTGTTTCTCTTGCGAAATACAATCTGTCGAATGTTTTATATGTATACATTTCGTCGCGATGATTTATTTTGATTTTTCGGCTTCTCATCCCGGAGCTTATACATTACGTTACAGGTACATAACTACGCAATTATCCCATTAGCTCGTTAACGCGAACAGGTTCCGGTTTGATTTCGCCAGTCAAGCCTCTTCAATGTTACATATAATGTTGGCTAATCTCTACGGACGTTTTTCAGCGAGCATACCGCGTTACATCTAACGCGAGCTCGCTGACAGGAAACGCAGGCGAGATCCTAATTTGTTGGCACATTCGGTTTCTCTT
Organism: Lasius platythorax; assembly: GCA_963971435.1. Taxonomy (NCBI): domain Eukaryota; kingdom Metazoa; phylum Arthropoda; class Insecta; order Hymenoptera; family Formicidae; genus Lasius; species Lasius platythorax. The sequence continues at coordinate 10,497,605 of OZ020535.1, forward strand.
TCTTTTTCTCTTTCGCTCTCTCTTTCTCTGTCTCTCTCTCTCTCTCTTTTGGCTACGCGATTCGCAACCTCGGCACGGGAAACAGTGGTTAGCTTATTACGCTTTACGGGGAGAACGGTCGCATGAATATGCCCTTTATGCTAGCGTACATAAACCGGCATAGAAAACGTGTGTACACTTTGCCACGCGTTCCTTTTCCTTCCTATACTATTGGACGTACGAAATGTTTAACGCCTCTTGCTGAGACTATGCGACAGCTTGAACGATTAGGTAACGACTCTCGCGAAATTATGCACGGAGTTTGCATGTCGTGGAGAGGAAATTGACAAGTTTCTTCTGCGTATTTTTAAAGTCTATTCAATCCTCAGCCGGAAAATCTACCTATTTAATGCGCAACATTATTTTCTTCCAAAGAAAAGCTGCTTTAACCAACAATTTTACTGTAAATTTTATAAGGAATTTAATAGATTTCATATTGTCTGGATAAAAGCTATTTTAAAATCACTATTTTACACACGAGCTAGGTAAACGATCGACTTTTGAAAAAATTTAACAATCTTATCAACTTGTCTTCGTCGTAGAATCTGCGATAATCCGATCGTTAGAGACTTAGAGATTGTATAGCTCGGTACCATAAACAGTTTCGATATGAACAAAAATATATAATTGATAAGCGATAAGTAGTCTACGCGACAACGCAATAATGACGACGCATTTAAGCGCGAGCAAGTAAACTCAAGCACAGAAATAGCAATTGTCTTCTTACGCTGTAATTGCATCGTATCACGTCATTTTGTTCCGCGCTGAAATTACATATCACTGACCTCTTGTCATTGATCCATCGATCATTTTCAGCCGACTTGGCGGATCACGTAACACGATTATTTTGTCATTTTTCGATGTATCGAATAACGGAAGATACATTTGCTCGCCACGTGCCTTGTTTTTTTTTTTAGAAAGAGAAGCCATTATTCGTTTTAACTCTCTGAACTCTCAGAAGTATGGCATATGTTGTCATCAATCATGTAATTTTTTTCTCTTCGCCAACTTGCTGTTATTACTACATTCCTAATTCAAAGCACGATTAGACCTTGCATCTTATCAAATTAAAACTTTGCGCGCGAAGAGGACAGAGAAGATTGTATCTTTATATAATTTTAAATTAAATTTTAAAATTACATTTTAAATTACATATTATATTTTTAATTTTCTTGTGTTTTATCATTTCTATTTTCTTAAATGATTGATTCGCAGCGTAAAACTGCGTTTTTAATATCGCAATTTGTGTTATATGTATAAAATTTAATTGACAAATAATAATACTTGCTCGATTCTCGCGATCCAATAGAAATATCAATTCTTGCGAATTTGTTGACTCGCGTCTTATCGATCCTGGATTTTTCGAGAACTAATTTCTGAAAAGGCACGCTCAAACGAGCACCCTCGGTTTCCGCGAACTCAGTACGCAGATAAAAACTAAAACAAAACATACCGATACTTTTGACAACTTTCAGTTGTTACAGTTTCGTACATCACCGAGATTAAAGTGAGAGATAATCGGTTAAAGTGTAAGATAATCGTTTATTTACATGTTCAAACTGTCATCGAATTTCTTATCGCGCACACGTGCGTTATGTCTCAATTTAATCACTCACACAATCTTATTTCATACAATTTAGTTATTCATATTCACGATTATATAACGTTGTAGTTACGAGCGTTTTCTTGAAAGTCAATTCATTAAAGATGCACTTTAGCAGCGACGTCGGAATTATCGCTGTTACTTGCGGCGTTTTTAGATTTCAGAACGAATTCTAAAGAAATTGTCCGATATTATACGAGCCGTAAAAAAAAAATAACAATTGTCGATGTGTATACACGGCAAAAATATTCAGCGTGCTTTGCGTCTCGATCAATTCGTTATTATTGTTGGAAAGTAATAATGCGTTTTACGTCGAAAAGTATGCATTAACAATTTTCCATGCCTCTCTGATTTGTATCTCGCGTCGTGAAATATCATCGCGATTTACCGTAAAGTTTCTCATCCGTTCGCCGACGGATTTCACACGCGAGAACGCATCATTTCCCGCTCTTCGCCGCGGCTACGCTGAGAGATGTACTTTTTGCGATATGCGCTCTCGTCGTTGTACTCTGCACAATCTAGAGGAAGAGATTCGTACCGTTCGTACATCGTCGAAAGAGAGGAATCTGCGGTGATCCGCGCCGATGCGTGACGATCCCGAGACCGCTTGACGCCACTTTTGTTATCTGGATTTCGCGCTCCTTCGGTCAAGTCGGCCTTGCGCATATGCTGTACATATATATATATATACATATATGTATGTCGGCGAGCGGTACATACATATGTCGCGTGTACACAACGGAAGTATTTGCACGCAGCGGTATCGCAGGGGCGTGGGATGAGTAAAAAACCTGGCAAACTCCCCTCCGTCGTATAAAAATAGACGCGAGATTAACGCTATCGATATCGTATGATTGCCACCGTGCGTACTTTTCCTTTTTTTCTCCAATACGTCGAGTATCGACAGCATATTCGCAATGTGTTCGCCGTATACGCGATAGTTACCCGAGAGACACTCTGTCTGGAGAGAGAGAGCTACGTGAGTTATTTGAGAAATCTGATCGGAATTACGTTGAACCAGCGAAGATAATTTTGCAGCGAATAAAGTGTCGCGTTTAACTCGGGAAAAAACCATGTGATATAATTCATTCGTGTAATAAATCAATTATTAAATTAACATCCAATGTAATAACAATTCGTTTTGAAATTTAGGGAATTTTTGCAATCGTGCTAAACATTTTACTACGATACAAAGTTGTGTTTGCTGATGCGAGATCTGTAACTCATCTCACTATATTTATTTATCAACTTGCGTTGAACTGGTATTTATTAACTGCGTTATCTTCTGAGGATTAGTTTTATCTAAACTGTTTGACATTTGCTGTCAGAAAGTTCATCACCATTATTGTTTCTTTCGCTATTTTTGGTACCCTCGAGAAATCGTGTATTGTGTTTAAATCTATCAACCCTTGTTTGAGCTTTCAACACTATAGAACGTCTCTCCTATATTCAGGCCATTATAGCACCCGCGTAAAGCTTAGCTGTTAAGTGCCTGTTTCGTGTTTATCGTAAAGCACTTCGTATGCACTTCGTGCAATAAACGATGGTAAAATAAGCTGTGTTTAGATGCGACGTATCCGGTGTTTGGATAATCCAGCTCCATCTCAAACAAGCATATTATTACAATCATAGCGCTAATTGATTGCACGTTAGACATTTCATTCATTATTTCGTGGAACAGAACTTGATCCTACAAGCATCGAGAAGTAATAGTCCTAATGGTCTATAATGGTCGAATGATGTAATAGTCTTATTTTCATCGTCATGTTGCTCTCTGCGTCGTATATTCTTTAATGATTTGTAGTAGCGCGGAATAATATTTTGTAATATAATAGATTGATACATGTGTTATAATTTAACGGGAATGAAAAGGTAGACAAATACGAAAAAGACTTTATACAATTTTGAGATGTTCCGGTTAAGTACTTTCGCCTTTTCGTGCAAGTCGAGCAGATCGAGTTTCACCAGCGATAGCAGATCGGGAAAAAAAATGACGAGGCGGGAGCACGCGCAATTTCGCGGACATACACATACACAACACACGATGTTATTAATTAGCGCAAACAATCTCGGCCATATGTCGAGATCCGCGACGTTAACGGAGAGATCGTGATTTATTTACGGCAGACACACACCGCTCATCTATGATCCCCCTCCCTTCTTCTATGATTGCTTGCATGCGAATGAATCACCGCGCTTCGCCTACGAGACTGCGATAGATTGAGACGATCGGAGAGAGAAAGAGAGAGAAATGCGAGATGGATCAAGATCTACGAAAGGGGAAAATAGTAAATATTTTTATAGCGCAATACAAACAATTTAGTAACTCATCAGGAATACTAAACAATGTGGCATACTTTACCGCAATCTTTTAGCGTCTTTGACGAAAAGTTCGATGTATTTCTCGTCAGTTTTTTTTAAAATTAAATACTTAAAAAAGATTAAACCTATGAATAAATTTTTATCAAAATAAAATTTGTTTCAAGATAGAATCATGTTTCACGCCGTGTAAATATTTCAATTTTTAATTGTTTCTAATTCGACGAAAATTCCTTTTTTTTTATTTTTTAATGTACGCTTCAATATTCTATTCATTTATTATTCCTAAGACAGCAAGAACATAACATTTTCTCGCGAAATTTTTCGGTCCATCTCACATCCGCGTGTGTAACACTTGCGTGCTCATTACCGCGGTTGCCACCGAGATTGCTCGTGTCGAGAATTTAAAGATACGATGCGAACAGATGTCCGCTACACTCGTGACTCGCACACCCGAGTTATTACCACTATAAATCAGGAATCGTTCTCCTTTTTTTCCTGCTCGTCGCGCTCTTGTAGAAGAGTTCGCTCGATCGGACGTTTATAGCGCGAAGGAGAATTATATCTGATCGGATATTACGGTGATATCTCTCTCACTCTCTCTCTCTTTCTCTCTCTCGGCAAAAGATTTACGTGAGCGAAATGCATGTTGAATTAACGTGTTTTGCGACAACAAAGAAATCTCTTTCGTCTTTTCTTCTTGGATTAATGAAACTTCGTTTATACTAATAAGTACCTATAATTTTGAATTTAATTCTCTTTCATTTTGATACATATTTTTGAATTTGTGAAGAGTATCATACGTTACTACGGCTTATAGTTAGAAATAACTTTGCGTCACAAGAAATAAAGCTTTCATAATGAATACTCCCAGTAAAGTATACATAGAGTTACGTAGAGATATTTAAGTTACCTTTCCAGCGTATTGTAACCGTACTTTACGAGATTGCGCAAACATTTCAACATTTCACAACTTCCGCTAGCGTATAACATCGAAATGAAGGAACTACGCTCGTAAATTAAAGGAAGCAATGTGTATTCCCATTCGTTGTAACGTATAACTCGGAAGAAACTTAATTTGAAGTCTCACGTCGATACTTCCATATATGTATGTGTACGAATATCGATCGTTGTGTATAAGTTTAACTTGCTAGACTAGACCAACTACAATATTTCTGTATTTGTTGGTCGTTCTTAGCGCTCGATTTCCACGGAACATCTTGCGTCGAAGTTTCAAGCACGTGCGAAATTCATAAATTGCGAATCTCGCCGGTCCATTGATCTTCCTCCTCCGCGTAGTTTTATTCGAGATCGAAACTTCGACCTCGCGGTGCAATCGTCGCCGCGAGATTCCGAGGCGGAGGTCAAGCCGAGAGATAGCCCTATTATCAGCGACTATAAGGGAGAGCAGAGAGAGAGAAAGAGAGAGAGAACAAACGAGCGATCCAAATTATCACCTGTTTTCCCGATTCGCCAAATCTTCGAGCGCGTTTTTTTTTTCCTTTTCACCACATTCCGCGACCTCGGCCGGACACCCGCGCATCTGACATAGAACGATCCGTGTATAGGTCTTTGTATAGGTATATGATTCCTCGCGCAAAACCACCGGCAGGAATTATTTTAATATCCGCGATGTCTGTGGTCGCAGGTGCGGCGGTAAATTGCGAGCCCGTCGCTAGACATCCGCGCGATTACACGCACTTTATTCCTAAGCCACACGCAAATTAATAATAGTAATTAAACGCGCGAAATGCGTGGCGCGAACACGTGAGCCTTCTACTGCTCTTTCCCCCCATCCCCTCCCCTCACGTCCCTTACCGATCCGTTTTCATCGGAAACGCGGAGTTTCTTATCTCGCGTTCTCCTTTATCCTACTCTTCGACTATAATTCTCACCTTCATTTCGCGAGGTATCCATAAATCGCTACCATATACTGTTTCACGATTTTCTCGCCATTTTCTCTCGAAGAAAGTTTTTCGACGCTAACGTAGGGGCGGAAGTTTAGGGAAACGAGTCTTCTTCCTCGCTTGTTTACTTGGGACAAATTACAAGCACTCTCTGCATTCTCCTCTGCTACCTGAGACTTCCGCGAAACTTTTCTCACACTCATGAGAGTGCCTGCGAAAAGTTTAAAAATTTATATAACTTTAACATCATTCCCAAATAAATGAAAATATTATTATCATGCTAGAGTCGCGTCAATTAGAATATGCAGATGCAGATAGATGCGTCAGAATTCGACGTCGATCATTTCTTAATAATCAGGTATTAAACCTTATACAAAATAATCCGTTAACTTATTACACGGTGGTACACAATTAATCGTTATCTTAATGACAATAATGACAATAATGAATTTGCATTGTCGAGGAGAAGGGATTGGGAAACTATACCGATGATTATCGTGTGTAAATAGGAAGTGTTTTAGAGCAACCGCGGAAGACTTGATGATCGCGTCCGCTGGTCGTATAGACACGCGCGCGTTTCTCTCAGAGATACGAAGGGAGGCCTCTGCGAGAGAGGTGAGTCGCGGGCATGTTACCATGTTTGGCGACCCGCTCCCATAAAACTCTTGCCTCACACGCTCTAACGCGTGCACGTGCACGCCAGTCACGGCACGCACACCGGCGAGATGTTCCGCGCCGTATTTCCAGCCTACTCGCCGTGGCTAAGATAAATCGCATCGGCCAAGTTAACGCGAACGCGAAGCGCTCGCATCAACCGCGACTGCCACACCCCGCGAGGGGAGAGCTAGAAAGGATCCATTTATTCGCGGATGCTCTCGGAAAAAAGTTACAGAGGACGCATAAACGCCCTATCATTATCTATCACGGAGGAAAAATTGATTATAAATTAGTCTACTAAACAAAACGCGTGAATTTTTATTTTATTCTATGCATGTAATTTGATCATTGATAATCAAAATAATTGACTTATTTAAGAAGAAAACAATAGACTTTTTTTTACTAATTATTAATTGTTTATTAATTGCGAACTTGTGAAATAATTGTTTTACGATTGATAGCATACACACACACACAACACATTCTTTCAAATTTGGAGTTATAATTGATATATAACTTTTATAGATTATTAGGGTATAGATTGTAACACCGAACAAGATGATTGCCACAAGATAAGCGGATTTTTTAAATCGCGAATTATATATCTCTCGAGTCTACCGGCATCATCCTCTCAAGGAAGCGCAATTGGTTTATACTTTCTCTATAACTTACGCCACGGCTAATACTGTGCGACCGCGATCGTGAATCAATTACGCGCAGTCGTCAAGCGTGTTCGATATAACGCACGGCGTACGTTCCCAGCGAGGTTTAATCAGCGGCGCAGCGGCGAAGATCGATTATCTGTCGGCTTATCCGCGGGTGGAACCGGCCGGAAAGATAGCGGCGGAGAGACATATAGGGGAAAGAGAAAGAGAGAGAGAGAGAGGGATTTAAGAGTGGATCGTCTCTCGCGCGCGGCGGAGATAACTTAAAATATAAGAAAAACCGGACAATCGTAGAGATTTACGACGCTACGCGCAGAACCTTATATGCCGTTCTCTACGCGTGACGCGTATATCTATCCGCGCGGGTTTCATTCCGCGGCCTGCAACCGCGAGAACATTCGAAGACCGCAACGACTCTATGTCGAATCGCGAGGCGGAGAGGAAGTGTAAGTCGAGTTACTTGGGGCCGGACAACTGAATGGATAGATTTATCTCGACGATGCGTACGTGTGCGGATCTATCCCGCGCGAATCGATAAGAAGGTGGACGTGGCAGAAATGACGATATAAAGCGTTTTAAAGCGCGACATATTGTCGGAGACGCGGAAATCGTAAACTATAGCGCTGCTTTTAAAGAGCCCTGCGGACTTTTGTGTCGCACGGATGCATTTTTACTACGGCATTAGTAAACGGCGACGACGCGGGCGGTTATAAAAGGCGACGTTGGATCGTTTTAACGCTGAGAAAGCAGGTGCCACGCCGGAAATGCTTACGATGCCTCGATAATATCGTACCGCCAATATTTGTATCTTTTCTTCGATATTTGTTTAACTTTGCCATTGTATGAGTGTTTGGAAGGATTTATAGTATATGAAACAGAAACATTGTTATAACGGTGAAAAACGAAATCGCAATTCTTTTATTTTGACAGATGATAAAAATCGAGAGTACGTTGTGCACTTTCATAAATATGTACATTAATTATTTACAACAATCTTTATCAATCTACAATTGCAGGAGTTTCTATTTCATATTTAGATTATTATTATTCTTATTATTATTGTTATCAAGTATTTTACGAAAAAAGAAATTTAGCTATTTTTTTAGTCAAAAAACGAAAGAAAAAGATAAGGACATTTTGCTAAATTTTCAAGTGGTATTATTTTTAAGTGTTATTTTTTCATCGGAAAAAAAAAATGATTTTAACTGAATCTCTTAACTCTTAGCAGAATCTCCTTGAGCCTCTTTAAAACATGACTCGAGAAAACCGATGATATCGCCGTATAATGTCTGACGTCTCGTTTCTCTCGTAGAGCCGAAGAATAAATACGTTTTCGGGATCCGTAGAACGGAGGGTCTTCGTGCAGAAAGACGCGAACAAAAAAAACGAGCTTCGGGATATGCCAACACAGTGTTCCCCTCCCCTGATATTTATAGGCACTTTTGTGCGGTACACTAAGAATAAATTCTGTCCTTCGCAAAAGTGGTCCGATGAAAACACAGACGAGTGAACACGTAAAGTGCGATTCTCCCCTCTAAGGATATACAATTTGCATCTTTAGAATTTCAGTCGATACAGCATCCATCTTTCACTTGTACGACTGTATCTCTTCTTATTTAAAGTTTATTTATCGAGATTGAGATATATAAAATCTCTATGCAGAATGTTATAAAGAGACAATGATATACATATGTATATCTCTCTCTTTTCTCTCTTCTTTATCATGACTACCTTCTATTCTACGAAACTTATTTGTGTGACTTCGTGTTGAAATTATTTTCGAAAATGACGCGGTCGAACGTGAGTTACTCTGTAGACGATTATAAGTAAATGAGACTATTTATTTATCGCGCAGAGTAATCGATTCAATTATTTAAAAATTCCGAATACATTATCGAGTTTATTTATCCCTCCGAGAGAAAAGTCTTATTTACCTTAATCGTTTGTGGTAGTCACGTTATGCATACAGTCGGCGCACGTATTCTTCGCGCAGACTCGCACCGCGAAACTCCATCGCCTCTCGCGTCGACGTTGGAATTAATCGAGCGCGTGATTACAGCCTGACACACTCTTATACACGCCTACGGGCCCAGTCAAAATATTATGCCCACGGGGTAGGGCTAACAATTTGGCCCGCGAATAAAACAGCGCGAAATCGCTCCGGCGAAACCTTCCTTCGCGCGATCAAGGCCTCTTGCCCTCCCTGGCCTTGTGGCCAATTATCGGTTTACACCTAATTATGCGTGTGTATGCACATCGTATCGCGCACGCGTAGATCGAAGACGATGATACCGCGAGCGCGATTAATCATGCGCTCTCCTCGCGACCCACGAGAGTATCATTATATCTATGCGTTTCTGAAAGCTGCGATGAGAACGTCTCTCTTGCTCGTTTGTGGTGCTTTCGTGTCCGGCTTGTCATCCGGCTACTGATTAATGAGAAATTACTCGGTGAACTGATATATAGCCCGTCGTTTCTATTTATCATTCGGTAACTTTGAAAAGCTGCTGTCGAAATTTCGAAATCGAATCCACTTCACACGCTATCTTTCCATCTCAAATTCTAGACGGCCATTAAGAAAGACATAATTAGATATTCAGACAGAGAGAGAGAAAGGGAGAAAACAATATATTCAAACGAACTGAGTTATTACTTCAATTTCGAATCGAGCTTTTAATTCTTTGTGTTAATCTTAATTTTTCGTTAGAGAAATGACGTCAGTTTGAAATGTCTTCTCTATGAAAATTTTAGGACGCAAATTATAAAAAGAAAAAATTAAACAAGCTTTGGATTAGTTTTAGTTAATGCAAATTCGTCGTGCTTCCTCTTGCTACCGCGATGGCGCGTGCACTTTCATCCTTCTTCTTTCTCTGTATGTGTTATTTCAGACGCGGCCGCGAATTTGGCGCGTTCTGCTTGGCAGGCCTGGTTTATAACCGTGCCTGCCCGGTTTATAGTCGGCCCTTTGTTCGGCGGTTAACGCGCTGGCGGTGGTCGTAATGCGCAATGTGTACCGCAACTCATTATTTTCCTCAGCCTTTCGCTGTACGAAATTTTTACCGTTTGAAGTAATTAATTTTGCATGTAAAATCTATAGAGATATTCTGGAATAAAGAAAATAAAAATATTTGTATTTAAAAAAAAAGGGAAAATTAAAATACCTTATCGTATGAATTGTCACGAATTTTCGGTCTGGCAATATATTCTCGGCATTATTTCACGGTAATATTATACTTTTTTGAGTTATGTTTTTTTATCACGTGGACTTGGAAATCAATCTCTGCGGTCGTATCGTGCACACACAGCACACACATATAATAATGCCGATAAAGGGACGGCGCTCACGAGTCTCGGGTTTCTCTCGCGACGCGAGAAAAGACGACGGATAATTTTCGTCCTTATCTCGACGTTTATTCAATTACGTAATAAGCATGCGCGAACGGCCCTTTGATACCGTACGGATCGTTTTGTCGTCTTGTTCCCTTCCTCTCCGAGGCCCGACTCCGATCGTGCCCAAGTATCGGTCACGGCGGATCGTTTACGCTCGCGTGCGTGTTCACGCCTAACTATGAGAAACTGCTTGTAACCTCGTCTTAGAGTCTTAGTGTCTACTTTACCTAGGATATTAAATATAACGATCATACGTTGACAGTGTGACGCTGTTAATCTCTTCAGTAAATGTCATTGAAAGAAATCGATTCTTATATAGCGAACTCTTACATATTTCTTTACTCGTTAGGTTCACAATAAAATCTTGTTGCGTTACTTTACGAAATTTTATTTAATTCAAACAGAAAACAAATATTGAAAATTTGATTAATGTATAATCTAGAGATATTTGCTCTTTTGAATTTAATTTACTTCATGTGTCTTATTACGTTTCTGACTTGAAGCTTCTATGCCCTCATGAATATGTCATCGCCTAATGAACTAGTTTTAAGGAATCGAAGAACCAATCGATTTCGTGTTATCTCGTTCGTTTTTTATTATATATTATCTACGACAGCTTTATCTGGGACCAAAGAAGATCGGGATCTTCGACCTGACGACAATATCGTCTAGTCGTCTAACAGTATCGATCGTGGAGTTTCATTGTCATCTTGTTAGCGTTCCGCTATACAGATTTCTTTCCAGTCACGTGTGACGATATCCTCCGTCCGTTGCACTTCCGGTCGTCGGCAAAGAAGGCTATCGGTCCATATTAATTGCCCTCCAGCTATTGTTCTTTCCGTCGCGTGCGAGCGTCTTTTCTGTCCGTCTTGAAAATGAACGACTCTCAATCCACACGACGCGAATTAAATCAACCGCCGCTCGAAGATCTTCCTTCCCTCCTTCCTGATAATTTATTATGTCGCGAGTTACGGCAACGATTTATTTTCTCCAAGCAACTATCCTCGGTACTCGTTGAATTGGTATTGGTAACGAATAGCGTAGGTACGCATGTTAAATCATCCCGCCGCGCGCGCAACCGATGAATCTTCGATTTGCGCAGTTTTGACATTAACGCACGTGTTTTGACACACTGATTTCGCGGCGAGTGAAAGCGACAGTATTGTATGTCTCTCGGACACATTATGTGCCGCCGCAATCACTTAGAATTCTTAATTTATTACACAGAAATTGTTTTATAAATCATTTCTCGCAAACGCACGGAATTATCTTTCCTAATAAAAAATAAATTCACAAGATATGTCTTCCCGTTTTTTAAATATAAATTAATACTTAAAAAAATTTCCTTTTTATTTTTCAGGAACTTGTTATTATATATACATATATATCTTGATCGCGTTATGCAATTGCAATTTTTTAATATAAAGATTCAGGCATTCGGGAATAAAACTCGGATTGACGATGTTTGATGTTCGCGAAAAACGGTAGGGGAGTTTTTGCATGACCGTCAATCTGCGTCGTAACTGCAAGCAACGATTCGCGTGACCCATCGACGCCGTATTTATTTCTTCGTAGTTCACGCGAATGCGTGGGCGAACGTTCGCGTGTGTCTCGCGTGTAAAGTAGCCCCCTCCACTCGCTCATCCTTTCTCGGACCCCGTATGTACTTCTCTCTCTATCTCTCCTTTGTCTGTCTTTCTCTCTCCATTCCTCTCGCCGTAAACGCCGCCGGTATCTTTCGCCGATGGAGCCTGCTTCTGAGAGGCAGCAGCCTCCAGTCGGAAGACGTGTTGCACGCGCGACTTTCCACGGCAGTTCTCTCGCCATTGTGAAAACCGGCTCGTGTTTGGAGCTGCGGACAGTGCCACCCACTGTCTTTCGCGAGAGCTCCTCGCCTTATCCTCCCGCGCCGTTCGTCACTCGCGTTGCGAAAATACCTCTCGTATGTATTACGATAAAGCGTTTCGTGCCGATACCTACACCACGTGATGCGCGACACCGGACACCCACATAATCGCCGCGCGATCGCCGTCGTCTTACTTACTGCGTCTTATATTGCAGTAACGGAGAGTGACGTGTGCGCGTTAAAGAAAAGAAACTTGATTAAAAAAAAATGTAACTTTTTTTTCGAGAGAAAAGTATCATATCTTGGTACAATTAAAAATTCTTTACGCCCCCGATATTTTGAATTGAAGGAGAAGCGGTCTCTGAATTTTGATCAAGGAACTTTTTTGATAAAAATAAAATTGAGGTTTCTGATTATACATACATTATTTCGTATATAACGTCAGAGGCTACTCGTAAATTAATGCAGGCGGCGGAAGTTCGTAATTTCCGTCGTGATCAAGCAAGCACAAGAGTGATTTGCAAGATGGTATTGGTAACGTTAATGCGGCACGACCGCGAAATCGTCCGCAGGAGCGAGAATTGTGCCGTCTCTGACGACAGATCCTATCGAGGTTGAACGGTGTAATTATTATGTCGCGGCTGTCACGTGGAAGAATTCGTTCGAGCATCTTTCGAAAGAGGCCGGCCGTCGATTTGCGGGCACGCTCGGGAAAACGGTGTCGTAAAAAAAAAAAAAGATATTTATGCGTTAAAGGGCGCACGGATAACGTCATTAATATACTATCGCACTTAATACTGTCGCGAAATTGGCTGTCAATTCTTGTGAACGATCGCGAATTCTTTCGTCTTTGTCGCCACTCGGTTCTCGACAGCTCCTTTTCGCTTTGTACGATACAAAATTGCGATCAATCTTTTTTTTTTTTCTCTCTAATGTAGGAACTTTGCAAGTCGTTGGATTTTATCGATGTTAAATTTTCCGCTTCGTCGATTAATCTGATTGTCAGTTAGATTGCCTTTTATCGGCAACCGTAATTGACACACGGTATAATTGCGATTTCTCCGTCATTGACAGACGTCGCTCGAAGAGACTGTCGCAGCAAATTAGAGATAAATGGTAATGCCGCTTACGTTAACTTCAGAGATCTAACGGGTAGCGTACTTATGCATGCAACTTAACATTTTTCACGCAAGCAAATTCCCGGATCAAGAGGTGGAATTTTCATTTTTATTTCATCGCTAGTATCCGTCCCCGCGGAAACTTGTACCGATTTATTTTCCTAGATTTATACTGTCACCAGAGATACGACAGCATGTCTAAATATGTATATACGTAGGAAATGATATTGCAATTTGCACGTTTTCCGTATATTGCATATTATTTTGCATCATTATGTAGAAATCTCTCGCATTGCTATTTTCTCGAAATAGTAATAGAACTCGAAGAGCACTCGATCGAGAGAAACAAAACAGACATATGCGAAGGAACGGCATCAAATCCTATCTGGAGGCTCTCGTCGATGACGCTCTTCATTTTTTGGGTCAACAGACGCGTTACATCCGGCGCACTCGAGTTATCGATACTCGGGGTACTCAGACCGAAAGATGCCTTTCGGATTGAATGCGAGATCGAGGGGGGAGGGGGGGAAGGGGGGATGAAGGTAGAATCAACTGTGATAAATATAGATCGAAATTTTGCTCCATTTCATAAAACAGAACGTGATGTTGCGTACGAATTGTGGAATACGAAATCACGAGAGAAACAATATATAAGTACATAAAAATATTCTGAACAAAACCATGAAAAAAGTGTTTTTCAATTAAATTCATATTTAAAACAATACATATCGGAAAACAAAGATTCATGTGCAAAAAAATGAGAATAACAAAAATTGACGAAAAAAATCTTCAAAATTTTTATATTTACTTAAAAAGTATGATATTTAATACTTATGATCTTTCTCTTCACAATTTTGTCTTACTTTATTATGTCTTTTATTATAGAATTTTATGAAATAGAATATTTCGAAGCACGAAACGTGATACGAAATATCACTTGTAATGCAACATGTTTATATATAAATATTCTCTCATTGAAGTCTTTTTTATTTTGGACGAGATGTCGTTTATTCTTTGACAAGAAGCACATACATACGATGATGAGATATTAATATTCCAAGGAACAACCGTATCCCTTTAAATCTTTCGGGACCAATGTAGCGTTCGTGTATTATTGCACGGATCTTTTAAAAGGTTCGCTCACAGGGACCACCGCGACGTCGTTCGGAATATTTTTATATAGGAAGAAAGGAAAACACAGGAATTCCGTCGACTCCTTTCGTTGCAAAAAGCGAGTCAATTTCCTTCTTTCGTTTTGTCAGACAGACATTTATTCAAATCTCTTTGTCAGACAGACATTTATTCAAACATTTTACTTTACTTAGGATCACATTATATTTGAACGCTACAGATAAAACATATTTTAAATTAAATTTATTTATACAGATATTCTAACTTTATTAGTTCAAAATTTTATTAGTTTAAAATCTACTTTATAATTAATTTTACAACTGAAAACTACTATTTTCCAGAAAATGTGTGCATATTAAGTAACACTTAAGGTAGATATGCAAAGTACAATATCTTTTTATGTAATATTTTTTTATAGAAATATTTTTTATTTGCACGTCAATTTAGTTTAATAATTAATTTAAGGAAAGTGACACTAATATAAATTTCAACACAAAGTTATCGCTTTTGACATTTACTAACGTTAATTTACTAACGTTTTATTAAGTATTTCACAAATTTTCAATAGTGTTAATAACTTTTATTTAGCGAATTATATCGGGTATCGATTTGGAGCTGTCGATAGATCCGTTGATATGTCTGTGTAAATAAACGTAGGAGAAGGTATTGAAAGAGGTTTTCTCCCTCACGCATTGCACTCGGAATAGGTAGGTAGACGCATATACCGTCGTTTTAAACCACGTGGGTCCGCCTATTCCCTCACGTCTTGTGTCCTCCTTTATGCAGCTATCTATTCATAGACGAGAAAGCAAGCTGTCACGATGACGGACATCGAAAGACAAAGGAGATGCGGAAAGAGGAACGCGTGTCGTGTAGTTGAATTTTTGAAGATTGCCCTGGTTCTCCATTTGTTATACAGTAAATCTTTCGGAGCTATCAAAAAAGATCGCGAGATCAGATTCATCGATAAACTTGAAATCGATTTTTCTTGAACAGTTGCGACTGTCACAACTTTTCGATTTAAAATTTGAATTGATTCATTTTCCAATTAATCGCAAAAAATTATTACTCAATTCAATATATATACAATATATTGCAAGCGCGCGTTTTGTATAAATTTAGTCTTATAAAAAGTCCAGACCTTTTATAAAACGCTGTTCTAAACAAAAATTTGGTATATTATAAAAAGTATATAATAGCTATAGAAAATCCATCTATCTATCTATCTATCTATCTATCTATCTATAGGTTCTATAGCTATTATATACTTTTTATAATATTCCAAATTGTTTATATACATTATTTATACATATATATAAATATTTAATATATATAATATAAAATTATAATAAAATATAAAAATATACAACTTTTTATATATATATTATTTATATACATATATATAAATTATATATATATAAAATTTTTTTATCTGTTAAATTAGGATCGATCGCGTCTTACACGCGTTAAAAATAGTTTTTCCGCGTTCAAGTACGTTCTTATCGTGGCGCCGACCACGGCGCACGTCACTAGAGGGAAAGCGGAGAGGATAAATCGATCATTCGCGACACTATCGCGATCGTTTTTGCAACGTCAGTCCCGCAGTCTCGATCCTGGCTGGTACAGGACCAGCTGCTGAGGTATCACCAAGTCGTAGGCGAGGTCGTCGACCTTGCCAGTCTCTGCCGTTCGCTGTCGTCCGGTGCAGTCTGTTCCTCGTTGGTCCACGACGACCACTCGCGTAACAGCTTGCGTTCGTGTTCGTCGCATTATACACCTGGATCACCGTACACAAGGTGTCCATGCCCAACCGTATTTTCTCCTAACCCTAGATCTCACGCAAGCGAATGGAGCGTTTGTTTGAACAAATGTGATACGGGTGTTCGCGTGAATGGAAAATAATTACAGTTAAACAGTCACAATGAATTATTTTGCTGCGATCAGGACGGTAATATTATACGAAGATATCGTAGTTATTTTCACTGTATCAAGATAGCCATACGTCGCTTCATGCGCCGCCAAAATAATGTTACGGTTTTTTTCTGCAGACTATCGTTAATTCTTAAAATACTATCTATAGATGAGTATTATATTCTTTCTCCCTTCGCTATTCATCTAATATAATTTACATAAACGTAGGAGAGAAGAACGAACGAATTGCGATCGTGATAAAATTATATCTGTTCTATTCTTCATAAAAAGAAAATGTCTAGAGCGAAGGACGACAGACTGCTCGACAACATCGAAATAATAATTCTACGCGAACAACCAGGGAAGGATTAAATTTTCAACACTTAGTTAAAATATACTTAGCGATTGAAAAGAACTTGACAAAATTTATTTAGAAAGCGCTTTGAGAAAATTAATTGGAAAAAAATATTCAGGAAATCCTACACGCACGTTATATAAGAGTTACAGTCTTTATATCCTAAAGGACAGTTTAACCGGCGACGTTATCCTGCATATTAACAGGACCCGGAGGTCCTACGTAAAACGGTGAACGATGTCGCACGACACGAGAGGCGGCACCCCGTTCAAACTCGTTTGCACGCTCTGTTCCGCCGAATGGTTTATACCGATCGGTCCATTGTGTTACCTCGTGTATCACGTAACGTCGGCTTTCGGATTGCGTCGTCGTTCTGTGTGGTCCACACGCCGGACATAAAGTTTTACGAGTTTACCTCGCGGGATAACGCGTATTTTATACTTGGCGCGTTTCGGGATAAAATATAAGCCACACGAAATACCCAATCTCTCTCTCTCTCTCTCTCTCCTCCTCGAATGTACGTACATTGTACGCGTGTATATACGCATAAATAGGTTACGTTGGATAGGTGCAGTCGAACGACTCCATAATACAAAATAGCAATAGATCTCGGTACGTTGCGCGAGCTGCCGGGTATAAAGACTAATAGCGTAGTCATAAATGTCCGCGTTGCGACGAAGGTAAAGTAAACGTCGCGCGCAACGGCATTCTTAGATAGGCGAATAGAAATGCGGATGGATAAATGTGGACGTGTTACTCTGCTACTCGGAGATCCGAGCGCGATACAGAGTCGGATGCTGCAAGGGAAATAATGGGTGGAGTTCGTAATACGTGTTGTAAGATACGGAGAATACGGAGAGGATAGTCGTATTTAGAATTCATATACATCGACACGTGGTCTCGTAAACAAACGATAAAGAAATGATTATAGCACGGCGATAGTGAAAACGGAGACGCGATTAGATTGCGGGAACAAAGAATACAGTGATTGCGCTAATCGGCGAGTTTACGCGCGGTTACGTTCTGGGAATAGACAAATGTCTACTGTACATAGATATACGCATTGACAATTCTAGGAGATTCGAAATGATGCAATTTTAAAGCTCGTTACTAATCAGTAGCGATACTCAGTCACGGATGGTTTATGAATCTCGAATGGATCAATTGAGATTATATATATAGAAATTAATTCTCCAAGTATCTGTTTCATCATTGAGCTCTTCTCTAAGGATAAGATAGTATAGAGAAATGTGGAATAAAGAAATAAATTTGATTTGAAAATAAACGACTATCACAAGATATTAATCTATTTTCAATGAATAAATATTCCTTCTTTTAGGTGAAATACTATCTTATCCTTAGAGAAGAGGAGAGAACTTTGAAATAGTAAATCGCGTCCTGTGGCGGATAAATCACACTGATATATATATATGTATAAAATAGTCGTGTGTACTTTACTTTGTATCTCGCACCGGTTCACATGATAGACAGATCCACAAGAACACGGTTTCCACTTGACATTAGCATCTGAAGCGCTGAACTCATAGTCTAACAAATTATCGTGCGTACACATACTACATACATTTATCAGTTTAATTAGCTAGATATTTCTTATTCACCGTGTAAACGTCAATTCGAAAATAACCATATCTATCCCTTAGATATTTCGTTGGTCCATTCATCATCGCGTGAGTGCGATAAATTCTCAGATGCACTTTCGATAACTTACAAACCTATATGGCCATGGGATGTTCGCTCGATTTGCAAGAATTCGCTAAACATGTTCCATCGAGATGTAAAATATCGCGCGATCGATCTAAATTTAAATGCGTTATAACAGTTGCGGAAATAATTCCCGTCTATCGGTGTTGCATTAATATTCTATTTGTCGTGGTATCTCAATACAGAGGGCTCTCTGACGATACTTAAAAATAAAGATATAAATCTTTTTTTTTTTTTTTTTTAATACAGGATGAGTTTTAAAATTCCATGTATAAGTGGCTCTGCCTATTAGATAATCTTCATCGGCGATTGAGCGGTTAATAACGTCACGGGGGAGATAAAACGTAAGGTCAATCTGTCAGAATCGCGTGCGAGCCCGCTGTGACATTTATGAATATCGACGCGTGATGTATACAACACAGACGTACGCGCAAGAGAGAAAGAGAGAGATTTCGCCAGAGTATAAGTATTCGCTTTTGCGTCTCACATGCGGATCTCACGACCGACGCCAAGACGAATAAATCATCTCGCGGTGTGTACGCGCATCTGCATTCCTCGGGAGCCTCGCGTGCATTAAGGCCGTTCCGATCGCTGCCGGGGTGTGAATGCTCACGTATATATACATACGTCCGCCTGTGCACCTTTTTCTTCTTCCTTTTCTCGCCACCAGGCCTGGAACGAATTGGGACGCGATAATCGCGGCTGACCGTTGTAACAGCGTTGTAAAAGGAGAGAGATCGGCCGAATTATCGGATAATCCGGGACCGTTTTTATGCTCTCGTCGTCCCGCGGAACGGGACGAATAGAATCGCCCGTGAAACTTCGAGATTAATAATTATGTACTCTCTCTTTTCAAGGGACGATCTCGGTAACTTATCGTGGTTTATTTTTTTATAAACTCTTGACGTTCGTACTCTTATACGAAAATAAATAAAATAAATTAAATTATAAAATAAATAAAATCGTCAAAAATATTTTTATTTATATATAGAAAAAAAATTATATATATATGGGTAATATACTGTTTTATAAATTATTGCGGTTATTTATTGATGTTATCTGTATCTTGTCATGGTGCGCTTCCGCACAAGGGAGACGCGATGTCTTTCGCATGTTCGTTCGCCAGATAGAAAATGACAAGTTTTTTTGCGATTGGAATGGAGTAACAAAGGTGGACGTTAATTGACGGAACAGAAGCGTCATTATCGATTTGAGTGGCTCGAGTCGCATAATTAATCACCGACCATCGGGAGGGTGATCCCAGCCGGCGTGTCCGGTCGCGATTTTTGATCGATCCCAAGGCGATCCGGTAATTATTCGGCGTAATGGTACGTCGTAAGAAGAAGCCGGCTTCTCTGACGCGCGCTAACTCGGCCAGCCTTTAAATAGTCATCCCACGATAATTGGATGTGTGTCGGGGGGGGCTACTCTCTTCACGTTCCGTTACGAATACGCCACGCTTGTGTCGTCGATTAAGGTTTTTTCGCTTAGATACTCTGCCGAGGAAAATAATTTTCAACCTGATGAGAGAAAAGAATTCCAACGAAAAGAAAGAGAGAGAAAGAGAAAGATCTTCAATATTAGAAGTATAAAGAAGTTTATTGTTATTATCTTACAAATGTGTATACAATAATTTTATGTCATAGCAGCATATTGTCAATTAATCTTGAAGTGAATTTAATGGCTGCGATTACAGTAAAACTTTCGCGCAATCTTCGCATATTTTCGCGCCTTCGTAGAAGGTTTTCTGTTATAACTTACCAGCTGATTTAATTCCTCGAATTCATTTGATTTTATTAACTCGAACGCAGTCTCTTACATCGCAACCCGCGGCAATTTAATCGCTGTGCACGGATTTAATCGTCGCGATACGATTCGCGTTAACGGTAAATGAGATGAGAAACGAAAATGATCTCGAGGCTCCTTCCGGGCCTCCGATTGAACGAGCCGTCCATGGCTTAATTGGCGAACATTACGTGACGTACGGTAAGGTACGACTCTTAGCTACGACGGTAATGCAATCGCTGTTAGCGGAATCGTCGTTCGTAGATCGCTCGAAACAGTCGATCGATCTTAATCGCGCCATCGGTAACCGCGCGGTTTATCTCCGCTCAATTAATTGCAACGTGTCTGCCCGTTCGTGGAAAATGTTCAAGGCCGTTCATTGGACGCGGCACGAGAGTATACGCAAATGTCAAGGAAATGGACGAAGACGAAGAGCCCGCTACTCTCTTTCTACATTTGCGTCGACTCTTTTTTTTCGTTTGTGCGCGTTATCTTTCTCTCTCTCTCTCTCTTTTTCTCTGTCCACTTCGCTTTTTTTCCAACATCTCGCCATTAGTCAGGCTTTCTCATCGATTCTGGTAAAGCGCGCGTGTTACCCGAGATGCCATCGTTTCGCGTCCCAATTAGAATCATCCGATAATTGATTCCGGTACGATGCCATCTGACCCGCGAAAGGACACGAATAAAAATAAAAAAATCGATTCTTCTCATGTTGCAGGAGCGAGGATCGTACGCGGCCAATATGGAGCGATGGACCGTGTACACGGTGATGCTGCAGATTTTCGCTGCCGTCGCTCGAGCCACCGAGGATTTTCGGCACATCTCGTACGAAGGTAAGAACTGATGGAAAAGATTACTAAAATGCGCGATAAAGAAACATCCGATCTAGCATTTATTATGATATCGGATGATTTATTTATTGCAAGAAATCTCTTATGTTTACTATTCGTAATCTTTCAATTATATATTCCAAGTATATACTCCTGTAATCGCATTCATCGGAAAACTCTCTTATCACGATTTAACCGAATTGGTTACCGCATATAAAATCCGATAGCTGTAATCGTTACGTGGCAGCTTGTCGAGTTTTTTGCGTATAATTCGTGCGAGAATCATGATCTCGAATCTCGGACGCGTACATCGTTGCGGATACGATAACCGCCCGATGTTGATAATTTCGCGATCCCGTTAATTGCTTTATCGCGATTAATTCGAGTAATAAAAGACGATAAAACGTACACGTGCGCGACGAAAGCGGCGAAGCGATGATTCCCGCTGAGTTCGCATTACCTACGAACAGGATCGACGAGTCTCTAGTCGCGATTATCTCGAAAATGGAAGCACTCTCACGACGTAAAGGTAAAAATTCGCTTCATTCATCTAGACGCGTATTATTGCGTCATATCAATGCCGTTAAAAACGCCGCTGACAGATCTGCGAAAGTCGCTCGACACACGTGCGCCCTTGCACGTAACCACGATCGAGCGAGACCTTCGATCGCGAATCGAGACGGCTCTGCACTTGAGTTTTGACGAAAGATATAAATCTGCTAAGAATATGTTTCATTATCACTCTATATCTGATAACACACAGTTCAACAAAAAATAGCCTTCTTTCGAACACAAGAAAAAGAATAACATTTCCCGTAGTCTTTTGATGCTGAATATGAAATGCGGTTTTGTTTTCCAAATTGCTCCATCACGTCACAATTTAGAGAAATTTATGATTAAAGTTGTAAAAAAAGAACTATTTTAACGCGCGTAAATTTTAAAATATTATAGTTACGGTATGCGTGTTGGAGAAGTTTTATTGCAATCAAAATTAAGTATGTTGTTAGGGCTTTTTTCAATTCTTAAACGGAATTTTTTTGTGTTGACTATAGTTGACAAGATATTTATGATTAAATATGGAGTCTATTGCGGAAAAGTTGCGAATTAGATCATTAAGGATCTATCAAATAGTTTTCAATTGAATTCATTCGAACTTAAGGGTTTTCAAGCCGCTGAGTATGAATCTAACGTCAAAATTGATAAATTCAATATGTACATATACATAAATTTTTGCAAAAATCCAAACATTTTTAAATTTTGATATCTATATTAATTCCGTCATTTTAAATTTGTCAATTTCGACATCGGATTTAGCAATTTAAAAAAACCTTTAAGTTTGAATGAATATAATTGAAAATTATTTGATAGATCTTTAATGATCTAATTTGAAACTTTCCCGCAATAAATCTCATGTTTATATATAATCATGAATATCTTATCAATATATATTATCATAGTCGACACAAAAAATTCCTTTTGAGGAGAGAATTGAAAGTTCTAACAACACACTTAATTTTGATCGCAATAAAACTTTTCCCACATGCCGCATACACGTAGCTATAATATTCTAAAATAACTCTTTCTTCAAATTTAACCGCAAATTTTTCAAAATTGTGACGTGATAGACAAAACGGATCATATTCAGTATCAAAAAGACTACGGGAAACGATTTACCTTTTTTTGTGTTTTTTTTTATCGAACTGTGTAATAGATATTTCGATAGAATATAGAATAAAAAATAAAATTGAACATAGATAAAAATATAGATATATAAAATAAATAAATAGAAATAGATAAAATAGAATTCGAGACAACTTTATTTATTTATTTCTCGTTTATTCACAGTTACAGCGGAAGTTTGTTAATTAGCGATCGTTTACTGTAATCTTAGAATTCTCAATATTAAATTACGCTCCAAGAGTTCAAGCAAAATTTGCTTGAAATTATTGGAAAAGCAAAGTTTCCTCGCCTCGCATTCTTTCAGTCTAATTCTAAGAGAATAAATTTCCGGTAGTAAATAACTCTATAATTATGCTTTCCATTAAGTTCAGAGGAGAAGTCGACGTCGATTTCGTCAAAGAATGTTATTAACGGGAAAGCATTAAAGAGAAACGTTCTTTATACGTCGTATCGACCATGAGAGATCGGCAATGAAGCGATCGAAATCTCCGCGTGAAATCATGCGTAATCATCAGAAGTAGGTGAGTTTTCCCCGAGAAAAGTAACCGCCCTCCCCAACCACGCGATTTCCGTCCCGGAAGACGCGCATAAATCCGTAACGAGCGAGAATCGAGCGACCGGGGACGTTTATGCAAATTTAATTTCATCCGTAACCGCTTCTCTACGACGTCGACGTGTCGGATATAGGCATGGCTAATCGATAAAGAAAAAATATATATATCTTTAGATGCACGTGCATACACTCCGCGTGTGTATGTGTCGCGCGCACGGTGTGTCCACACTCGAGAGAGCAGGCTAGCCCATTAACATCTGGCAAAAATGTCGGACATTCAGGGCGCTACTTATCACAAGCAATGACCCACAATGTACAGTTACACGTAGGCGAGCTACTCGCGGCTCGATTATCGCGCGTTCGCGGCCCCGGGAGAGAAAACGCAGATCGTGTCGGAGATGTGGGACGTGTGGTCACCTATATGGAGAACAGATGCCACGCCCGTCAAGCGGAAATCGCGCGGAAAACCTTACGCCCGACCCCGACTCAAATCTTAATGAGCTTAATGGATCGTTTCTGATATCCCTGATGGTACGCGCGGCTGGTTTCTTCCTCGACTCTTCTCCACTTCTTCTTCTTTTTTTTCGCCTAATAACACGCGGAGGGCGTCGGAATCGTGGGAAGGAAGAGACGCGCGGGAAGATATTTCTGTGGCGTGCGCCGGCAACACCACAGCACGGTATATGATTTCCATTTGCACGTAAAATACTTCCTCGCTCAACGATGCGGTTTTAGAGCCCGCGGTCGCGGATGCCGCGACAGTTTCGCAATAATCGTGCGGTCTATATTAAACCGGATCACGATTTCGTTACGGTTTCCCGCGCCTCTCCCGTGGCACCGTCACGTTTTGTGTCGCGAAATACAGCCACGATTGAAGAACGGTGCTCTCTGTCCTTCTTATCGATTTTAACAATATGAGAGATGACAACCTAAGATAATTTTAATAATGGAAATTTACATAATAATTTATATCTTAAATGTAATAGAATACGATTTATATTATTAGGATGTCTTCAAATCACTGGCTTAATAGACTGTCTAGACTATTATTAAGATGCGTTTGTACTTTGCTGTAATATTGATTAGAGTAATCTGGATTGCTTATAAAAATTATGTCGGCGTAAAATCAAAGATCGCATGTTTTCCTATTGAAAATTAAGAATACTTATCGTTGCTTTCCTCGCGCAAACGGCATTGGTGATAGCCTCGGAATGTCGTTATGATAATTTGTGAGCCTGCGGCGAATCATTTCGCTTGATAAAGAGAGAAAGAGAGAGAGAGAGAACAATCGGCCGAGAAAACAAAATAATAACGGACGCGGCACATATGTGCGCTGATAATACCTACGTAATATATGAGATAAATATTTCCCTTTCCGCGAGTTCGCGATTGCTTTCCACGCACAGTCTGAATTCCTGCGGATTTCGCATGGCGCATGCACAGCGGGTTGATACTCAGATTTATTGTTATTCGCGAAAGCGCTATTTGTACGCGTTATTGTACGTTATTGCGCGCGATTGTTGCGGTAATGAAACGAAATTAGAAAGTTAGCTTTTAACGAGAATATTTTGTTCAATTCAATTCGATATTCAATGATCACTTATGTGAAATTATATACTCTTATTCGTGCGGAGCAAAGGTGGGAATTAAAGAGAGAAAAGCGTTGAAGTAACTCATCGTTTTTATAATGCGTTTATAAAATATCAATTCTTGACCAATGCCGACTTTTATTACGAAGACGCAAACATTACTTATTAGCCTTTGTCTTCTCTCGGTTGTGAAATTCAATTGCACTGACTCACGCACTTTTCAAAACAAACGATTCGATTTTGTCGGAGAAACTTCCCGCGAGAGAGTTTTAAGTCTCGGTCTACGATAATTTCTCCCACTCGCGCGCTATGATCAGCGCGCGAATAATAGTCGCGCGATACCGCTACGGTCTCTCTCTTTCTCTCGCCGAGTCGGCGAGATGGATTTTTTCGTCGTTGCGTGGGTATCGTCGCAACTGAACGACGTAATGTAATTGTCCACATTGTTACACGCAGGAGAGTTATTTATAACGGTATCGGGTTGCCAACGCGCGGCGAACTAATCAGCGGGTCGATATCAGATCTTGGAAACATTTTACGCGAGAACGGTTCCGCGAAAGAGAAATTGTAGGCAAAAATTCGTACGTTCGTTAAAACACCTCACCTCAGAAGGCAATGACACCGGCTATATACGATACGCCTCTATACAGGGACGACGCGTTCCTGTAACGGTATTATTTGCACACCGTCGGAGAGAATAGCGACGGCAGAATACCTGAATATGGTAAATATGCATCGAGGAGCTAAATACGACTCGCTTTGTATTCGGCAAAAGACGCGGGTACGAAGGAGCGACATATAAAATGTGATTGAAGCGATATAAGAATCGGGATCCGAAATTGTGTAACCCGTGTTTCTTCCAAGATAGAGATATTTCGTAACGAATTTTAAGAAAGTCAGAGTTTCTTTTCTTGTTCTCGAAGAAGAGAGGCCGTAAAATAAAAATCGAAATATAGCACGAAATCACATTTGTTTCTCACAATCAGCGTGAAACATAATTACGTCGCAGAATAATGCGAGTCTTCCTCGCGAGGAGACGCAAGGCTCTAATTAAACTCCGAGTACACAGGGTGCGCAGATTGCGAACGAGCTCGTTAAGTGCCCTATCGCACGTCGAAAATGACAAAGCAATTCTCCTCTAATTATCCCGGTACAAAAAAGCTCGTCGAGAATAGCGCATTGTACGTTCTCGGAGGCGTTTGTTTTTCGTTCCGCTCCTGAGAACCGGCGATTGTTTGCGATTCGTTCGTAAATCGGATCGATTCGCGTGGAAAAACAGTCCTCCGGGCGAACCAAAGTCCTTTCTTCCTCGCGATATTCTCGATTACGAAAAGCGATCCGCTTAAGCGATTACGCAATCCTTTGTACCTTTCTTAACGCGCGTCTATTCGCGCGAAAGCGTATAGGAGATTTTACGAGACAGCGCACACGTTTTTACAATATTCCCGTATGTGTATGTAACAAACAATTATTGTATACCGAGATAATAGGCATTTCGCGAAATTAACAACCACTCTCGTTCGAGAGATAAGTTTCAGCCGGGAGTGTATAAAGGGTGTGCCTCAATCCGCGGGCAATGTACTCAACGGAGAATGTAAACAGAATATATAAAATGGCAATTACATTTAGCGATCGTAGGAAGAGAATGAAGCGGGCTGTCAAGGGGAATATCGCTAATGTTGGCAAAGACTACAATCCAATCCTGGCGCTAATGCTTTAATAATGCATGCAGGTTCGGTTTTGTGAATACAAATTACACGCGTCTAGTCGGAAAATGCTAACGTAATCGTTTAATCGCGCGATCTGAGCAGTCAAGATCCAGCATCAGTTTTTTTTTTCGTTTATAAATTTTGTAGAATCAGACAGTTCGCGCAATATATTCTCACGTAGAATATACCGTGCGTCGCGTGTAGTCCCCGTAATTCTCGCGAGGATAAGAGAAGCCCCCGAAGGCCGATTTCCCAACAGAATTTTCATCATGGGACGCCCAGATTTTCCCGTCACTCCCACTCGCACCCTCTTGCTGCTGTCGCGCCGCGTCGCCTCGGGGGGTTTATGGCGCATAAATTCATGCACGTACCGCTCTTTCTCTGTGTCGCGTGGCTTGACTGGCGCCACCGATAATTACCATTTTGCCGTTTACAGCTGCCGTTTTGCGCCGGTATTCAGAATGTCTACACCAGTTGCCGTTGCTCTCTCTACGCGGCAAAGCCGCCGATTGTATCTGTAATTATTTTCACGTCGCTAAACGAAGCTGCGACTTGACGTCGTCGATATTGATAAAACAGCAGCTATACGGTCGGTTCGTTTCTCTTCCCTTAATTTGCTACGCGACGATTAGGGCTATCGGCTGTCATACGCCTACGCGACGCGAGATGAAATCGCCTCGCGTTTCCACCATTTCCGTTTGTGGCGGACTCGAAAGCGCAAAGATGCCTCGTTGATTATCACGAGGCGTGAATAAAAAACCGTTTTATATACCGCCCCCGTAGTAGAAACCTGCCGGGAACGAAATGGGACATATATATTTGTGTATTCGTTATGTTGACATCGAAAGCGGAATTCAATTTCGACCGGTGGCTCCTTGAAAGAATGCCACTCACGAAGTATATCTGTTTCTCTTTGTCGTTTTTAACATAACGTACTTTCTTATTCGTGTATTTTTCGTAATAGAGTATATCTGCTGCATCTCGCGACTAATTAGCGAATTAATTCTTGAATGCCTTCTTATTCATTCTCTATTCTTTTACTTTCTTACTCGAGTTCATTATTTCTTTCTTAATTTGCTTGTATTTTTATTGTTGTTAACATAAAAAATTTTTCCATTTAACAATATTAAAATACATTCACATGCATGCGCTCATGAAATTTTAAAGACGTACAAGGTAGAAATTTATGGCGAAAAAAATCGGTACATCGTCTTCTCGAAAATACAACTATACGTGCGCGCGAAACGTTGCCGCTAAAACACACCTTGTGAAATATTCACGAAGGTTTCGCATCAGAGAGACAGAGAGAGAAATGTCTGTTGAGAAAAGGGAGAAGGCGCGGGCGGTTGCGATTTGCAAGACGCCAAAACATCACGTAGACGGCGCAGATTTACGGAGCTTGGTTTCTTTTATTTTACAAATGTGTAAGAAACATATTGTCACGTTTTAGCTACTTTTAGTTATTTTCAGAGAGTAAATATAGAATCGTGCAACACAATATCAGCAAACTACTTTATACGTAAGCTTTGCATTTACGATTATCATAAGATTCTATGATATTATTCATTTATATATATTATATATATATTTTATATTTTTATATATATTATATTATATATATATATATAATTTTTTTTATAAATTAAATTTTTTAAATTTGTGAAATGAGCACAGAACTCTTGTGGGCGCACTTGCATAATTGTAAGTCTATTTTCTTTAATCTCGGGAAAATGAAGGGTTAATGAGAGAAAGAGAGAGAGAGGGAGAGAAAGAACATTAGTTTAAAATCTTCGTACCATTTAAATATAAACCGCAGGTTAGTTTAATCACGGCTTCGCATCGTTCGCTCGTATATTCTCCTGTAGAACGAACTTAGTGTAAAGCTGCAATTATCTCTCCATCTACACAATCACGTGCGGCTTTCCTCGTTTATAGCGGCTATTTTCTCGCGAGATTTCCTGCAACTTAGGAAATGAAAGTTAAGAAAGTAAAGCCAACGATTGCACTACTCCTGTTTTCTTTTTTCCGTTTTTCTTTTCGTGGTCGACGAAGGGGGAGCGGCTTAACAACACATGGACAGACTATACCGACATATACAAGTGCCGTAAATCTCAACGCAGCGCGGTAAATCACGTATTTATTCTCGCTCCGCGTCTCGAGGAAGCTCGTGATATTTTTCACCGAGAGAGAGAGGAGAGAGACCATTGTACATACTCGACATACGAGCCTCTCGTTATGCACGCAGCAGCGACCGCGATGGTCATCGACGTTCACGAATCCTCCGAATACGATGGTCATCGACGTTCACGAATCCTCCGAATACGATGGCCATCGACGTTCACGAATCCTCCGAATACGATGGCCATCGACGTTCACGAATCCTCCGAATACGATGGTCATCGACGTTCACGAATCCTCCGAATACGATGGTCATCGACGTTCACGAATCCTCCGAATAGACGAGTGATCTCGAGCTGTAGAGATGCGATATTAGTTGAGGGAAGCGATTTATCGAACGACCACTTTTGCACACATTTTTCTTACGTGCAATTGCACATATTATATTAACACAGGCATAAGATATCGCTTATCTGTTTCGTTCTTTAGTCATGTCTGTCTTCTAAAATTGCTTCTTGTAGATCTTAATGAATTTTTCTTCTTCTTTTTTCTTAGCACAGTATATTAATATTAATTATAATATTCGATCTTAATAATATTTGTAATATATCAAGAGATATATTAATGTGTCGATATCTTAACAAGACCAATAATAATTAATGTAATATTATGTGTTATATGTGTCTTATATCTTGCTTTTATACTTTTTTTATTGTAATATTCTTTATTGTATTTATCGACGATAAGCGTAACCTTTCGTAGTATTGGCTCGTAAGTGCGCGAGAGAAAATTGCGACAATTATTTGCCTTCGAGAACGGGTTCCTTAAGCAGGCCCGATATCATTACGTTTATTTTGCATCAACTCTTAAGTATATTCATCCGCGCGATCGCGATATACCTTTTAAACTGGTCTTATTTAATATAATTCCCCGCTAACGGCACCCTCTTATTTACATATCAGCAGCGTTACGTTGCAAAGAAACGAATACCTCGTCGACCACTTTGATCAATTAGAAGTGCTATTTCTGATCGAACAAATGAAAAGGATCATAATTTATGTTTTTAATATAGATAGAGATAAACAGTATACAGTGGCGTTCTCGTATGAGATTGGAAAAGAAATACCGTACGAAATTGCATTTATTACGAATTACGATGTCATAATACAAGCCAATATTGCCGATATAATACGCTTGTCGTTCGGCTAGAAACTGTCGCGAGAAAATATATGATCGAACATTTTACATCGATTTATTTCGATTCTGAAATCAGACGTAGAAAATTCCGTAGCTCGCGTGCGTGGGACGGAAGGTTCGGCACGCGCCGTATATTGCGTGTATTGCCTATCCAGAATCGATTCGCGATTAAGTGCGATCGCCGTACGTCGATCTGAACGGCGCGGAGAATTCTCGTTTCTATCTTTCGCGGCACGCGTTACAAATCTACGCAAGGTGATGCAGTCGTGATTGCTGGACCGCTAACTTGAACGCGTTGCAAGTGCATTCGCAAAAGCCCTGCGCTCATTTCACAAATTAAAAAAATTTAATTTCGACACTCTTTCCTAATATTGATCGATGACGCGCATCGTAAGTTAATTAAGGTACTAAAAAAAAAAGCATCTTATGCCGGAAAATTTATATTGAAGCAATCAATATTGCGAAAAGTAGAGCGTTCCCCGCTTTGCGATAGTGTAATTTAAAATTTTTCTAAATGGAAAGAGAGAGAAACACATCCAGAACCGAAGATAGAAAATCTTTCCGCGCGTGGGCGACGCTTATGGCACGCGCCGAGTTTATCCCTCTTTGCTTTCCCGCGTCTCTCTCGTATATGCGTTGAAAACGGGGGGGAAAGGTATTCCTCTCGTATGGGGGTTCCCCCCTCGGCTCCGTAGATATCGCACCGTGATCCGTTCGCGCCGGCTTCGTTTTGTGTTCACCACACGCGCGACGCCCGCGTCTTTGCGTTTCTCGTAACCGCTTTCTCGAATGCCATTTGCGACGACGACGCTGAATTTTCCTAACCGCGCGTAGTCTCTCTCTCTTTCCTTCTCCTTTTACTCTGCGCTCCCAGGATCAAATAAAGCGGAATAAGGGAACGTATCGAGGAGATTCTTGGTCAGGCTTCTGCCTGAGGGCAAATTTATGTTTTATTTGCGGAGAGAGCGACAGGAGAACGCGAAATTTGCCTCGTTGTATCTTAATTAAGGCTCTGGCGCGTCATGGAATCTTTCACACCTCAGCTAGTCGTATAGAGATTTCCATAATGTGTAATTTAAAATTTCTCTGTATTTGTCTTCAGCGTAAAGAGACTTGATCGTTATTTAATTCTTTCCTTTTGGATAAAAAAAAATTTAGGTGTTCTATCAATAATTTACACGTAAGATAAATCATTGCACATATCAAGCGAGATGCGAATTTTTAATTTTCTTCTTTATTTTCCGATATTTTTTTCTTCTGAATTGCGCTTGAGTATAATGACCACCAATGTCCTGCGTTCGAGTACAAGCTCGAAGACGGGCGTTTTCTTTCAGTGGTTGGATTTATAATCGCCACGGGTGGCACAGTAGGAAATCGAGTCGATAAATTTGTTGCAGCGCTCGTGGCTCGTCGAAGATGAACGGCGTACTAGGAATCGAAGAAGAATCTCTTCTTCTCCGATCTGCACTGTCGCGATGAGCAATATCGTGTAATAATTGCGGTCCGATATCGTTCACGATTAATACTCGTCATCAGCTTGATTATTTATTTTTTGAGATACATGTATCATAATTTTCGCGCGACGAGGATACAAATTCAATTGATACACGTGATATCGATTTCATGATACGTGTGATATCGTTTTAATATCCTATATAATTTTAAAATAGCGAGAAATTTTTAAAAATATTTAATGATACCACGTACATATAAATTATTGTATACGCCAATTTAAACAATTTAAGTCATTTTACCCTTGACGTCTTTCCATCCTGCTTGCTTAGAAACCTCAAAAAAGCGAACGTTGAGACGAAAATTACAAAAACGTGAAGACCGGCGTGTGTGATTACCCCGTAATTTAATTTCGCCAAGCATTTTCAACGGGTTTCCCGGGTATCCCTCCGGTGCCACGAGCATCAACGACTTAATGAAAGTAACGAACACCGGGGGCGACCTGCGGGTTACAAAAATGTTTGCAACGCAATAATGGCGCAAGCCGTCTCTCTTAGGCAGTCGAGCCGTCGATGATCCTTTGTTTGGCACGCCTCGTGATTACGATCGTATACCTTTCTATCCTCTAGAATCGACTAATAGGATATAGGATTTGCCACGCGTTGAACGTGGCTTTCGCGGCCTTCGGTATCCACCTACATCATCGCGTACAAAAGCATCTAATTGCGCTTTAATCGCGTTGCGTCAACGTTTTTCGATGGTATCGGTAAAGTTTTTTGCTCAGGTGCGGTCTCAGCTGCGGCGGGCTCAGATGCTTATAATGTGTCTCGCGAAAAGGCTTCGTTAACACGTCACGAGGGTTCTCCGAAAGGAACTCGAGCCAGAAACTCGACTGTGAAGCCGAAAAGAGCCGCTATTCCTGGAACGTTAATTATTCATTGTCGCCTGACAGAATCGATATCATCTGATTGCTCGCAGCTATGTTTTTCGCATGAATTGTTCAGTAATCTTGTTTGTCCATTAGTTTCTCGGAATATTACGACGCATTCTGAAAGAGAAGTGCATCAAATCTTCCTCGTCTTTCTCTTGCTCTCTTTCCAAGAGTTTCAAAAAATAAATATGTACATTGCGTGATTATCTTATATAAATTTTCTAAATTTCCCTTTTTTTAGTTACTAATTTTTCTCGAATAATTTATGAAAAATGCACTTTGTTAGACTAAAGATTGTGCACAAGAGCTTTCTTGTTCTTCTTACGAAGACTGTTAAAAGGATGCAAATCTTCCGTGAGGAATGTATATCTCGAGGTATATCTTCTATGTATGTAGTATATATGTATATCTTCCATTTCAAGTTATACCAGAACTACTCGACGTCAACTTGTAACGTGCTTCGTTAACATCTTCGAGGCGTTCCTCGAAGCGAATTCGAACCGGAAGCGACGGGGGGAAGTGTAAGAGAACTCGTCGTTCGTGGAACAAAGACAATGATTATCGATCATCGCGCGTGCGGCGCGAATCGATATCGCCCGATTCGCTCGGAGCGATTCTCTCGGACGCGCTATTGAGCTATCACACGTAACTCGCCGCACGTAACACGCCCGCACACGCGAGTCTCGACTTAGCCTCGAATTCTTTATGTACATACGAACGCCGTGTAACGTGGACCAACGTCGACGGTTGCCGCAAGCAACACCTTCGCGTCTGCAATTTAATTAAGCTTACTCCTAAGAGGCACGAGATATTCCGAGATATTCCGAGGTCGCGTTTATTAACGCGTCTGAGTTTCACGAAACGCAATGGACGCAAAATTCAATCCCGGCACAGAGACTTCGCGTATCGGTGCGTGCGAAAAAAATCTTTCGACGCTATTTACAGATGTAAATGCAAGAGTGTGCAAAGATAAAGGAGCTCTTCGAATCACTTGAGTTAAGAGAGTCGCCAAGGAGGCACAGCATATGTAAAGAACAATTTCTACATTGAGAAAAAAATTATGTTTAAAAATCTTAAACATTCACCCTCTCTCTCTTTCTCCACGCACACATACACACACATACACATAAACTATGCCGTTTAATTCCGACAATATTTCATTGAAGTGCGTGGATCGATAATCGGAGCTTCTATTTTAAAGAAACGTGTTCGCGGCCGTTCTCTTTCGAAAACCGATTTACGTTAGACAAATTCGCTTAGACAAAAAAGCTCGTACGTGACGACCGCCATATCGCGAAGTCGTTATGACCATAAACGCGTTTCTTCCGCGCGTTTTTTACCATGCCGGATAATCTCGCTGTATCGTTCGTTCATCGCGAGGCGTGCCCACGTCCGACACGGACGTCCATCTTACCTTTATGCGACTTATGAGAATGATCTGCCCACGCGATTTAATTTCGTCCCACCCCCCCCCCCCCCCCTCGTGAGTCGCGAGACGAGAGAGCGACTCGTCTCGACCGCGATAAATCGTTCCCGGACGGGCGACGTTTTTGCACACGACTTGCACCCCGTTGGCACCCCATGGCCGTCCCCTACATCATAAGGGCATTGTGCGCGACCGACCATAATAAGAGTGGCCGCTCTCTTGTAGAGAGCCCAGCTACCGCTCTCTCAATCGCCCCCATCCATTTTCTCATCCATTTTCCTCGGCTCGTGTTCACGTGTGTGTTATACAGCGCGCACCACATTCTACTTTACTCTTTTATATAGACTTCTTTTTTTTATATAGTACGCTCACAGGGCTTATATACGGTGCGCCTTTATGTGTTAGAACCAAGCAATGTGTTGCTAAAAAATACGACGTACTTTGGCGCGCTTTAATTAATTACCGTGTATTTTTAAAACAAGCGATGCTCTGCTTTTAACCGGCTTTAACTCTTTAATACGCTTCTAAAAGTACGCTCTTTTATGTTCCTTGTTTTTCCTCCTCCATTGATGCTTCCTAGGTTATACGATGCTGTTAAATTAGCAGCCGGTCGCTAATTATAAAATGCATTGGATAATTGAATTTTGAGAGACTGAGCTTTCCTGTTTGAATTTTTTATTACTTGACAAGTTTGTGAGAAAATTGCACTATCTACTGATAAAGAAATCGTGTGTCTGCCGTTAACTTGTGAACACTTGATAAAAAATTACTCTTTGCACGAAAAAAAGGCTACACATAAACTGATATATAGGTGTTATGCGTGAAACAATTATTTTTTAAATATAATCACGATTAAAAACGATGCAGTTTCGATCTCCGATTATTTTCATATGAGGTATCATTACGTATCGTGTGAATCATCGAGAGAAAGTCTGTCTCGCGTCGATGAGAGTCTTTTGAACATATACGAAAATTTTTATGATCGAGAACATGATTAACGTACGTTGCCAGTAACAAGCAATCAAGCTGACACGCATGCTAGCTTCGTCAGCGATACATCGTAAAACTGTAATGATGACCGAGCGCGCGTAGTTATCCGGCCGTTAACGACCTTATAAATGACAAGCCAAGGTCGCGAAATCTGCAAGGTGCGCGATATCTGAAGTGTCATTCGTGTCGATTTCTCTTACAAATGGCAGGATGCGGTGTGATAGAGTGTAATACATATGTGACATATCTCACGCTTGTTTTCCCTCGTGATCGCTTGAGAAGGGAAGGAAGATTTATACCGTTCGAACCGCCGAAATGAAAGGAGCAAATGGGGTGAAGGAGATACGGGCCATTCTTATGAAAATGGAGATATTTTCATGAATGTATGTTTTTATATATTCTGTTCCTAGCAGACATGATGATGAAAGTTATATCTCGTACATGTCGCGAAATAGAATACTTGAGAAATTTCTTCTCCTTTTTCGTTTCTTACTTTTCTGTTCGGTCAATTGATTAGAATCAGTTTAGTTCGTCCCAACACTGCTTGTCACCCAAGATCTAATGTGTCAGAGTCCGGCCTTTATTATTCCACTTCTGGAACATCACGTGCAATACTATCAATTTAAATGTACGAAAGTTTTAATAAAGTTACCCCACAGTGTTGTCGAGAGGCAATATTGCTTCGATCGTAAATTGAATTTCGAAGTTGGCAGCTGCAAAACGAATATTACGGAGCACTTTCATCTACCTGCGTCTTCAACCGTCGTTAAATTTCCAATAGCAAGGTCGACAGCAGTTCGCCCGCGGTTAGCGAGAACTGATCTTATTCTTCAGGTTGCGGAGAGAAAGAAAGAGAGAGAGAGAGAGAGGGAGAGAGAGACCTCTGAAAGCTGCTTGCTTTGCATGATCACCGAGAGCTTCGGTGAGACTGTTGCATCTTAGACAACCGCGTTCTTCTCGGTCGCTCTTTTTATTTTTGCTTGTCTATCGTTTCGCGATTACTCCGTCTTCCCGTCTTCCCTTCGGCTTTACGTTCTCTGATTCCCTTCTGCCCGGCAGATAACGCTCCCTCTCTCCGTTCTTGCTCTCGTTCTCAGAAACTCTCGCACGAGCGTCAAACGCGCCCCGGCAATTAACCTATTCAATTACGCCGTCGACAGGCAGAATGCTGCTTTGTCATAGCGCGTAATAGTGAGCGCCGCCGTGCGTGCTGCGGAGATTGCAGCGTGATAAAATGAGAACATGTGGTTTAGGATTTACGCTTTGTGCACGCGTAATCGTGCGTGTGTTACTTGTAGGGTTTTCTCGGTGGATCTTATTATATATTGTAATTAATCATTCTTAACTATCTACACTCGTGACCAAGATAGATTATTATTGAAAAGAGGCCTTCGTATCTAATAATATTCACCGAATAAAATGCGCGTTTAAGCAGCCAGAACCTACAAACGAAGTACATGTTGAGACATATACAGTTTGCCAATTATCCTTCGTAATAGATTATATACCTCTCGATTTCGCAATATTGTCTTTTGATCCCGCGAGTAAAATTATTCCATCATAATGTTATAATGATGATTCAATAGATCACGCATATGTGATGATTTTCTTTTAATTGCAATCGTGAAATCATGGCAATATTATTTAATCATACATATGCCATGATTTTAAATAAATGTATCTATAAAAAAATATTTATGATACTATCTTTAATGGACTCGCGCGAATGCAAGCATTAAATAGTACGTCGATAAAAAGTTTTTAATAAAATTGATTTCGCGTTCGTTGTTTGTTCGCTCGAGTGTATTAATCGAGTAATACCTCGATTCGCGTAAATGTAATTTGCGCACGTTTCGTAGAGCTTACGCGGGATTGTAGCCGGCACTCATCGCCGCGGGTAGTAAAACCGATCGCAATTGTTGCGATTACGTGCTCGCGATGCAGAGAGAAGAGATAAGCAGACGGGAGAGGTTTACCGTAATTACGCGTGCGGCATGTCAACGCGGATACACGCACGCATCTGTGATGATACATTCTTTCGGATTGACGGACTTCGAACGCGAGAAAATACATGGAGAAGCAACCTGTGGCAATTAAGACGCTTATACATATAATTGTCGCTTCTGCGAACGATAATAATTCGCGAATACTGCGAATGTGAATTAAGAGGAAAGTCGCATCCGTTGCCAGGCATTAAGGAGAAATCGTGGATGCGAGTAAATTTACTTTTCTAGACGAAGAATATTATCGATTATATCGTACCTTCATAATTGATATATAGGATATATATATAATATGAATTTATGGATGCAAATTGATTTTTACAGCAATAAAATCTTACTTTCCATTTATATATATATTATATTAATTATTTTATATATATATTTATTTATATTATATATATTATATTATATATATATATATATATATATATATATATATATATATAAATACGTGTACTTATAAATGCGACAGATATCGTAGATACGATGTGTGTGCATTTATAGCGAGAGGCGCATGATTTGCTCCACTGTTTATATGCCATTTGATTGAAAAACGGTACAAGATGAAATGCAGCAAATGGCGAATAAAACAGGCCGCGCGTGATAGAACGTGTGCATTACCTTTCCTATTAAATCGTGGGAATCGAAAGCATCACCGATGTCGACGACGGTGTATCGACGGCGAATATCGGCGCGGCGATTCGTACAAGAAAGACAGGCCTGAAAGCGCGACAAGCAAAGCGCGCGCACGCAAACGCGCGAGCGGGTATAATATATTAACCAGGTTTTTATTTAATTACCGGGCTGTCACGGCATCATTACGCTCCTTAATAACTTTATCTCCGACGGGTTCCAAGTTAATACCAGACGCGCGATTGCGGCCGCGCTTCCTCGCAATTTAGAAAAAAAGCGAAGAGATGAAGAGGGCATATAACAGAAATATTACTTCAGCTTAGCAGAGATATTAAAAATTTACGCACACACGTTAAACTTGTAATAGTTGCATTCGCGCTGTGATTTTCAAGCTTTATAAGACCGCACTTGTTATATTAAATCTTTTGAATTATCCTGGTATTCATGTCGGATAGTGATTAATCTTTCCAACATATATATTGGAAAAGACGGCAGATCTGCGCGTATATATAATCAATAAAAAAATGGAAACATTTTGTACACTGAATCGTGGAACGATTTGTCACAAAAAAATGAACAATGCACGAGGAAAATGGAAAGTAAAATTTTATTGCTGTAAATATCAATTTTTATCCATAAATCGTCGAATTTAAATCATTCCATTTGATTTTTATTTTATTTTATCATCTTTTCGACTCGGTGTGCAATGTCGAATTAGAGGCTACCAGCAGGAATCCAAAACTTAAAAGAACCAAAGATCCTCCCTCTTTTTCCTTTCCGTTTCTATGAGAGATGGCCGGCCACCACAAACTGACTTACCTCGAGAATACAACGCCATAAATTTCTCCCACGAATTGATAGCGTCACGATCATCGCGAACCTGCGCGCTCGTAAAATTAACGAGCGTTCCATTTATTGCTTTACGCGAGCGTATATTTTTCATTTGCTCTCGCCAGTTCTTGCTCTCGTTCCTCTTGGATGATTTTTCCGGCATCGGCGACGCCATCGCATACATTTTCTTGCGTTCGCGATGGTATCCGCTGTGAAAGAAGAGATGTTATGCGTCGGAAGTAAAATTGCCGTGATGGTTGCAAGAACGATGTTCAAAGTTGTTTTTACCGTGAAACATTATACATTATAATTACGGTGGAATTTTCCAACGATAAAATTTTTTTAAATATGAAAATGCACTTCTCTAGATAATGAAACATTGCAAAAATATTTATAATCGATATGGAATA
Organism: Lasius platythorax; assembly: GCA_963971435.1. Lineage (NCBI taxonomy): Eukaryota > Metazoa > Arthropoda > Insecta > Hymenoptera > Formicidae > Lasius > Lasius platythorax. The sequence continues at coordinate 10,536,405 of OZ020535.1, forward strand.
ATTTATTATTATTATAATTATCATAGATCTCTCTCAGTTAACAACAAGAATCTCAATAAGAATACTAAAAAGTTACGATATATAATCTTTATTTTCTTTTTCGTTAAGTATACATGGCTGCAAACGCGAGGCGATGTATGTACATACTTTTTTCTGACGATTTTTCGTCGCTTTCTCTCCATAAACGACTCGTTGCCGATGGCGAGTATAAAGTCTTTCGCGATTGAGTACAGTCTTTTACCTCCTGGTAGTCTTACGTATCGTTTGATCGATCGATCCGATAAATAATCATCATCGCGATACATGTTGACCTGTCAACTTGTTATATTTCATAAATAATTACAATAAACACGCCTTTTCAGCAATCACCGAAAGAGCGATCTCGAGATTCTTAGTTTCGGTGGCATAACGAGCTCAACGCCGCTAATAAACAAGCGCGCCCATTCGAAAAAAAAAAAATGCCGAGACTCGTTGCGCATAAACACATTCATCACGCTTTCCTGGGAGAACCAGCGCGTAGAACTGCCGACAACTTCGGCATTTATCTGCTGATCTGCGCGCGTTGGGCGTAAACCAGTAGAGACTGTCCCGTGCTTTATTACTACGTACATAAATCTTAGAGCTATTTTCAGCCAGCCGCGATCTATCTTTGGATCAATTTCCGATCCGTATCGACCCGTGTGCAAAAAGAGAAAGAATGTCAGCGCTATATTTATATTCAAATTTTCATACGATCGAAGTGGCGCCTAGCGAGCAGCGATTTTTCTTTCCATCGCGAATACGCAAATTCTCTAGTCGCTGCGAATAACCTGCTGCGATATTACGTTAATATTTATCGGTGTCTTTAACTTATTGAGAAACGTCACTTGCTATAATTACAGTAGAAAGTTGATGGAATCTCGTGCGCGGGATAAATCGTCCATTTTTATGATGTGGAATGATTTTTGTGATTTTTATCGAGAGAAAACGAAAACTGTGTTAAAAAAATGTTTATTATCTGCGCTTTGAATAATTCGTAGAACATTGTATTATAAGTATCTCCTGTGAAAGTATACAACGAAGATTTATCAATTTTTGTTTACAGAAAAATTGTAAACAATTTTAAATTACATAATTTCATGTAAATTTAATTCTAATAATATAATTTTTGATACGAAAATATAGAGTTGATAATATTAGAGAAATTTTCGCTATTGAGACTGTGAAAACTTGGTCAAATACTTGTCGTTCTTTAGCAACCTTTACCTTACAAAGTTCAACGACGGATGTTGGAGGCGTCACAAACTTTGAAGCGGCCGATTATGCTGTAACTAATTACGCCACTTAATTAATCACCGTGCATAATCTGGTTCTCAGCTTGTCCACTTGACGGAGTAAGCTGAAACGTGTTAAGTGTGTTCGTTTTCACGCTGAGTGGATTGCTTAGGCAGATAAGGCGGCAAATTTGCGAGCGGCCGTAGATATCCGTATAAATGCTAATAAATCTCCGGCCTGTATATTAATTTGTAATTATACTAAACTTCTGTGACACGTTATAATAACACGACGTAAAATATACTCTGATGTAGATCAAAGGTCGGGCGTGAAAAATTTCTCATCAGTTGCGAATGTAGCGACGCCTAATAATTCCCGATCTCAGTGTTAATTCGCAATTAGCGAATACCTTCAATGCGTCTTGATAAACGTCTCCGGCGTTATCTCATTTTTTCTTCTCGCGTAATATAATATAGCGTAGAAAATAAAATAATGTAGGATACGAAAGTCGCGCGTATATCGTGCGATGATGATTTCTGGACATTTATGGACCGAGATGACGGGCTTCCTTTTGCGTCTTCTGGAGGAAAGACGCGCTTCCTCCGTTCCTCCCCAATACCTGTCCGTCGTCTCGTACTGTTTTCCACGTCGGTAAAACAACGGGGTAATGGTTCGAATGGTCCAGTATGTTTACGAGCTAACTGGCAACCGGCGGTTTTCTAGCAAAGAAGCCGCGCGCGTTTGCGCTACCTACGCGCAAGAACAAGCCGCGTACGTGCGATGCATTCTTTGAGCGCGCACGCAAAGAGAGGTCGAAGACCCCCGCGGTTTCTTGCGGACTCTGCGTCGTACTTGCGTTTCGACTGTCGCATGATCCAACACGGCATCGATTTTTACACTCAAAATACACACTGTCCACGAGTCAAAGATATTAAAAATTCCGGAGTTCCGGGGAATAAAAGCGCGCGCATCTCAATTGAGGAACAATATTCAGCTCCGTAGAAATCTAGCATTTTAAGTGAGATACTTGTTGCTGGGATGATTTTTTTTTTTTTGTAAAATTTATCTTTTTCCCATTTTTCTATACTAGTGAGAGACGCGCGGAGTGGCAATGACAGTTTTCTCTCTGCAGCACTCTCGAAGTGAAATGCTTTGTGTGCGATCTTTCTCAAAAGCTTGTTACAGTATCTCGTGTTTTATTTTATCGAATTGCTGGGGAGAAATTTTCCGTTTATTAACCGTGAAGAATCGAAACGTAGATATTTCGCGGAGAAATATTTATACGCGAGGGCCATAATTCGCGACTGCGCGTCGAGGCGCGCTATTAACGGATCACCGCAATTAAGTTTACGACGCGAATTATTGATTTGAAAACGCGCCAACTCGTATCTCAGAAATGTCAGCGTTTTTACTAGAGCGGGATGCGCACCCCGCGGAGCGAGATCCCTCCGAGTGGAACGAAACGCGATATATCCGCGAACAATGGATCGACGAGGTATCGTCCTTGCATGGATACTATACGAGGATCCGACTTGAAAACTGACAGAATGGAATGCTGCGTTCGAGTCGACGTAGAAACGACCACTAGAAATTCTCCTCACGATCTCCTCTTCGATCGAACTGTGGAAAGAACGCTATGGAACGCCAATTATCGCAGGATTGCAAGCGCGGACAGTCTAATTGATCGATGGAGATTTAATAGTATTGTAGGAGAAAAACTATTTTTTTTTATTGAAGGACTAATCGAAGATTAATAATGTGTAGATTCTCCAATCGCTTTTATATCTCGATCTCTTTGCTTCTCTACCCGATCATCCCTTCGATTAGTATAGCCTCTCGATAAAAATCTTTTTAATTCGACGAACTTGACACCTGTTACGATAGGAATTACGATTCGCAGGATTCTGTCTTGTTAAGCCGCGAAATTAAGAACGAGGAGATACGACTTGATCCGCCTTCGGAGGATTAGCTGAAGAACATAAAGCTGAAAGACCGATCGATACGCTCTCCGTCGCGGAGACTTTTGCCGCTTCTGGCGATCTTTGTGCACGCGGACAAGAAACATTCCGCGGTTTAATCCCGAGAATTATATGGGGGAACCCTTGACCGCGCCGAGTCCCACGAGAACATATGACCGTAAAAGCGCCCATTATCGTCACGAAACCGTCAGAATAACGAAAATTTTCAGGGTTTATGGCGGAGAAGTGTGTCACAACCCCACTCATTAAATTCCCCTTCCTGGAATAAGGTTTTAACGTCAATTTACATACTTTTCTTTCTCCCTTTCGGTCTCTCTCTCTCTGGAATAATGATAACAACGATTCGCGGGCGATCACCCGGTAGATTCGCGGCGAATCGACCTTGCGTGTCACCGTATCTCCGCGACCGAGGATAAGTGTCGGGAACACCGAAAAGCGTTTACGAGCGTGCTGTGAATAGGATTAATGTGGATCACGCGGAGAGAGAGAGAGAGGCGCGATAAGAATATCTTTCTCACGTAGCGAAAATCTCTCTCTTTCATTCTTCCCGGGAAGAAGAGAAGAACTTTAACTTTACGCGTCAGAGTTAAAGTGAAAAGATCGCGGTGGGAGAAATAATTTCTCGCAAACCGCGATCGCGCGAACGCGGGTGACGCGGGCTCCGTGAAAGGCGTCCATTAGCGTCACGCATCTTCAGAATATGAAGGAAGGCGAAGGACGAGAAGGAAGGAGAACGGCCACCGCGAGAGCAACATCACGCAATGCGTAGCGGCACGTTGAATAAAGAAAGCAAAAAGAAATACAACCGAGGGGATGAGAGAGAGATGAAGGAGGGAAGAGACCGGAGGTGGCAGATTTCGTCCGTAATTACAATCCTGCAAGAGAGAGAGAGAGAGAGAGAGAGATCTCGCAACTCGCCGGCATCCTGACGATATCGAGGCACAATAATCGCGGTCGCGGGACGAAGCCCGCTTATAAATATGCGAATGCGCCCCCCCTCATCTTGGGAGGTTCATTTTGTCAGCCGCACGTATATACACGCGCCTATCACCGGCGACCTTCCATCGGCGGAGATCTCCGACGATCGGTGAAACGACGACGGCATAAAGATGAATGAAATTTACGACCGCTCGTCTTCGCCAAGTCGAGGAATTTTTCAAGGAAGTTATTGCGGTGCAATTTCTTTCTACGATTTCGCGGTTCGTCTCATCGTTCCACGCCGAAGCGTAAAATAAAGGAAAAGGTATAATAATACGAAACTGTGTCTCTCTCTCTCTCTCTCTCTTTCTCTCTCTTTTTCCCCTTGAAAGGCGTCATGCCGGAATACGATTCGGAGTTTCTCTCGCCGTTCCAGAATCACGGAGATACGAATCGGTCAATGATCCCCGGGGCGATCGACGAGAACGCGTTGCTCCACGTACACGCTTCTTCTTATCTAACTCGCTGGTTCCGCGAACGAGTCCACGGCGCTCATCGACTTGCCGCTTTTTCTCGTTGCGTCCTTCATCCTCATTCTCGATCTCGTCCCTCTCTTCCCCTCCTCTCTCCGCCGCAGTTGCAGTTATTGCAGTCATCGTCGTCGTCGTCGTCGTCGTCGTTGTCGTTGTCGTTGTCGTTGTCGTTGTCGTCGTCGTCGCTCTGTCGTTGCCTCTTCTTATTCCCGGCAAAGCCACCGCGCTCACGTTCCGAGAAACCAGACCGCATTTTCATCGGGGATCTGGTGCACAATGAGAAGATCCTCGTCCCTCTCGCCGATCGGAGATCGCCGATTCCGATCGTAAAGTCGGCGAGGAGCCGTTTTTGCCGTTTGCGAACCAGACTCGTTACTCTCGCATCGCGTGGAAAAATGTCGATTGGATTTTCAGCCGGCGAAATATATAAAAATTGCAAAGATCACGAGATACACGTAAACGACGTTTTTTTTTAGCGATATACAGCGTGCTTCATCGTACGCGAAAAAGATGAAAACGGTGCAGCATGTAGGTTCGGAACGCTAAAGTGGATTGAACATTAAGTTCAAGTGTTATTTATTTAGGAGAGAACTAACATTATTTACGTACATTTTATAATTTTCAGACTAATTTATAGACTAATATAGAATGATAATTATCGTTAATCTTAGATTTTAGAATATACTTTCGGTCCAGATGGAATTTGATCAATCTTAAATTGTATAATTCAATTATAATTAATTAGTTTCAATTAACAACTTAGATCTATTCCTTAGTTCTTTCCTATACAGATTATAGATAGATGAGAAAATGCACATAAAATGTATGTTTGTTTAACCTGTAACACTGGTTATCCGTGTTGCTGCTGTATCAAAACACCGGAAACAGGCTATTTACGTGGCACGCACATTTCACGCTCCCTGGTGCAGTGCATTTTTTCTTCTCGCAATTATGCGAGAATATACCCGGCGACTCGTTAATTCAGAACACTCAGTCCGACTACCGATGGGCCATTTCTTTAGTTCATTTCTTTCGCTGTATCTTTTGCACCTTTTTTTTTGCAAAAATTGAGCGAATAGTAGCTCCATTACTCGGCCATCAATCTCTTGTTTCTTCTCTCTCTTTTCCGTTCTTTTTTCTTTTATCTTCCTTTGCTCAGGACGAATGATAGGGAGGGAAAGTCGTGGAAGAAGAGGAAAGAGATGGAAGATACTGGAGGGGCCTTCGAGATCAGGTTATGCTAACTGGGCCTCCCTCGTCCCACACGTACTCGCTTATAAGCATATAGACCTCTACGACAAACGTGCGTGTAGTATTCTTCGTATATGTACCGTACACACATACCTATGCACAACATAGTACGTGGAAATGCGTGGAGTCGCTTTTGCGGAATCGGCTCTCCGCGAAAAGAAGACGACGATGAAGAAAAGGAAGGCGAAGTGGAAGGACGACGCGATGCACACACAAGTGCAGCTTCGACTATCGCGAGCATATAAGGGTGTCTTGCGAGCGCACTCGCGCATCATGCCTTCGTATGTGTGTGTGTGTGTGCAAGTGTGTTGAGAAAGAGAGCGAGAGATTGCGAAAAGAGAGAGAGAGAGAGAGAGAGAGAGAGAGAAAGAAGAAGCTAGCGTGCACACCGGTTGCGCAAGCACACGCACTCTACGCGCGATGCGTTCTACGATGCGTTTAGTTTTCTCGGCCTCGCCGGCGTCCCTCGATCGCGTCCTGACGAGCGGTGCTCTGAATCGCAAATCGCGATATCGAGCAATCTCGAAGGCCGCGCGGGATAATTGAAGTCCGTTCCGAGGGAAGCTGCGCGCGGGAAGAATATCTCCGAGCGCCGAGAGAGAAATTTGCGATTCAGGGATCAGATGCGCGCGCGACTATAGTTACGCGCGTAAAATCACTTGCGAGTAGCGTCGTATAAAATACGACGATGGATTTGATGGGAACGTACGTCGTAATGATAAAAGAACTTTTAAGCGAATATGTGAGAGAAGGAACGTCAACGAAACAACGCTGACGTTAACGTTCTCTGAGGAGACTTCCATTTAAGTCTCCTTCAAGATGGTATCTGAAAATTTAATGGGAGCGCTTGGGAGAGAAGCATTAGGGAAAGGTATTATGAGGAAAATTTTGCCTGTGCTGAAAGTTTTTAAGCGTATTCGTTTGAGAGCGGCGGGAGAGATGGAACGAAGAACGAAAGCGGGGAGAGAGGACTGGAAATATGCGCTTTTCCTTCCTTATCGCGGAATTTTCAGGATCAGGATCAGCGAAAGGAACGCGAGGGACATTCTCGAGGATTAGGAAGCCATTAGTTGTTCATTAGCGCTAAACGTATATGCAAACTTTTATGAACCTGTACTCTCGCTCCGAGATTTATAGGTTTATATTTTATACTTAATACGAGATTAAGTTTTCTCGAGTTCTCTAACACGCGTGTTTACGCGATTAATAACTGACTCGACTATTTCCCAGTATGGCAAACATCTTTTACGACCTCTTGAAACGCGGATTAGCTACGTCATAATGCGGAACTCAATATTTTGTTATACAAAAAAAAAAAACTTCAACCACTTCGTCTGTCTGTATGATGCTTCAGATTTCACGCAAGCTCAGACAGCCGAATGTTCGTTGGCCTTCGTTGTTTTTAGATAGGTGGGTCACAGATGAGATGAGAGACCGGCTGGCATAACTCATGCATCGCTTTAAAAAGAGATTAAAGGGGGATAACGGCGGCATTTCTTACGAGTGTTATTCGCACTTTCAGCGACGCGACCTTGGACCGTCTCGAGTGAAAGAACCGGCAGATTTAATAGATCACCACGAAAATAATCTCAAGGATCGTCCAAGAACGTCCAAGTGTTTGTGTGTCTTCCGTTCGTACTACTTTATTTATGATTTTCTTCATCTTGATAAATAAATTCTTAACATGGAAGAGTAATGTACCTTTAAAATAGTATTAATATTTTGTGTTCAGGATATTGAAGTGGAGTAATATTTGAGTAATTGATATTTACACTGGTTTCTTTATCAGGAACATTTTGAAAATGAAATTTTTAACTTTTCCGGAATTCTTTTCTGTGTATCGTTCGAACAATTTAAATCTAAATTTAACGTAAAGCATAAGAAAAAATATTTCATAAGAAATAACAAAAAGATTTATTATGTTATTATCAGACATATAAAACACTTTTGACATGCTATATTTTAAATTTAAAGAATATTTTTTTTTACGAAAGAGAGAGAAAGAGATTATATAGTAATTGGCATACATTTTTAATACGTTACCTCGCAGATAAGAACTTGTCTTATTAAAGTTAAAGTTACGATATATTTCGGCGAATTATGCAGAAAACGTGACTCATCGTTTAAATAAAAAATATCGAATAAAGGATATCGAAGAAATTATCGCTTGAGAAAGATTTCTTTTTTTGTACGCTATATTTTGAATTAAAAATAAAGCTCTTTTTTTACGCGACAGAAGATTGCATAATAATCCGCACATATTTTTCAGTATGTTACGTTATAAATAAGAACTTGTCTTAAGTTTACGGAGTCTCGGCAAATTATGCAGAGCCACAAAGTCTCAGTATAAATCGAAGGATGTTGAAGAAATTATCGTTTGAGGAAGATTTCATTTAGCCGCTTCGGATACGCGGAAGCGTCCGCTTTGAAAGTATCACGTCGAGAGGACGATATCTCCCTTGCCGAGGACGATCTCACGATTCGCTTTTCTCGCGCTGCCGGAGATTGAGTCGTATTGGACGGACGGGAAATTCAGACGTGATACGATTATCCCGGATATTGACGTAGCGAAACGTGCACTTGGCATGCACACGTGACGTGCAGCGAAAATTCCAGCCTCGTAACCGTGGAATTTTTCGTTATGAGCTCGGTTGCGATGCCTCTCGATCCTTTTATTGCACCGACCGCTCATATTCTCTTTCGTCATATTCTTCATATTTCAATATCATAGCGTGAAAATCTGAGAGTCACGCGTTAAAAAGCGTAGAAGCCACGGGAGATAAAAATTAAATAACTATCTAATGACTTAATTTTTTTTTAATGTGATTTTGACTGCGAATTCGAGAAATCTATCTATGAAGGAACATTCTATATAACGTCAAGCTTAACCTGCATGGTGCACAGACTGTAATAGGTCCACTCCTTCGAGAGACGGAAATAAATTCCACGAAACATCTCTCTCTCTCTCTCTCTTTCGTGAAGACGTCGTGTTATAAACGCAGAGACATAAGGTACCAACGTGCGGCGGCTCGAGTAAACACCCGTCGCGTCTTATCTACGCGCGATTAAGAGAGGCATATCTTCAGTGAAGAGATAAACGTGAAACGTGCACATACGTTGCGTGGTTAGGTACACGCACGCACGACAGAGTGTACGTCGGGCTTCTCTTCGTGGAACGCATCGTGTCCTCAGCGTGTCGTTCCCGTACACGTGTGTCTATATAATATCTACCATAATTAGAACTCACTTATGCGCAGTATCGCCCGAGATCGTTCCCGCCCCGGAGTTATACGAGATAAAACGGATGCAACCCGATTGCAGCGGGCAACGATTTTCCAGGTTGTCGCATTTTCGCGGCGACGGCGATGGCGCGATATCGACCGATTTTTACGAGCACGTATACGAGACCTAAACCTCAGCACCTCGCTTCGTTAATCATCTAATTTATTACAGATGATCGTAAAATCGCTCGCAGCTCGTTTGCAACTAAATGGAATGTACGCGGCGTCGCGCGTACAGAAACCCGTTATGATCACTCGTCGCTCGTATGTAGCTCGAGTTTCCGAAGAGAGGTTTTGACAAGAAGAATATCTTTTCTGTATGTGAGAGAGAGTGAGAGAGAGAAAGTAAAAAATGGAAACTCTCCGTCTCTCTGTCTTCCTTCTTTTCTCTCTTAGCTATCTCCCTTTTTTTTCGTCGCGACACGCTTCATTCGCAAAATCGCCGGCTCCGTCGAACTTTACGATTTACGCGCGATTTCACATTTTGCCGCCTCCTCGCGACCAATTTCGAAAATTATCGGTTCCCCGCGAAACCACCCACGTGTTGCTCCGCCGGCGTGAACGCGAGAGAAAAAAATCCGCGAGATAGAAGAAGCAGAGAAGAGAAGACAGACGATAAAGAGGGGGACGGGAGGAGCTCGAGAAGGTGTACGGTTGCACGCGCGAAAGCATTATGCAAGAGCGGGGACCGTCGACGCGTCCTTATTTGCAGAGGGTAATTTCGCGGGTATCCGAGCGAGAGAGAGAGGAAAAAAAAAAAGAACGATGACGAGAGAGGGCGGGGATGAAAGGGAGAGAAGGGGCAAATTGACGGGGGATTATCGCGGGACAAAGTCGAGCCACCCACGTGGTTTTGCAGCCAAGTGCGGTTAAACGGCCACGTGGATAATGGTACGAGACGGCGGAGCTTGCATCAAATGATCGCGTGGCGATCATTGATAAAGCGCACGCGATGATTGTTCGCGACGCGACGATCTCCACCTACGTCGCCCGTCCCCTTAAATCGGAGACGGAGATTCTCGGTAGACCAGGTGTATGTATTAACATTAGCCCTCTCTAAGGATACCATAAATTTCGCGAGGCTTCTGGCAAAGGGCGTGGTTCTTCTATACGGTCTCATTTAAGGAGATTCATTAAAATTAAGAGATTTATTAAGGGAGTGATTCTTCGCGACGCGATTCATCTGCGTCGCCCAAATTGTCCCCTTGTGAAGGGGATTCGGCGAATCAGCGACTGGCGTATATTAATCCTCCCCAGGTGCCATAAATTTTTGTAAGCTTTTGGCATGGTGGAATCCCCACATACACCACCACCTCATTTAAAAAAGTTTTTTTTTTAAATTGAAATTAAAAGATTGTGCTGCAATTAATACTGTAATAGAATATACAAAATAAAACTTTGCGCATATTTTATGCGCAAAGTTTTATTTTGTGTATTTTACTATAATATTAATTGCAGCAACATCTTGCATGCCATGAGATCTGAAAAATCCTACACTGTCTCTACTGAAATACATTGCATAAATTTATAAATCTTTGTAATATAGAAAGCAGGCAAGAGAATCGATCACGAATTATCACTAATGTAAGACGCGAAAAATTATTATGTTTGTTTATATTATATTTTTCTGGAGGGGCAATAAAGATTACATTGTACAGTTAGGTCAGATTTTTTTCGTCTATTTTAGATGTCTTCTAAACTTATGAATGGCGAAAAGTAGGTATTCGCATTCTATAGAATAGGAGCCGGCTAATAATACTCGTTATTTTCATTACAAAATGTCAAAAATAGCGTATGGCACTTTACATTATTGTCTCACGAGGAACTCTTTTCTTTTATCTAATCTTGTCGGGTCATTACGCTCAGCAGGCGCAAACGATTTGTCCACATTATCACGGTTTATAAAAAGGTCAGCTCGCTGACGTAAGTTGTATCAGAGCTAAATAACAGCTTAGACGGCCGGGCAACTCGAGCCACCAGTTCGAGAACGTACAACGACTGCCGGCGCAATTAAGAGATCGCGTATCGATAAAGATTACGAGGGCCAATTAATATTAATATTCCGCCAATCAGTGAAGCTCGCTCATCGATGTTATAACGGTGTTGCGCTCTCCCATCGTTCAATTCCTTATCCGACCACCCAGGCTTCACCGAAACGATCGATCTTACGCGGACGCACATTCCAATTTAGATAAAGAGATAAGTCTATTTGGAGACCGGACACTGAAAACGTACGGGACATGTCGACACGTCAGCACACACACACACACATACACACACTCGACGATAGACAAGAGAAATCTCGGTGAAATCTCAGAAATTTTTCAAACAGTAACGTCTGTTGTACTATAAGGCTCCGATGAGGACGCTATTATTTCCTCCCTTTGAAGTCTCGGCGTCCGTTAACGTACGCGTTAGTACGGCGCGTGACTCGTCTTTGATCTCTGACCGAGTAAGTAATTAGATGCATCGAGCATGCACGAAATTGTATACGCGCGTGCACGAGCGCACTCGGAGGGGTCGCTTTATGCAAAAGCGGTTTCTCCCGCCGAGCGTGTGTGCGCGTGCAAATGCGTATCCTCGTTCCTAAGGAGAGGAGAACTTTATCAGATCCCGCAATTTATCGTTTACAACTTTGCCGCTTTGTCATAACTTATATTTCTCGCGTAATCTCCGTCATCTCGGATCCCGATCTCCGACAGAATCTCCCGTAGATCTGGGAACTTTTTACGAAATAGCACGTGCTCCACGAGTACTAGGCGGCATTAAAGCCGCCAGCGCATTTAATCCGCTCGTTGGAAACAGAATTAAATCGATTAAATAAGGCGTGGCAATTGGCTTTCATACGGTCTTCATTAATGATGCATAAGTTTTAATTATTATTCAAAGAAAATAGCATTCCGAGAATGCGCGGAATATTTCAGCGCGTCTTTAAATGGTTATTATAAAGTCTAAATAAGTTTGAGATTCTGAGGTGCGGTAATTACACATTCTTTGACTTTATCCCCCATGTGTTTTATCTTATCGTTATTAATAAAAATCGTGTTCTTTCTCACTTTACTTACTTTTATATTACTTTGATGCTTAATATATACATATTTAAGAAATACGTATCTGATAAATTTTTCTTATTTTATTAAGCTGGATTCTTTTCACAATTGTATCCAATGTACGACGCTTTCCGTTACATCGATTTTTATATTATAGTATTATATTATTTTAATTATATGATTTTATCGCTAAAAAGAGAGAGAAATGAAGGTGTTATACCTTTCTGAGAAAACACATTTATATCTATACAGTAGTATAATTTTACATTCATTATCACACTTTCGAGAAACTCCTTCGACTTTTTTGATGTACAAGGTACTAAGGATTCAATATAGCAATTTTATTTTGATCATATATTGTCGCCAGACTTGAAACCTTGTATCGCGGTAATTTAATAAAGAATTGCCCGCACACGTAGTGCGCGATTGCGGTGACGAAAGAGAGAGAGAGAGAGAAGGAGGGCCAGTTCGCATAACGCAATTATCCGTATTAACATAGCAAGCCCGGTGGTCCACATCTGCGGTAGCGTGGCGGAACGTTGGGGGAGATTACTTTAAGGTGGTAGTAGTAATGCTCAAGGTAGTACAAGGTAAGCACGGCACGACACGACCGCGGATCACCCCCTCCTCGCAACGGATGCAATTTCGTCCCGGAGCTGTATTATCCCCCCGTCATCGTCAGCGCGCGGAAGACGGAAAATTGATAAAGCGGAGCGAGAGAACGCTACCTGCTGAAGGATCGTACGAGTCGCTCTTGGAGAGATCGAGCACACGATGTGCTCGCGATAAATGATGGGTATCGAGTAATTGATATTTCTCATCGTTCATCGTTCCGCGACGCCAAGTGATATCCAATCGGGCGGGAGTGTTGCTTTACTTAACGCCGGATGAATAATGGCGCAAAATTGTTACGTTTCGAGTAACATGATGCGAATCGAATTTCTCTGGTCCAATTCGTGAATTAATTGTTTTTGACATTAAAAGGAAAGTTTGTGTAAAACATTAAACTTCAAGACTCCGTGTTACAAAATAAAGCGTCAATTTCTTTCAATAATTAACTTTCAATAATCGATGACTGATGTTGTCTATTTAATTCGTTCCTTGAGACTGTCAGGGGAGTTATAGGTACGTTGTTATGAGGTCCATTACATTCCATATTACTCATTTATCTTGAAGAATGTACCGTAAAATCGCGCTTTCGCAAAGATAGATGCGCAGGGCGTGGCTAGCGCAAGCGAAAATAGCGTGAGTAGAGAAGTAAAGGCGAGAAATGGCGGGAAAGGGATGTGGAAGCGCTGAGAAAACAAGGGGGAGAGCTGTCGAGGAAAGAGAGGAAGAATCCACCGGGATCGTTAACTAAAGGAGGAACGCTCGGCATGTTCTTCGCGGCCTTTCCTTCTCTCAGCATCCTCCGTATTTTCGCTTTGCCCTTTGCCTCTCTTCTCTGGCATGAAGATCGAAGGCTGCTTTACGAGGCAGTCTTGTAAGTCGATCGTTACGCCTCGATAGTGCCTCGTAGTCGATTGCATGTGTGAGGCGCGTATGGAATATTACGGCGTGACATCGCGGGACATAAAGTTGCCTCTTCCCTATCCGACTCGTGGCGATGCCAGCAAAAAAAACTTAAAGAAGAATCGAAGTAAATCGTGCCGCCACGAGCCGCCAGTCGTCATCGTGCAGGGTGGTCCGCGTTTCGAGAATTCCTTTACATGTGTTTGACAATGTCCAGAATTTCTTGAAGAACATGCTCCTACCATTGCAACCAAGAAGAATCGTGTAAAAAATAATGCATTCATTTATTAGCAACTTTATTTTCTGACAATTATGAAATTTTATATTTAAATTTATTATACAAATACAAAATTTCAATTACTTGAGAACATATTTTAATATTCACTAAAAGAAAAGACTAAATAAAATTTTTTAACAATGTGTGTGTATATTTATAAATAGTACACAAGTAAATAATAGTTTTGCAAAAGATATAATAAACTAAATTATACTTTAAGTAAAAATTTATATTATCGACTTGATATATCGTGGGCTTAATACGTTCGAGTTTAGCTGATGCGCAGAGAATCTTCCAGGAATTCTGGCAGCACCCATGTCTAGGTCGTGTTGGCCTAGGCTGAATTACGAGCTGCTACCGGTAAACACACGAAAAAGAAAGCCGCTTTCGACACGCTCGATTCGGTAATTATGACACCTCGCACCGACTTTTCGCACCTGTTCGTGTACCGGTTCTCACCTCCCATGTTGAGGATGGAAAGCCCGTATATAACTACATCTATTGTAGTTATTTAATAATTTTGTATCCCCTCATTACATTCTTTATAACGATTTTCTGTGAGTGTGATATGCGTTTTATTTTACTTAAAACAAGAAAGAATGAAGTATTAATAATTTTAATATTGAAACTTGGATAATACCGGAGATAAAAATCTATAAATTTGAGACATTTCTCAAGAAAAAAATATCCACCGATTTCGAAAGTTTTAGCGAACAGTAATAATGTCTTTGAGCTTACTTAAGTAACCTATGTCTCATTATATGTTGCAGATTTAGCGGACACCAATATGTTTCGACAAGAGGGAGTCACGACTTATTCTCAGTTGCTTTTTGACGTGGCACGGCAGCAAGTCGTTGTTGGCGCACGGTATGTATTTTCGCGTCGCATGCTTTTCTTCAATTACTGAGTCAATCTTCTCAGCCTCAGGATAGCCGTAGTCATGTGTATTAACACCATTTAATTTGAAAATATTTGCAATGTTATTTTGTGATACCTGAACACATAAACGTATCTGGCGTTACGAGTTCCTCTATAGTGCGATCACGACGAATTTAGATAAAAGTTTTCAAAAAATTCCAATTTCGGTGTAACAAAAATAAACTAACTAACGAATTCCTCGGAAAGTGAGCCTTTTGCAATAAAATCGAAACCGTTATGAACGTTACAGATAGTAGAAAAACAATGAAATCGCGGAGTTCAGTCTGCCAGTGGTCTTCTCGATAATAACGAGTTTTAGAAAGTGTTTCGCAGAGATCAGAACTTAATGAGATATTCTTGGACGACCTACTGCCTTCGATAAATATCATCTCCTCTCGAGCGTCTCGAGAAAAAAAAATTCGATCGCGCATGATTGTCACATTTGGACGCGATAATCATGATTTTACGCTTTAGACTGACACATCAGAAACTAAATAAGCCTGTCGATTTTTGTACGTGTTTTTTTAAACGTGTTTGAAACTTTATAGAAATTTTAAATATATATCTTATAACCGTCTATGTCTTAACAACTCTAGAACGTTATAATTATAATCCTAAGGTTTGTTTTATTTACACTTAAGATTAGTTTCATCGATTAATTTTAACGAGAATTTAATCGTTTTGCAATATGGAGAATCGAAATTATAATATATAAATAGAATACATCTTTATCTAAATTCTTCTTTAGAGAAAATTTTACTCGAATCGATGCGAAAGCTTCTGCTCTTCACACGCGAACTGAGAGCAAACCGTCAGAGAGCGAAGTGTGGTGAACGGAAATAAATAGAAGAAGAAAGAGAGAAAGAAAAAAGGCGAACCACACATTTCGCGCGTTGGTTTAGGACCGCCCTGTTATAGGACGTCGACGCGCTCTTTGACGCGCGTCGACGCCACAGACGCAACACGACCTATTGAAGGCAGAAGCGCGCTGACTCCTTCGTCCGGCGATTTTCAGCGAGATGTCCTGGCGGTTCGCCAAATTGGCTAACATACGATGCCGTCTCCCCGTGAAGGCACCGATCCATTTTCGCGCCAGACGAGATTCGCGTCTGGTCGGTTTATCCCCTCGTCGTTTCACGACACGACTCGCGATGAAAGAAACAGGAGGAAAAAAAAAAGAAAACGCCGCGTCTCGTTGATGCTTTTTAAACGGCGAACGTTCGAACTCAATCGTGACGCTCATTAACCGAAGCCGGACCGAAAAAGTCGAATCGCCAATTCATGATACGACGAGCGTAATTGAGTCCGTGGCATCTAAATTGCCAAGACTAATCGCAGGGACAAATTTCGCGATTTTTTTTACTCGACTATGCTTTCGTCACTCGATAATTACATTTGTATCTCAAACACGCGATAAAACAGATTCGCGCGCGACATTAAAATTGTAATTTAGATGATATAAAGACATTTACATGCCATCTCATTCTTCCCCCCTTTCATCGCGCTTAAAATCTTAATCGACGAAATATAAGTGTCACGCGATGTCGCGATATCGAGAGAGAGAGATGTGTGATTTTCTATTTCGTGATGTGTAATATGGCGCGAGCTTATTATGTCTGATTAAATTGCATCGCGTGGTATCGGGTTACAGGCGGCGCGGGAATTACGAGGGCGAAATTACTTTTGAAAATCATTGCCGGCGCGGTACGTGCTCGCGCTTAAGTAAACGCGTTTCTCGCGCGATTCATTTACTCGCGGCGGGATCGAATGGCGCGAGACGTGCTCGCCGGTCGCGCTCGTTACACCGTGTTAGTTGCGGATCGTTCTCTGCACGAAACTATGTTTGGGAATCACTATATATGTATATATTATACAAATTATATGGCCTCTCTTACACGGAGGCGAGACTAACAGCGCGCTTCCACGGCTGGCGGGATCTTTTTTGCGATACTTTCTCTAGTCGATAAACACCGCTTCATTATAAACAGGAAATGACGTTCGATATATATATATATCCAAAGTATATTTGACGAGGAAAAAAGAGAAAAAAAAGAGAGCAAAAGGAAACGAGCGAGTGACCTGCGAATCAAGTGGGCGATACATGTCCCACGAAATCGTATCTTAACGCGTCTGTCATTAATAATATTCGTACATATGGCGTTTTATCGCGTCTCGAATGGCTCGAGAGTGGGATCGGGAAACGGCGAAAACGACGTTCTCGATCGAGAACCATTTCACGTAGGAAACTGAGTAGCAGGGAAAGACCGAGCCTACTACCGGTTATCTCGATCGACGAATCTTGATTAAGGAGAGATGCGCGAAAGGAGAGACGTTTTCTTCGAGGCTGCTTTCGTACTTTGTTCGAAGCACGCTTGCGAGCTTCGGTATATCGAGAGGATACTTGGATTATACTAAACTAGTTTCACAGAACTGGTCGGTCTTATCTATATCTGGCGATTGACAGCAAGTTAAGTGATTAATTTAAGTGGTTAATATATAGGTTCTCTTTTCGCGAACAAGAAACAGGAGAGCGCGAAACTCATAGTATTCTTCCAAATTATTCTTAATTGAGCAGGCTGATTTTATTTTCTTGATTCTCCATTTATTTTCAAGCATACGACGTGTGCAAGATGTAGCGACTTAATTTGATTATAAACGAATAGAAAATTATATCCAAGCTTGATCTTTTTAAACTGATGATATGCGATTTATTACAATGAATTTAAAGAAAAAGAAATTTCAGATATATTATTTTATTGACTGAATTTAGATTTGAGATTTAAATGTCGAAATATTTAACATCGAACTTCTAATTCTCGTCGCAGAACATATACATATATTACTATAACTATATATAACTATAACATATAAATTTAACGGCAATAAATATGATCGGCAATCTTCCGTTATCAGATGCAGGATGACATTCGAGTCTGATTAATGGATTTAAAATTAGCGCTGCTAATGTAGTTGTGCGCGCATATGCACGACGAGCAGTCACAGTGCTGCTTGCACGAAAAAATGCAGTCTACCCACGCGAAGTAAGTGCGATTGTGCATACATGCGATACGAATGTCGCGAGATCGAAGCCGGCCCCCGGTCGATCGATCGATCGATCGATCGATCGATGGAAAAGGGAGTACGCCCCCGTGCGCTTTCTATTAATAGAATGTCAGTTATTAGAGTTGTTGCCCACGCGTGGTCACGTCCGTACGATTTCTAGCAAAATATCGATTACAGAAAAATGTGCAGAAGATGCTCGCAAACTCGTGCCTTACAAGAGTCTTCCAGAGAGTATCCCCGACTCTAATTTTAATAGATTGGATTTTTTTATTATTCGCAATTCTCGAGTTACAAACAAATACAAATGAAAGGCTTAGATAATTAATAATTTTTTTTCTAGAATTTTTTTTAGATTTATATATATATTTTAATAAATATTATATATAGCTTACAAACTTTCACGAAATATGAAAGAACTTGGCTAATTTCCTTTGTATTTCTGCTCGAATAGTAGCGAATAAGTAATGACATTACATAGCGTGTTCGTATTTCAATCAAACTTTCTAAATAACGTGTATATGTATGTTTCGAGATACATTTCTATATTTGCTTCTTTTATTCGGCTTTCGAACTTTTACAGATATTCCAAAGGTGACGAACGCGAAGTGTAATATACACGACGGTCTCGCGTGGATATCATCTCGCGTCTCATTGCCAGGAAGTATTTCACCAAGAAATTTCTCGGAACGAGATTATTTCTGCCACGTTGAGCTTCTCATTTTATTTGCGAATGGGAAACAACGGCAACGGGATGTACTCGGAACGCGGATAAAAGTTTTCGGGTTTATGCACGCGAGATTACTCGTGACAGCCGGTCGCAGGTGTTGGGAATTTCATAGACGGTCGCTAACGTGGTCGTATCGTATTTATGATGTTGCTCGAAGTGCGAGGTGTACGTGAGACCTTTCTCGTTTTCCCCGTATTGCCAGTTTTATCTTGTCGTTTTCATATCGATGCTTGGCGGAGAAGGAAACATTTTCTCGACATTTTTCTTCCACGATCTAGCGAATTTTTCTTCGTTTTATTATAATCTGCGGAGATACGCTTATCTCACAACTGTCTTTACCGTTATGTATTTAATTTAATTTTTATACGCGCACATTTTCATACATACAGGATATCTTCCAGCTTCTACATAAGCGCTCTTCTATTTATAATTTTTTAAAATTTAAAGTAGACTGTAATATGAGAATCTTTTAACCCTATTATTTTATACACGTGAATTAATTCAAATTTTGGCTTTTAATTAAATTTCAGTTTTACACAGATCTTTTAAAATTATTCTTATTATATTTTATAGGAACGAATATAAAATTCTTCGCGAGTGAAAATTATTATTATTTTAATGAAACATTTATCTCTAGTGACACGACTCATTTATTTCCGTCTAGATTTCTTTCAGCACGTGTGACGAAACGATTTCACCGCGGTCGATATCTCGCGCCGATATATATATATATAATATATATATATATATATATATATATATATATATATATATATATATGTGTGTATATTGTATATGCATGTCGCCGGTTCGGAAAGTCGTGCGGGAGATTTTCGCGCGTATCTCGCAGCCCCGCGCGCGCGCCGTGACAAATCGTTACCGGGAGATTTATCTTGTAGCAAATAAGCGGCCTTATTTATAGGACGATGTCGATCGACGTGTCCGCTGTTACAGGTTGTCGCGTGAGATCTCGCCGGCCGTTACGCCTACGAAACCTGATTTTGGCGTCGGCAGCCTCGCGTTTTTGCACTCTGCAGTCCTCCTTTTATTATTCAACTCGAGGCATTACTAATACTACACCCGGAGATGCTGTAGCAGCCTCCGATAACGGACCGCGTACCTCTCAACGTGCGCGTCGCGCAAGGTTGTCAACGACCGACCGCGAGCGAATATGACGATTGGATATTTTTGAAACAACTTACGGTGATCCCGATATCCGTCCCATGCAGTATCTACCACGAAGATTGTACCGTGTACCTCGATAAAATCATATGATATCTTGCGGGGAATTACGTAAAATGCATACGATGTATAACGGGAGAATGTATTACATTAGTGAAAGATCATATCCTCGAATTTTTTGTCACATTTATGTGTTTTGCTTGACGCTTATCTCGTTATAATATCTCGTTCTAAATTCACGTCTTTAAAGCAAGTTGCCAAATTTAGAGCGAAGTAAAAGTCGCAGTACGGATTGCTAAAAGAGGAAAGAAAAAAAATGCAAGCACAAGGAAATAACAGAGACGTTCACTTCATCACGATCGAGGCATAATAATTACGGGTTGCGATTTTTTTTTTTCGAGCATGCCGAGTTTCCGAGACGGTACACTCGGTTCCCGCATCGAGTTTTCGGAAGGTCGAGTGGAAGGAAAAGGTACCTGCGTAAAGGGGGGGGGGGATTAAGGGGGACCACAAGGGAATGGTGAAAAGTGGAGAGAATGTCACAGGCGGCGCCAGCTTGTCCTGTGCGTATACGCAATAGCTCTCTCGCTATCCGTCAGCGATCGTGCGGCCGTATATCTGCGCGTTTACACGCGCAGAATGCGCGTGTTTATGTAATGCGCGTAACGGCCGATCGACGATGGAAAATGGGCGTGAAATACATATTACGATTTAGCTCGATTACGTCGATCAATTGTGATTACTCGTAGAATTATCCGCGCGGATGTATATATAGCCGCGGTGCGTTGTAGCCGTAGCGAAATATAGTTTCCGCGAGGGTCGAGTAAGAGGCTATTCACCTGTGAAGTAAAAGTATTCCCTTAAACCACCTTTGATGCATAATAGATGAGCCCCTAGCTTCCTAGCGCGAGTCAATTCTGTACCGAAGAAAACATAGAGTGATGTTTCTAAACGGGAACTTTTCCGCTGCATCTGCGATATTCTCGTTGCTGTTGTTTATAATTTTATAACGTGAGAGTGTTTGTGCCTGCAAACTGTACAAAAGGAATCAAATATTTTAAGTATAAAAGTGGCTATAAGTCTCATTCTCTCTCTTTAAATAAGAGAGCGTTGTGAAACTTTTCATCAACTTGAATAAGATACTAACAATAAGCTACGCTCTTTAATAAAATGAAGTATCTTTTTCATTTTGTATTAGAATTGACGTATTTATTTTTATATAGGACATATTATTATTCTTCACTTTATAATGCCAAAGAAAATCATTTTACCACAACTCTTCCGCTCAAAACTGACT
Source organism: Lasius platythorax (assembly GCA_963971435.1). Classification (NCBI taxonomy): domain Eukaryota; kingdom Metazoa; phylum Arthropoda; class Insecta; order Hymenoptera; family Formicidae; genus Lasius; species Lasius platythorax. The sequence goes on from OZ020535.1 coordinate 10,557,647, forward strand.
TGTAAAACGGTATACCGAGTTTAATTATCCTTTCGTTAATTAGGAAGAAATACTACCTACGCATAAAAAAGAACTTTATTGTTGAAAAGTCCGATCTCGTTCAATGAAAACAGCTACTACGTTCGCGTTTGAAAGTTATTCCACTCATTAAAGCGGTACGGGAGTGTTTTACTTAGGCTTCTTCCTAATGTTTTAGGAATAGACAGGGCCCCGGGGCAATTCACGAACACATAGAAGATGTCGTCCCGTTCTTTATCTCTCCGAGAGATAAAACTTTTTCTTCCCGGACAAAAACGCGGCCATGCAACGCTCGTATATCTGCGCCGAATGAGCGGTAACGGAGGATACAGAGGACGGATAACGACGGGTCTTGTTGCGACGCCGTTCACGTTTACACGGCGGCGCGGCGAAATCACAGATTTCGATTCGGGATCACGAGCGATGATCTTCGTCGCTCGCGTCTAAACGGCGATAGAATTTATTATTCCACGCGATGCGATACAGTCGCCGCGACGCGTCACGATCCGCCGAAGAAAACTCGCGTCGCGTTGCATCGCACTCTCGATGCACTCGACGTGTCTCGCATCGCGAGAGATCTCGTCTCGGATCCTGCTGTTAACTCTTCCGCGAGAGAAGAGGGGAAGGAGGAGAAGGAGGAAAAGGCACGACCTGTCCTGTCCGCGGACCTTTCAGCAAATATTGAACGTCTGCGATATCGGTAGGATTACCGGTACCGAGACCCGGTGCTGAGAGCGAGTTCTCGCCGAGTTAAACATCCAATTTTGTACTTGTCCTTCGAACCGAAGAGAACGGACTTGTGCGTATAAGAACGAGGGCAGGTTAATATCATACCGTCCATTACTCTCTCCGAGACTTTCATAAGATCGAGGATAATGGAAAAGGGCTATAAATCCCCTTTTCATCAAGAACAAAATAACGAAATCCTTAATAAGCGGATTAATGTCATGAAACTTCTCGTATACTCTATGATTTTTTGCTGTAAATTCTCGTCCACAATATTATACTGCTATATATTCTCGAGTCACTAAATACGGCACAGATATAATCTTGATTCTCGCGTGTATATGATTAAATGTCCCTGTACACTCGTAAGATATATTTTTAGGTTTTAGCGGTATAATATATTGCGCCGAATATTTCACGGGATTTTATGCATACGATTGCGCAGGACGAAGGATGCCAAGAGCTCGGTAAACCACTCATGGGTATCAGCTGATAACGTCAGCCCGGTTTCATGGCTGAAATTCGCGTTCGCTCGATGCGATCAATGAAAATATCATGTTTCTTATCTATGCACGGGGCCTGGCGGCATGTGTAACTGTGGGCCGCAATGCGGCCCACGGATTTTCGCGATCCATCGAGATATTGCATTGAAGTGCATTCGAGTCCTTCAAGGATTTACATCGAGAAAAACGCGTTGAATCGACTTCGGCAAAATTAACGCGAACGTCGGAAAATTGAGAGGCACGATGAAGTTTTTTTTTTTTTTTTTTTTTTAATCGGCTTCTATTTTAAAGCTGATGTGCACTGAAAATAAAAATTGGAATAAATCAAATTAAATGTAAATATGTGTGCAAATAAGAGATCGTATTAAAGATCAGAATATTGTACATTTACATAAAACAAGAGATTGTTTCAAACAAATTATGTACAAAATGTATTTATTTAAAAGGGATTTTAGGACGAACAGAAGTTATTTAGCGCATGTCTCAAATTTAAAATTTGTTTCGCCCTCCTTAATCCCATTCACTCGCCGTTGTAGCTTAAGGTGCACGTTTCCACCTCGTTCCCTCCGACACCCCTCGATCGCGCTCTTTCCATAAATGCATACTGAGCGCGTACATGCGTGCACTCGCTCCTGCCACTCGCTCGCTCGCGCGGCGCCACGATTTGCATTCCTACTTAATTCCCGTATGCGCCAATCGTGACGTCATTGCGTCCCGAAGCTTATCGAGTGCTCTCTCGGGCGCTGACAGGTAATAGAGAGGCGTATCGATGGATTGGCGACCGTACCTGGGTTGGTGGTCGTCTCGAGGGCAACCTTTTCCGTATCGTGCGATAAAAAGAGGTTTATGCGAGGACGCGAGACGCACAGGCATCTGGTCCGCCGTAAATAATTATGTTTATCGCTGCTAGGTTGCCTTTCTCTAGTCCCCTCGGACGATATTTCTACGGTGATGTATCGCCTGTACGTAATCTTTTTCGCCGGACATTAGTTAACTCTGCGTCGCGATCGCGACATTCTTTGCGGCGCGTCTCGGAAAAACTTGCAGAAATTCCGTAGGACGCTCGATCTGGCGTTCCTCCTGGCGTATATCGAGCGATACCTGTATGTAAGTTTACCCCTAACTTCGTAACCTCGGAAAACTTGGATATACGAGGGCTCCTCATCGACAACTTTGCCATGTTAGATCAGTTAATATTTGAATTTAATCGGAATCTTAAGTAATCTTATCCATTTCTGATGATATGCCCTTCTATCTTGATTGAGATTTTAATATTTAATATAATAGTACACAGCTAAAAATGTATTTAAAATTTCATATATTTATCAAAACAAATTTTACATGTGTGCTTTACACCCTCTTATATTGTATAACTAATTTTTTCTACATCTAATAATTAATATATTGCCTTTATTATATTTTTACACACTACTGATCATAGTTTTCGTAGATCGCGTGTAGAATTCAATTACTGTTAATTGACAATCGTTACATATGAGCAATTATTTCGATATCTGATGTCACATGTAAAGTAAATCAAGATAAAAACTGATCTTTCTCTTTTAAATCTCATCTTCAGAAGGTAGAATTAGGCGAATAAAGTTTAATTTCTTCGCCACGGTGCGCCTATTTTATCGATTGTTTCAACGTTTTCGGGAACATTGTGAAACAGGTGAAAGTATATCATGTTAATTAACACGGATCATAATGTAAATTAAGTATCACGACCGAAATTAATTCTATCGGAGATGGTTGACATTATACTAGGCGGTTACTCGGGTTGCCTCGATATTTTATGAGCGAGCTAAAAGTGGAAACCGCTTTATTATCCAGTTACTTATCGCGCAATATTTCCTCGCACTTGCGAGTTTCGCGGACGATTTTATCGCGATGGTGTATACGTGGCAATTAGCATTTCCTCGAATCGAGTTGCGATTTATCGACAGACAGCATCCTTAACTTGTGTACCGCGTACACGTACACATGTTGGGAAGTACACAAATTACATTAAGCCGATTTCGATTCGCCATGTACACGCTGATTAAGTAGCTCCTTAACAATCTATATAAAATACGGCGCCAATTAATATATAAGTGTATTAATTCATAAATATGTACATGTAATACAAAATAATAATAATATAAAATACTACCGTCGTGTATCTAATGCTTATACAATTTGCACTAATTGCAAAACAAACTAAATTACTTATATTTCACGTAAATATAATCGTATACTTATATTTTATAGCGTGCATTACAATGTACTTTTACTAAGTTATGAAGCTGAATACGTAGTAGATATAAAGCCTTTCTCAGTGATATAAAAAGTTGTATGTATGCTGCATTTATTACTTAATTTAAATCACTTGACGGCGAATAAATTTAAATATTTTGCGACAGAATGAGATTCTTTCAATATCGCGAGAGGGCCTTCAAACGGGACGCAGGATTGACGGGAGCGAAACGAGGGCACATGGAAAATCGATCGAGTAACCGTGTTCGAAGTTAATCGTCGCAGGAGCCATCGCGCATGTCTATCCTCGCGGTTGTCACGTCGCATAATGAGTCGATTATTATGAAACAACTATTATGGAACTGTCCCCTTTCCCTCCCTCGCCTCATAATTTTCTCAAGGCGCGAATTACGGTCGCGCACAGACGGCACAATGGCACGACCATCATCGGGCTCGTCTACAGGACGAGAGGAGGGGGTCCAAAGAGGTATTTGTCCACTGAGCAGGAAGTAATCTGTTTCAATGTGGCCACTCGGCCAATAAACAACATACGAAGCGTACCTACCTACTTACGTCTCACGACTCACTTAGGCTTATCCGTGGGATTAGAGCGATAACAAAACTCTTCTCAGAGATTGGATCGGGGTATCAAAGTATAAGAAGAATTTAAATGAGAAGCAGAGCCGCATTTCTATCGACGAAAATTTTTTATAGAAATTTTCAAACAAAATTTTACGTTAATTGTTTTAGCGTAATATGAGTTTTCGATTTCTCGATTTTTTTTTAGAGTCAGAGAAAAGACATTGCGAAGAAACTCAATTTTACATTATTTTAATTACTCTTTTACAATTCCGTTGCTCTTCTTCTTGACGAAGAAAAGATGATTTATATACATCACTTTTTATATATATATATATATCACCGTTATATTTCACACGTCGGTTGATATACGAGTCATTTATCTTGAAAGTGGTATAAGTCGAGAGCTTTGCCGATCTTGTCGAGGTAGATATATGAGAGAGCGAGAAAAGATTATTTATATCTGCATCCTATTTAAATACATTTATATTGCAAAACCAGTCGTGCGCCACTCTTGGAATAAACGATGCGTATGACAATACCAACTTGTATCTCGTTTACGTTCTCGCGATCGAGGTGTCTCAACGTGTCATACGGCGACAGTAACATCGGTTCGCTTTACTACCCGCCTACTTCGCACGCGGGATCCCATGTTCTAACAAGAAAATATGAGAGACGTTGATTGACGCCCGTAAAACTCGGTGCGATATCCAACTGCACCGTTACCATAAAATTGGGTCCCGCGCGAATCCCGTTGTACGTGATATAGCAATGTATAATACAAAATTGATTGCAGTCTACCGTATCTTCAATAAGAGAGAAAAGTCACAACTGTTAAGTGATGAAAAAACTTTCATTCAAGAAGTGTCTTTTATAAGATTTTTTTATTTTTTCTTTTTTTTTTTATATATATAAAAGAATCGTTTTGAAAATTACGCGAATGTGTGGGATGAAAAAGCGATACTACTCTTCTCTAGCACTCGACAATGACAAGACACTTGTCGCGCGTTGTAGTTTCAGCGGGAAAATGGATTATTACTGAAAATAATAGACTGCATCTACGACTCTCGAAGACCGCGGTTTCGTATTCGCGGACATGATATAACTTCGTTTTATCGTAACAACGCGACCGCACAATCTCCCTCGTTCGACTTGGAAAGAGAGACTCCGGCTTTTCTTTTCCGCGCGACATAATTCACTCTCGTGCCGCGCCCGGCGACGGCCTTGTCGTGTCGCCAAAGACGCGAACGAGAAACAGCGATATCCCTTCGGCAGGAGTGCCCTGGTCCACGAGAGTATTACGTGATTGCCTCAACGTAGGTTGCCGTATAATACATAGATAGAGCGACGCGATCGGGCACGGTGCCGGCTTATTAATTGGCATGCACAACCGTCGCCCTGCCCGCGCTTGTACTCCACTTAAATAATAATTACCTGCTCCAAGTATCACGCGGTGCCGCGACGCGGGCGCCCACGTAGGCGCCGTTTATACTTCGTTGCGGGTTCCCGGGTCGTTGTCGCACAACCGGTGCGAGGTGGGAAAGGGTTTCGTTGTCGCGGAATACGGATCGTTATACAGGGTGCTCTCCGTGCTTTGCGAGGTAAAAGTGTTATCGAAGATTTCAGACTTTCAGAAATCAAGATTTACAAGGGACTGCACAAGTAGATAATATAACTGTTTTTTTTTTAACCCTTAATTTCGAGTAAGAAATTTTGATATTTTAATTTTAATTTATTGTGCAAGAAATACTTAAAGTTGGCGACTGATAAGTGTATTTTTGTTAAATTAAATTCTTGGGAAATCTCTCGGGGTGAAAGGAAGTGCCACTCTCTAGAGCATCTCGCGGTGTCTCAGATCGACAGTATTGATCAAGCGGTTGAATAGGATTAATAGAGAAGTCTAATGAATGGGGCGAAGCATGGCCCGGAGCATCGAACAAAATGTAACACGACGTATGATTGTTATGTATGTATGTCGGAGGTACGATAAATTGCAAGCTGCGACGCGGCAATCATGAATAAATTAAGTTCATCAATTTGACAAAAGGTCCGCGCGGAATATCGAGTACGTAATTATCGACACGTCGAATGAAGAAATACTCGAGCATTTGTATTTCCGTGACGATACATGCGTGCGAAAGCGGTGTCCCTTGAGGAACGAGGATTGCAGATTGCGATGTTAGAAAGCGAAAAGGTTGTTGGAGGCGAACGATTTTACATACATAACAGCCAAACTCTTATCTGTCAAATAAATTAAGATCAATATAATTCATTAAGACATACATAGATACAGCTTCTAATTAAACTATATTACAAATTGCCAGTGGGAAGCATTTAATATATACAATAATCGAGAGTCCCCCATTTTAATTTAATGATAGACTCTGTAATTAATCCGAAATCAATCTTTAATTAGATACCGTTTACACGCGATAACAGTTTCTTCGAGTTTGGACGTTTATTTTTTTTCCATTACGGACCAGCGAGCAGAATCTCGCCATCGTGATCGCGCGCTACTTCCATTTACATAAATTGCGATCGACATCGAAGCGAAGAAAAAGACAGAGTCGCTACTTAGAGGAACATAGACAAGTATCGAGTTATCCATCGGTAATCTACACTATACTTCCTGTTCCTGTCGTGATCGTCGTTGTTCTTCTCGTCTGGAGAAGAGACAGATAATTCCATATCTTCGCGGTCGTTTATAAATCGATAATAATTTATTTATCAAGTTCTCCTTGCGGCGATCGACACTAATACTCGCTGTCTTCCGGCACCGGGTTTGCTACATATATGTATATATGCGCGCGCTAAATAAAAAATACATCGTGTTGATGAAGCTTGGTAATTTTTTTAAAATATAACTCGGGCTTTTAAATACTTGTGAATAAATTAATTTTTAAATATAATATTTTTTTACGTATCAAAATTTTTAAGGAAAAATTTTGAAGGAAACAGTTCTAACAGTTCTATACATATAGATTTCAACGAAATCTATCCAAAGTTTCCCGATTAGATTAAATGTCTGATGTTACGTAGGAAAAGTTTAATCTATCGATGACACGGAACGTGTTCACCGAGCGGTCTCGCGTACTCGACGGCGAAGCACCGTCGTACGCACTCGTGGAACGTATATGCGTGAGTATATGAGTCGCATCTGAGTCAAGTGGGCTGCCGTGGAATGTCGTCCGAGGAGTTTTCGAGGGCTCCTCGAAGTCCCTGTCAAACCCGAGTACGCCTCCGTGACTGCCACGAGTACCTCGACGAGATCGGCCACTGTAAGCCGCTGTAACACCCCGCGAAGGGAATACACAGAAAACGACGCGCTTCTCCGACGTTTCTTTTTTTATCTCTACCGAGTACCTCACCTCACCTCATCTCACCTTTCGCGAGCGGTCGCATTCCGCGAAAGGTAGTTGCACACATCTTTTGCATGAAACCACCTTTCTCTCTCGGATCAGCTATCTGTAAAGGATGTCCTGGACCTCTCTACTTCTATGAATCATTAACCCAGCTTTCTTTTGTCTGTTTTCAATGTTTACTTATAAAGATATTTTACGAACAAAAAAGGGAGAAGGAATGTGAAGAAATCGAATTTTACATATAAAGAATTATGTTATTAAATTTCTAGATTTTAAATGTTATTAAATTTCTAGATTTAACGTTATTTGAAGAAGAAGTAACCGATGTGATACATAACTATATAATTTTCTGTCCCGCAAATATCTAAGTGATAAAAGCTAGAGATTGAAAGAAATAATTTCAATTTATTTCAATAATCTATAATTACTTATGTCTTGATTGTACACAATATTAAACCATCGATCCGCGCCAATCAATATCGAAAAATACTGCGACGCATTTGAGAAAGTAAAAGAGTAGAAATTTTTCTCTCTCGCGAATCGCGTTAATGTGATAAGCAATATCGCGAGGTTGCGGTATTGCTTGTAAATGCACTCATTTAGATGCAGAATACGATGCGCGATACGTGTTTATTAGCGGATATAATTGGAGTGGCGCAATCAAGCGTGCCGTCGCTTGAGGAATTCATGAATATAGTCGGCATCGGGAATCGCAAGCGAACCTCGCGCATAGATAGGCTCTCGGAGAGAGGCAGCATCATTCTCCGGCGAGCTGACGACCATCGTTGAATACGATGATACGCGTCGCTTCTATGAGGGAAATCGCCGCCGTCGTCACTGTCACTCGTCACAGCTATTCTTCCTCGATTTAAAATTGAGATACGCAATCGAGATATATTGCCAACAACATTCCTCATTATCGGCCTCTACGTGACTTTCAATGAGGCGATCTAGTAACATTTTAATGAAATCCATCCAAGGTTGCGAAAATTGAGTCCAGGTCGTGGAAGCCCCTTTATGGAGCCCCATTAAAGCTCGCGATTTTTTTCTTTTTTTTTTTTTAAAGAAACTGCATTTCCGATTCTAGATAGAAATTGATTTATTTTATTCAATCGTAAACAATGTTGGCCGACAAGGTGTCCGCTACGATTTTGACGGATGCTGCTACCAAAAATGTCGCGAAAGCGACAAGCGGAGACGACAGCCGCGTCAGCGGGCTTTTAATGGGTTAATAGCGTCTGGCTTCGCGTATGGGACGCGCTTAACGACACCCGGAGAGCACGCGATGATGGAGATGTAAATAAAGTGTGTCTTTTCAGAGATAATTTGTACCGCTTGACGCTGACGTCGCTTACGGACCTGGAGCACGCCACGTGGTCCGCGCCGGAGGACAAGGTCAACACCTGTCAGAATAAGGGCCAGAGCGTCGAGGATTGTCGTAATTACGTCAAGGTGCTCCTCAGCAACGGCAAGAGTCTCTTCACCTGCGGCACTTACGCCTTCAGTCCGTGGTGCGCGTGGCGAGAGGTAAGTCCTCGAAAGGAATCCGTCCGATCGGATTCAGACGAATGGTATCTCTCGTCCGTAATATAACGAGCTCTGTGTGTTATTTTTCTTTTGTCTCTTTCCCTCGTTGCTTGTCGCGAATCGTCACCGCGGCTGTCACCGTCGGACGATGTCAATAAGATCAGATTACCGTCATTAGGCCCGACATTATGCTCGATATACGGACGGTAACGGAGGTTGTTGCGGGCGTACTTTCTATACGGTAGCAATTATGATCGCAGATCGAGAATATAACGAGCGTGACCAGCGAGATGTCGGGCGTGGCCATGTGTCCGTATTCACCGCATGCAAACGTCACGGCGCTTCTCTCGAGAGGACCTTCCGGCGGCCTCTTCGCCGGCGCGTCGACCGACTTCTCCGGAGCCGATCCTGCGATCTACAGAACGCTGGCGTCACCGAATCTCAGGACACGACAATACGATTCCAAGTACGTTTCGTATATAAAAAGAGACACGCGATCTTGATGCTACGATCTTGTTTCATACATGTATAAATCTGTCGTTTCAACTTGTCTCTAATTTCCATAAATTTTCCACCAGGATTATTTCCACCAATATATTATTAAAAAAATAAACGAGAGACCAATTATATTACTATGTCGCAAGATTGTTTCGTCTTACTTATCGCGCGATATTTATCGTGCCGGGATCATGTTTTCTCTCGCGCTTTCCTTTTAGGTGGCTGAACGACCCGCAGTTCGTCGGCAGCTTCGAGACGGAGGATCACGTGTACTTTCTATTTCGCGAATCCGCCGTAGAGTACATCAACTGCGGCAAGGTAAGATCGATTCTTAACAGAGAGCAAATCCGGCGTGACGCGCGCGCGCATTTTCCATCATTCATCTGAGACACGCGAACAGCCGTTTTTCACGCGCGCGATTAGCGATCTCGTCTCCTCTGAGACTTGCGTCAGGCGTATATAATTAGCCGCTTACGGTGTTTGTCGAAACGAGCGACGCGTCGCGGATTTTCCTCTCCCGCGGCAGAAAAATGATCATCTCCGGCAATCGTGATCTTAGTTCGCGCGATGTTTATCATTTTCTCAACCTATCGCCGCTCAAATTGCCGCCTTAGGGATAGCTTTAATAAAATATTTCGCATCCGGCCGCGCGAGGCCGTATCTTGATCGTGATCGCACAAGCGCGAGGTTAAACTCCGCTTCAACATGATTAGATTAATTTGTTAAATACTACTCGAGCAATACAAACTGTTTGAAAGATGTTTAAAATATTGCTAAAAATTTTATTAAATATCTGTTAGACTCTTTCGAACTTTCGGTTTCATTAAATAGATCAGTACGATGATAATGCAATGATAATTAAGCCTTGTCAAAACGAAGCTCACTAATCGTGCGATTGCAGAAAATATACTCGAGGATAGCGAGGGTTTGCAAGAACGATCGAGGTGGACAGATTATGATGAAGGACGTATGGACGACCTTCAGTAAAGCCCGTTTGAATTGCTCTCTTCCCGGCGAATTTCCATTCTATTACGATGAGATCCAAGGCGCGGCTTATCATCCGGAAGAGGGAATCATTTACGCTACCTTTACAACTCCTATGTAAGTATCGCTCAGCGATGCGATTAATTCGCAGGCGCATTAATTGTCATCTGTGTTTATGTCTGTGCACAAACTCCAGGGAGATGCAAGAGACGGTAAATGACAAATTGATTATGCGATTTCGCGAAGCCAATTTTATTTTGTTGTATTAAAATTTAATTATTTAACATGATCTTATGGGTTAATATGGATTGAAAATCAACAGTTTTATTTATAATATAATCCATGCGATTCATTAGATTTTCAGGATTCGCGTGTAGAAATGTACGCCGTTTAATATCCGCAATTTTTTTTAATATTCGAAGATTATCTTTTACTCTAGCTTATACGCTCTTTATGCTCGATAGCAATGGAATGCAATTTTCGGAAGCTGCAATTTCTCTTCCCCGGCTTGAAGCGATCGGCTTTAATGGAATTCTTTTTTTCTCCCGCCGCAGTAACGGCATCGCAGGCTCGGCGATCTGCGCGTACAACATGTCGGCGATCGCCGCTAGTTTTAACGGGCCTTTCAAGTATCAGGAAAACGCGGGCGCCGCCTGGGAAAGGAGACCGGTCGCGCATCATAATCGACAACGCTGCGGCCCCCCGTCCAGCACCGCGCCGCATCAGATCATGGACAATCAGCGGTACCAGTTGATGGACGAGGCGGTCCAGAGCACGATGCTGGGTCCGTTGCACACCGCGACCCTCGAGCGATTCACCCACATCGCGGTGGACGTGACGCCGACCAAGCTGCACCGTAGCGTGACGGTCCTCTACGTCGCCACAGCGACCGGGCTGATCAAGAAGATCTCCGTTCTGCCTAGAACGCAGGAAACGTGCATCGTCGAGGTTTGGGGATCTTTGCCCTCGCCGCCGATGACGTTGCAATTCCTCAAGGACACGCAGAGTCTCTACATCGGCATGGAAATTGGCCTCTTGCGGTAAGACGATGAACATTATTCCCTTAGAAATCGTAGAATTGAAAACTCGTCTCTCTCCGCTTATATTTCTTTTCAGTGATTGATATTACGCGTCGTAAATATGATGGATAACGTAAATCGATCGTAAATCACGTTATCAAAAGTGATAGAGACATCATTTGATCGTTAATTATGGGAATTAAAATGTTTAGCATATATAATAAATGTCGTGTGCTTTTTAAATACTTCGCTCTTAAACCGCACCGTAATGCCTTCCGCCCTTTAGCGTACCTGCCGTTCAGTGTTATCGTCATCGAAGCCGTCAAGCGTGCCTGAATGCACAGGAGCCGTATTGTGGATGGAACGAGCATCTTATGAAGTGTGCGCAGGCACCGAAACAGAATTATCTCGCGAATCATTGGCATCAGGAGGTCACCAAGTGCCCGGTGCTCACCGATCCTGTCGACGGAGGCTGGAGCGCGTGGAGTTCTTGGTCGCCCTGTCAACACGGCACGGGGGAACAATCGTCCGGACACGGTCACGCACACTCTCACTCGCACAGCGAATACGCGGAGGTTGGTTGAGCATATGTTTATTCATCAGATGCAGTTGAGGATATCCTTAGTCACGTTTAAAAATAAGATCGAATATCGACAGTTTGTTGACGTTTGACATTAACTGGATGGAACTTTGAAATACCTGTACTATCTTTAATTACGAGTATTTTCTCTATCGATGTAAATGACGTTTAAAATCCGTTCTACAGAAGATTGACACGTGCCAATGTCAGACCAGAGAATGCAACAATCCTCCGCCGCAGCACGGTGGCGAGAACTGCACGGGTGCGCGCGTCAAAGTAACAAATTGCACCGTTCACGGCGGCTGGACCGCTTGGTCAGCATGGTCGGCCTGCTCCCAGACTTGCGGTTTCGCGATGAAAACTCGCCGGCGAACCTGCACGAATCCGGCTCCCGCGTTCGGCGGGCGCGTTTGCGTCGGCCACGACCACGACGATATTGTGTGCATCGATTTACCGCCTTGTCCTGCCCCCGCCAAAGTCACCCCGCCGCCTCAGAACGGACAGTGGTCGACCTGGGGTCCCTGGCACGCGTGTTCGCGACCGTGCAATGGCGGTGAGTATCTAATAGCAACACCGGTAACATAGTTGCATAATAATATCAATACAACATAAAAATGATCTAAGAGATACTAATGATACTTAATGAAATCTTGAAGAATTAAAAATTGCCGATATACTTTAGATATTTGCGTTGTTTAAAATAATACGAAAACAGGTTACTCTTCTATGATATAAGCGTTTGTAAAATTAACAATTCACATTTTATAGGAATACGTATTAGAAAGAGAACCTGCGACAATCCGTCGCCAAAGAAGGGTGGCGTTGAATGTCCTGGATGCGATTTTCAGGCAAGTTTCAGTGTCTCGTTAGAAAATATCTCTTCACTCGCTGATGTAGCTTCAGAATTTTTCTGGATATAGCCAGATAGAAACCGCTTGACGAAAGCAAATTTTTTCAGGTTGAGGAATGTAACACTCACGAATGCGCCGAGACGAGACGGTATTCTGGATGGACTCCTTGGTTGGCAGTGAACGCCAGTTTGCAAAGCGGCAGTACGGGCTATCTGGAGAAACGTTTTCGATTCAGCTGCCGCGCGCAGACAGATGATCCATCGAGCGTGCGAGTGCAACTCGCCAAGGAGGAGGAACGCTATTGTAGGAATGATGGGTCTTGCCTGAGAGGAAAAGATGCGGAATCTATCAATGAGAGCGGTTGGGGCGAATGGTCTTCCTGGGGCCCATGCGATCGTCCTTGCGGGCGGGGTACTCAGCATAGAGTAAGTATTTGTCGCAGTTTCCTTGATGTCTTCCGACGTATAAATTAATAATAAATTAATGCATAAAATATCAAATTTACAAAAGCATTGTGTTATATCCAAGTATGAAAGCGAGCATGTGCTATATTTTTATAGGCGAGGCAATGCGAGTCGCCACCATGTGAAGGTGGTCTCTCCACGCAGAGCAGAGTCTGCAACCCGCATCCGTGTCGCATGAATCCCGGCGATGGCAACACGGCGGAGGGTCAATGGTCGTGTTGGACGGAGTGGTCGGAGTGCTCGGCGACTTGCGGCGTCGGCATACGCACTAGGACGAGAGAGTGTCTCGGTCCGGAAAGCTGTAGCGGTCCCCGATTGGTCAGGGAGACCTGTGAGATGGCCAGCTGCGAATCGTTGGCTGGTTGGGACACGTGGTCACGTTGGACTCCGTGCGACGGCGATCATCAGCAACATCGAAAGCGAACATGCCTTCAGCATGGATCCGGCATGTGCGAAGGGTCGACCCGCGAGACGCGCGATTGTCTCCCGGACTGCATGGACAACGGTGAGTTCGTTGAGATACAAGATTTAAAGAATTTCAAAGAATATATCTACAACGATACATAAAAAATAGACGATATTGGATAAACGGATTAAAATATTATTAAACGTGTTGCGCATGCTTTTCCAGATGTAAATGCCTTGCCTTCGAGCGTGGAGAGCTCGGGCGTCACGGTGGGCGCAGTGGTGGGCAGCTGCGTAGTTGGTTTTGTCATCGGCCTGGCATTAACCGCGGTTCTGTGTTTTTTCTACTTGAAACGACGCAAGCCGCGCATTCCAGGGAGTCCGCATTATATCAGTAAACAAAATCCTTATGTCACCGTGCCGTTGAAAGAGGTAAGAGAGTTGAAGGAGCGCACTCGGCCGGATTTGAACGCGTCCTTGACACGGATACTCGAAGGGAGCTAATTTTTACAGGTGAACGCAAAGCGACAGCCCAGCTTTTCGGGCAGCACTAACGGAAACGGGACTCTACGCGGTAAGAATAATCCCAACGTTAACGGTCTCGGTAGTCCCAAGCTATATCCGAAGAGTCTCGATTACGAATCCGCCACCCTGAAACGTAACAGTCATGGCCAGCAACATATTCGTGCCGATCTCGATCAGGACAAGTACTACTGAACGAACCACTCGCACGGAGTAGTGCGTCGTTTGATTTGTGCTCTGGTCTTTCGGATCACGTGTGATCTTCGTGTGATTTATTTGTACGGTGAGTCATACGTAACGTATTGCTGATCCCGAATGTTAATTCATTCCACGTATTTGGCAGCTGCATATAAACTTTATCGATCGATTAGCGTTCGATTGACGTTAAAAGTGGTGCATGTGTGACTCGAGGAAGGACTTCCGTGTTACAGGAAGAGTGTATCTACTTAATTAAATTAACGATAAGGCGACAATAATCGATTAAAGAAGCGCCTGTCTACAAGACTATTTTTAGTGCTAAGGTAAGTGATACGTGTTCTCCGGCGCGTTCGAGTTAGCGACAATGCTGCGATTAATGGCGCAAGTCTGAGATTGTTTAATATTGAACGAAGATTAGAAGATTCGATATATATTTCGGTAAGGACATTTTGCGATGCATCGTTTTCGGAGCGACGTAATAACTCAGCGCAACCCGCGGAGAAAGTCATTGTTTCAAGAGATTTTATAAGAGTTTATTTTTGTTTTTGTATATATATATATATATATATCCCCCCCAAAAAAAGAGATAAAGAATGCAAACGGACAAAAGAATTAATCCTGCTCACGCCTGGGCATTCGACTCTTTGATTCATTTGTATAAAGTTTCACAATTCTTCATCCCAATGAATTTTCATAAGTCATACTTTATATGTGAAGTAAGATTATTTTTGCAAAAGATAGGAAAACAGGGAAACGCGTCTATTACATTGCGATTACGTAGACGCTCAGTTTATTAAGGATCGATTGATTGGAAGTTGTTGTACAAATACAAAATGTGTTATATAGATACATATATACACACAAACACACGTCTTGAAGAAAGAAAGTTCGCTCTTTATGTTCTTATTTAGAAGAACTATAGAATATTTTATATCGAATAATGTAGTGCCATGTACGGAGTTGTATATAAAAAATGCATCTTCTTAAATATAGTTTTATGACGATGGAACAAATGCGTACATTATATGCGTGTATAATAGATGTGTAACGATGAACACACACGTTACGCGACGATTGCGTTTATATTGGCTCACATTGAGTCGCGTGTATGCATGCGACCATTAGAATAATTTGCTTCCTCTTTGCTTGCCACGATGAGCAAAATTTCTCATTTGGAGCTCAGAAGAATGTCTTCCAGGACGATAAAATAAAAATTTTTGATCGCGTGTTAATTACCTCATACGTACGAGATAATTATGTAATGCTATGGAAAGAATGTATGACAATATGCGAAAAATGTAGGAATGCGAAAAATTTATGACATAACGACGTTTAATGTTGTCTTATTTAAGATGAAGTCGATGAAGTATCGTTATCAAGGTCACGTGTATATGCGATTAATAAGTACTGTATGCGATGCATTTATCCTCGCACTCGTTTGCAATAAAGACAATATTCTTCTTTTTAACGTCTTTACGAATTGATACTGAATGAATATTCTTATACTTCCGATAAGAAAAATGAGTTTAATATCTCGTTATTATTAAGTTTGTGAACGGAAGAGATCAAGACAATGGTTTTTTTTTTTTATAAATCGGACGCAACTCTTTGGATCTCTTTAATAACGTGATCCATGGACGATTCCGTAGGCGGTGGTTGGCAGGTCACGACCATGCGAAAGAAATTGCCGTAATCTCTATGCAGTAAAGGTGTATAACCGATCATGACAGATCCGTCCAGAGTCAGACGTTTCTTTATCTCAGTTGTCATATTGTATATATCCTGCCACCAATTTAAAGTTTCTGGCTTATTACGCATGCGCGGAGGTATATACCTGAAATGAAACTCATAATATCGATCGCGAATTTTGCGATAATCACGTGAGATTGCTTACCAGAAACAAACGGTGCACAAATCATAATAAGGCTGCACCAACCGGAAGCCAGGAGTTGTTTTAATCTGTTTCAAGAAATATTCCGCGCACTGCATTGCCTGATTCACCAATTGTCCAAGACCTATTGTGCCGCGAGCTTTCCACATTAACCAAAATTTCATTGCGTCGACCTTTAGACATATTATCAAATGTTATAAATAAAAAAATAATGGCAATTTCTCGGTCAAAATGTTATATAAACGTTTATATGACATTCTAATTTTTCAGACATCTTTTTTTATAAATCTCTTAAAATGTCTTAGAATACATATGTACGTATCACGAGTATCTTTAACTTATTATGCGATTAAATATTATCATATCTCGGGAAGATAATGGCTTCTAATTACCTTTCTGCCGCATTGCACGCTTTTATCACCTGTATCCCAGCTGACGTCGTAAAATTTATCTTGTTGGAAAAGGTAGTCCGCCTGGAAACAATTCGCTTTGTGCAATGCTTTTTTGTCTTCTTTGACCAGAAACAGAGAGCATTGTAACGGCGCTCCAAGCATCTTGTGCGGATTCCAAGCAACCGAGTCCGAGCTAAACCGATCGCGTCATAAAAGAACAATTTTTAACAAAGAAAACTGGTCCGTGCCAATGAATCATTTCAAGTTAAAGTGTTTTCAACGCACGAGGAAGGAAAGTTTTCGCCTTTTTCTACTTCTTTGGATAACAAATATTGCTCAACACTTCATTAAGAGTACAGTTTTTTCAATAATAGAACGAAAAGACTTCGATACATAAATGCAAATATTCAGATAAGAAGTAGACTAACAAGAGCCAAGCAACAAACACCGGTCCTAAAATCCTCTTTATTTAATTTGCACGTTTCGGTCTTTCTTTTGAAGCATGTGCAGCAGATCAATTGAAAAATTCATGCGCCTTGATCTTCATCCCCGCCTCGTGTCTTCGGTAAGTCCTCAAGGCAATCGAAGACGAGATGAAGAACAAGGAGCGAAAAACGTGTACGTCACCTCAGCGATATATAAAACAGCAAAGTTCTTTCAATTCGAGTAAATCGTGCAGATAACATTTGAAATTTATGTGATAATTATTTGATTTCGGTTGCCAATAATCGCCACGTCAATTTTGAGCATTCGTCGCTTTCCTTCCTCGACAGCGCTGGTAAAAAAACAGTTACAAACAGTTCGATGCCGTGTAGTCGGAATTTGTAACTCTCCGAAAGCAGCAAACTACCGCCGAGACAAGCCTGCAAGAGATCTCTGATTCAGATTACGTTGCTTCTCGAGCTAATAGCCCTCATACTATTTATACGAACGTCTACGTGGAACCAGACTGACATGCTGCGACAAACTTTGGCGATTTCCTTCAATGGATCGATAGCTCCGAGCACCGTAGTGCCGGCAGTGGCGTTCACAAAGAAAGGTAAGCGTCCTTCATCCTTTGCCTTTATTATGACTTTTTTTAGGTCTCTCGCATCCATGCGACCATTCTCGTCTGTCTTTACCTGCAATGAAAGAATTTACTCTCAAAGAATATACTCTCGTACAATCAGCGATTGTAATTTGCGCAATTAACACCGTGTGTAATTATTAGTTACAAAATCTGACCTAAACTTGTTCGAATTATTTTTAACGTCAAAAATAATAAATGTTTTTTGAGGGTATATTTAGTAATATATGTTATATATTAAAAGTTTATATTATCTTCTGTAAATATATTTATTGAACGACGTGCCAGAAATGTTTTCCGCGAACTAAGAGTATTATACTAATTTTGCATACTAAATACTTACTAACTTAGAAGATAGAATGATAATATTCAATAAAAATATAATGTATTGCAAATTGTGGATATAATACTCGAGAGAATAAAGTGATATTACCTTATAAACGTTATCAGTGCCTATACCTAGCCAGTGGGCGGCTTTCAAGATCGAGTAATGACCGTCTTCGCTAGTGAAACACGCCAGAGGTTTGCCCATCCAAGAAACGCCCAATTTCTTGACTTCCGGTATCTTTTTATATCTGGCCAATATCATCGCATACATATTCGCTATACTACCACCCGGACACATTATACCATCGGAATGCCGATAGTCTACCAGCTTCAACGACTTCTGTATCACCTCGTGCTCTATCATAGTAAATACGGGCGCGACTTCATATGTATACCTAGCAAGAACGTATTCGCTATATAATTGCAATTAATTATTATTTATTTTTTATTTTATTTTTAGACATGTGGCAGCATTATTTACAACTTGTTAAGAACATTCAGTACGAAAAAAAGCCTATCTGATATTTTATTTTTATTTTTTAAATGAAATCAAACTTTCTTGGCGATGATAAGGATTTAATACGTGTTATTTGCGGTTGTGCGATAAGACATGCGTGGTAAAATGCAATGTGGATTAGTGACGTTATGAGATACTTATGAAAGAATAGTTATATAATAGCTTTTTGAGATTATATTTATCGCGTTCTCTCGAAACGATGTTATATTTTACGAATGTGGAAAATATATTGTCCATTATTCTTAAGCATTCCTTAATTAAACGGGATACTACTCTTACTGGCTAGTGTTCAAGACCTCCGTTAACCAGGAGCCAACTAGCCCGAACTCGTCAACGCCACCGTAAAGTTGATTATGAAAATGCGGACTGCTCGTTTTCACGGAGTATCGTATAATCTGACGTATCAACGTCTCGAGTTCCTTCTCGTTCGCTGGATTTTCATCCAAAGAAAATGACATCGTGTTCTACACATAAAAGTAACATTTAATCACAGAGGGACGATGACTATTCTATTGTCAAAATTAATATTCTATTACTATATATATAATCTTTATAATCCGATATTCTCCCAGATATCCGCTAGAGCTGTAAATAATTTGACAATTTATTATTCAAAATCCGACAATTTATTATTCAAAATAATTATTATATCCGATTACTCCAGTCGAAAGATCGAATCTGTCAAATCCGTAAATTTATTAATTCGGAGAAATATTTTTTTATTCTTACATATTACTCTAATAAAAGTCAACTTCGAAGAAAGATACGTTGTCGTGCATGTCAAAGTTCCTCGAAGAGGAAGACGAGTCGTCTAGCGAACGTTGCACATGACGATAACAACGATATTAATATTGCAATCATTGACCTCACATCGGAAACTTTTGCATTCCAGTAATCGTATCGCGTTAATAAGTATTCCTCGAGCAAATATGCTATCGTGTATTGTAGAATATTTTTTTCTCGCCAGAATCTATTGCAGTCTATATTACGTCGCAAATTGTTACAAGTATTTACGTTAGATATATGTACAGTATTCACAAAACAAAATAGATGATGTCGTAATAAAATTAATTTTAATTAATTGTTAATGATTCTTGTTACGCATTATCTGATACGCATTTGATCAAGAATGGCATATTAATCGCGGACCAAGATTGAATAGAAAAAGTATTCGAATAAAATTTGAATTAGCAACAAACAAATATTCTATCTAAAGCAAATTTTAGCAATCAAGAAATTCGCTGTAAAACGCGAACAATCGAATTTTTTTATTTTAAATGGCCTATGGCTATATCGATGTTATTGTCACAATCAAAACAGTATAAAGCTTGTTTGGAGCAATCGATCTATTGTCTTTCCAATGTTACTAGGACCGTTACGAAGAAGAATATCAAACAATTATTTATCAAACAAGCTATACAAATAATTGACTACGAGATAATGAGATTCATTATTGTTACTCTATACGTTGTTTAAAATTGAAATAATTAACAATATTTTAAATGCACTCGCCTTCTTAATCAATTATTTGCTGATGTATCCATTAGAGTAAATTGAACTATATAGATGGTCTCCTTTGCATTTTACCTTATTTAAGGCTATATAATATTATTAAACTCTATTAATTGTTTATTAAGATTTATAATGTTAGAACACAAAGATAATAGAAATATGACATAAGATAATATTATAAAATGGTGAAAATGATACCGATAGTAAAAATACAAATACAAACGCATTAATAGATATAATATTAATTGTAAGATATAAAAAATACATCTTGTCGCAAATATAAAGAAGATTGACAAAAAATTCAAATACAACGCAATAGCGGATACGCATGAGACTGCACGAAAACTTTATAACGTGATAAATTAAATTAATATTATTAAAATGATAAATCAAATAAATATTATTAAAATTAATATTAAATACCTGTAACTCTTTGGGATGCAAGAATTCTACGACACGTTGATCGCCGGATCGATCGAAAACATGTTCCTCTTTGAGAACTTTCAAGAGATTCTCCAGCATCGTGGCAACGTTGTTGGTGCTTTCTAAACTCAGCCATTTCGTACTTAACTCAGCCATCGTGAAAAGTATACTGTCGGAAAATATATCGTGTTCGTTCTGTTCCCCTCCCGGGATGCGTAAGAATGATACATTCACCGGAGTAAACGTAGAAGTATACTCATAGCGCCTCTAGTCGACAGCGATCGATACAGATTATCGATCGCCGAAATATCCTACGCTTTGTCGATAAATATTAACATTGTGAAATAATATTTATAATTCAATATTATATATATATAATAATAATTACAATTATTTATAATTCAGTATTTAGAATTATTTATAATTCAGTATTATTTCAATGTTATTTCAAATTCAGTATTGTTTCTGATGTCCTTTGTGTTAAATCGCGCACGTGTTGTTCTTAAGATTTATTGTTAATTAAAACACAAAGATAATAGAAACAGTTGAAAAACGCAAGAAAGCAATCACGGGAATAGTTTGCAATAACGCATTTTTAATACAAAGTATTTTTTTATAATCGACTAGAACAACACAAGCGCGCGCTACACGCGCGCTCTTATTTCTAGACGTTGTCCAATTTTCAATAAATTATTCTCTAAAAAAAAACATGTTATGTCAATACTCGAAAGTCTCAAAGTGTATTGTTGTCGCTTTTCCACGGCTATGATTGGTTTTTATTTGGTCAAATTATTAATTCTACTGTTATTAAAATTGTATTTTAATTATAATCATATACTTTATGTCCCATTTTCGTTATTTATTCCGTTACCATTTAATTAAATAATTTATTACACTTTGATTACCCGACTACATATATTTACGAACTGTTATTAATCGGCTCATCTTATCACGCTCCATATGATTATTCCATATATTATGATTTATTTTGATTTCACAATCCGTCAGTATTCTTTTGTACACCATGCTGTGAACATCATGTCGAAGATGATCCTAAGAAAGGACCACAACTTTCAATATTATTTAAAGAAGATTACCAGCGAAGTCTTAGCGCTTTAGACCTTGCACCCGGCTCTCACTTGCCTATTCCACATCTCCTGATATGTAAGTATAACAGAGCCTTTATTTTAATTTACTATATATCATATATTTTAATTATAAATGTAGTAAAATTATAATTTATATAAAATTGCATTTTAGTTGTATTTAAAATTTATAAACTATAAGAAATATTCTTCTGTTGTTCATTACATTTTCTTCACGTTATATTTTAATTTGAAAATTAAAAATTATATATGTGTATTATAAGTTACATATTAAGTCGAAATTTTAATGCTGTCACACACATTATTAAATTATCCGCATTATTGGATATTTGAATAAATCGTATATATTTATTTTATACTGATAAAATTGTCAATTTATTAATTCTATTGTTATTAAAATTGCATTTTAATTATAATCATATACTTTATGTCCCATTTTCGTTATTTATTCCGTTACTATCTAATTAATTAATTTACCAAACTTCGATTACCCGATTACATATATTTACGATTTGTTATTCATCGGCTCATCTTATCTCGCTCCTTTATGATTTATTTTGATTTCACAATCCGTCAGTATTTTTTTGTACACCATTTTGTTAACATCATGTCAAAGATGGTCCTAAGAAAAAACCACATCTTTCAAATTCATTTAAATAAAATTACAAGCATAGTATTAGCGCTCTAGACCTTGCGCCCGGCTCTCACTTGCCTATTTCACATTTCCTGATATGTAAGTATAACAGAGCCTTTATTTTAATTTACTATATATCATATATTTTAATTATAAATGTAGTAAAATTATAATTTATATAAAACTGCATTTTATTTGTATTTATAATTTATAAATTATAAGAAATATTCTTCTGTTATTCATTACATTTTCTTCACGTTATATTTTAATTTGAAAATTAAAAATTATATATGTGTATTATAAGTTACATATTAAGTCGAAATTTTAATGCTGTCACACACATTATTAAATTATCCGCATTATTGGATATTTGAATAAATCGTATATATTTATTTGATACTGATAAAATCGTCAATTTATAAATTTTACTGTTATTAAAATTGTATTTTAATTATAATCATGTACTTTATGTCCAATTTTCGTTATTTATTCCGTTACGGTCGAATTAAATAATTCGTTTCACTTTGATTACCCGACTACATATATTTACGATCTGTTATTCATTGGCACATCTCATATGGCTCTTTATCCCGATTGTTTCAAGAATTACGCGTATATATCGAGTGTATACGGTGATTGTCGATTTATTTGTTCGCGTTTCTCGCGAATTTTAAATCGCGATTTATCTTGATTCGTGATTTAATTGTTGATTAACATCGAAGCTTCGTTTATCTGTTCTCGTATATTTTCTTTGTAATCCTACGCAAAAGTCTACGCCAGTCCAAAAAGTTTTTCCTACAATTGAAACTTCAACGTTAAACATTTAATAAAAGAATTATATAAATGCGTAAATATAGAATATTATATATATATATATATATATATCATCAATCATTTAATAAATAATTAATCTAAACTATGAAATGCTTGTAAAATTTAATATTTCATATGTATACATATGAATCATAGTATATATATATATATATATATATATATATATATATACACTATATATATGTATATATACTATATATATATATAGTATATATATATAGTATATATATATATAATAATAATAATTAAATATATTATTACTATATATATATATATATATATATATAGTAATAAATATATATATATATAGTATATATATATACTATATATATACACACTATATATATATATATATATATATATATATATATATAATCGTAGTATATATGTATCATAGTGCGTATATAGTGTATATATATATATATACTATATACGCACTATGATACATATATACTACGATTATATATATATACATAGTATATATGTATCATAGTGCGTAAAATATTTCGGCATCGAATTATAAATAATATATGGTATGTGGCCTTGACGTAGTCTAGCGCGCTATTGTTGATATGCTTCGATTTGTTATCAGTAGCGCGTTGACACCCGAACAGTAAAGTAGTGGTGCGAAACGCTCCGACATATTTCTGTTCTAAACGAAATCGCGATCAATGTCGGCAAATTGTTTTGCTTTTATAATGTGATTACAGAATAATTAACTGTTCTAAATAATAAAGAAAAGTCATTATATAGTAATAAATATATATATATATATATATATAGTATATATATATACTATATATATACACACTATATATATATATATATATAATCGTAGTATATATGTATCATAGTGCGTATATAGTATATATATATATATATATATATATATATATATATATATATACTATATACGCACTATGATACATATATACTACGATTATATATATATATATATATATATATATATATACATAGTATATATGTATCATAGTGCGTAAAATATTTCGGCATCGAATTATAAATAATATATGGTATGTGGCCTTGACGTAGTCTAGCGCGCTATTGTTGATATGCTTCGATTTGTTATCAGTAGCGCGTTGACACCCGAACAGTAAAGTAGTGGTGCGAAACGCTCCGACATATTTCTGTTCTAAACGAAATCGCGATCAATGTCGGCAAATTGTTTTGCTTTTATAATGTGATTACAGAATAATTAACTGTTCTAAATAATAAAGAAAAGTCATTTCGGGAAATTACGGTAATACACGGGAGTGCGGGAGTGCCGTTAAAAGTATCGCGCGTACAAGTGCGGGATTGCCTTTTAAAGCGAGTGTCGCGTGTGTTAATCAATGGACTTTAACAACCCTGCAAATCTGAGAGGAGGAGGAGGCCTGAGAGAGGCATCGGGCACCGGCGGAGCAGCCGTAAGGTGAGAATCGTTATTTGTATATTAATTGTATATTAATTTGTATATTATAAGTCGCGTATATACACGCATTAATTCGGTTAATTTTTTTGAACGATTAAAACAAAAGAGACTCAGAGATAAAGAGAAACTTATATATAAATCTTATAAAAATTTTCTTTTTATTTACAAATTGTTGTTTTAGAATTTACAAAATTAAGTATTCTATATATTAAAGAGAATTTATAAAATTATTCCATATTTAGATATTTTTTTATTATTGTATGCATCGAATATAAAATTCGGCGAGTACGATAAAATCAATTTCTTGAAATATTAATTATTTTTAGCACTGCTATAATTTGAATTTTATATTTGTATGTTACAGACAACGTAGCTTCAATATCAACAACTCCGCTGTTGCGCATCAGTGTCGGTGAGTGACAAACTTTTTTAATTTTGAGGCAACGGATTTGTAGTAGATTGTAGATGTAGATAGTAAAATGTAGATGTAGATAGTAAATTGTAGATAGGTCCGTTGCCCTTTATAATGGATGAGCTAGAATAAATTATGTAAAATAACTTTTGATAAATACTTTTAATATGCATCTTTTCCAAGATTAAGTTAAAACAAATTAAATAAGAAAAAATATAGAAAGCAATTTTGTCAATTAATAAATTTTATCTAATTTACTTTGTGATAAATATGCTAATTTTTAAAAAAATACATCTAATGGTAATAACTGATTCTTAAATCGCTCGTCGATGATATTCTGATTTATTATAGCCCATCCGTTTTTGTTTTAGAATTTGTATAGTAGAAACTGTTTTTAAACTTTGCTTTATCTTATCTAAAGCCAAGTGTATAATCAATTAAATTAGTAATGTGTAATTATAAATATATATAATATTTAATAATAAATAATAATAATTAACAATGTGTAATAATAATAATAAATAAATGTTTAATTAATTTTATTTTGTTATAGAATACATTTTATTATAAATTATATATTATTATAAAAATTTTAATGAATCAATTTTGATTGGAAACTTGGCTTTATCTTAGTTAAAGTAAAGTTATATTAAAATAGAAATAGATCCAACGAACGATCGTAAAATCGCACGATCGTCAACGAGCGTAAAATGTTTACGCTCATATGCCGGCAACGGTAATTAATCGGCAATAGAAGGAATTTCTCTCCTTCCTCGATCTAAACAATGCGCGTATCTAATATGTAAATCAATAACGTAAATAAAGTCTTTGCGCTTTTTCGCCGACGACAATAAGTCGGTAATAAAAGGAGTGTTTCTTCTCTAAACGCAATAGCGATCAGTGTCGGCAAATTAATTGCTATTATGATGCGATTAATGAATAATTACCTTTTATAAATAATAAATAAGAGTCATATAGGGAAATTTCACTATTATTATGACAATTAATTAACTTTCGATAAATAACACATAACTATATCACGATGATATGTAGATCTTTATCGAAGCGCATAGTATTCCGCGCAATCACTGAATATTTCAAGTAAGATTCGAAGCAGCAGAGATAATAATTATAAATTATTGTTTTATTTCCCTAACAATACTTGAAGTTAAATACATTTGTAATATACTTTTTTATATTTTACTGATCTAACTGTAATGTTTTTCGGATTGAGAATGCACAATAAAATATGAATCGCAGAATCGAGTAATTAACGTAACAAAAGGACGCGTAATATACTAATCGTTTAATTAATAATTAATAAACCTTAGATTTTATTAATTATTAATTAAACGATTAGTATATTACGCGTCCTTTTGTTACGTTAATTACTCGATTCTGCGATTCATATTTTATTGTGCCTTCTCAATCCGAAAAGCATTACAGTTAGATCAGTAAAATATAAAAGAGTATATTACAAATGTATTTAACTTCAAGTATTGTTAAAGAAATAAAACAATAATTTATAATTTTAATCTCTGCTGCTTCGAATCTTACTTGAAATATTCAGCGATTGCGCGGAATACTATGCGCTTCGATAAAGATCTACATATCATCGTGATACAGTTATGTGTTATTTATCGAAAGTTAATTAACTGTCATAATAATAGTGAAATTTCCCTATATGACTCTTATTTATTATTTATAAAAGGTAATTATTCATTAATCGCATCATAATAGCAATTAATTTGCCGACACTGATCGCGATTGCGTTTAGAGAAGAAACACTCCTTTTATTACCGACTTATTGTCGTCGGCGAAAAAGCGCAAAGACTTTATTTACATTATTGATTTACATATTAGATACGCGATATAAAATATTAGATATGCGATATAAAATATTCAACGTAAATTTCTATTATAAAATGTGTGTGTGTTAAATATTTCCAGGCGACAATAATTTGTTGTCATTCGAAGGTATATGGCCTTCACAGTATATAGTTTATTAATGTTGACATACTTCGATTTGTCATTATTCGCGCGGTGACACTCGAACAGAAAAGTAGTGATGCGAAACGCTCCGACATAATTCTTCTTTAAACGCGATCGCGATCAATGTCGGCAAATTATTTACTTTTATGATGTGATTAATGAATAATTAACTTTTATACATAATATACAACTATAAATATCGCGACAATAGTTCTCGAAACGCATACACGTATTTTGCGTAATATATTTGTTTAATCAAGTAACAATCGAAGTGACGATAAATCTTTTCACGGGTACATCTTGAGTGCGGGAGTGCGGGAGTGCCGTTAAAAGTATCGCGCGTACAAGTGCGGGATTGCCTTTTAAAGTGAGTGTCGCGTGTGTTAATCAACGGACTTTAACAACCCTGCCAATCTGAGAGGAGGAGGAGGCCTAGGAGAGGCATCAGGCACTGGCGGAGCAATCCTGAGGTATTTATTATTTTATATATTAATTGTGTCATATAAATCGCGTACGCGAATTAATTCGGTTTATTTGAATTATTTAAAAAAAGAAAGAATTACACAAAAAAACTTTTATGAATTTTTTTAAAAAATCATGTAAAAGTTTCTATTTTAAATAAATTATTTTTTTAAATATTTATAAAATTATTTCATTATATATCCGTTCATTATTATACGTCAAATATAAAATTAAATGCATACGATAATAATTCTTTGAATTGTTAATTATTTTGGGCGCTGCTACAATTTGAATTCTATTTTTATATTACAGATCTATTTAAGCTGACATCCCTGACAACCTGAGAAGAGGAGGAGGCCTGAGAGAGGCATCGGGCACCGGCGGAGCAGCTCTAGGGTGAGTATCGTTATTTATATATTAATTATTATAAGTCGCGTATATACACGCATTAATTCGGTTCATTTTTTTGAACGATTAAAACAAAAGAGACTCAGAGAGAAAGAGAAACTTATATATAAATCTTATAAAAATTTCCTTTTTATTTAAAAATTGTTCTTTTAGAATTTATAAAATTAAGTATTCTATATATTAAAGAGAATTTATAAAATTATTCCATATTTAGATATTTTTTTATTATTGTATGCATCGGATATAAAATTCGGCGAGTACAATAAAATCAATTTCTTGAAATATTAATTATTTTCAGCACTGCTATAATTTGGATTTTATATTTGTATGTTACAGACAACGTAGCTTCAATAACTCAACAACTCCGCTGTTGCGCATCAGTGTCGGTGAGTGACAACTTTTCTTTAACTTTTGAGGTAACGGATTTGTGGAGATTGTAGATGTAGATTGTAGATTGTAGATTGTAGTTAGATCCGTTGCCTAAAAATGGATGAGCTATAAGAGATAAGGTTAAATAACTTTTAATATGATATTTCAATATTCATTACATCTATTGCAAAAGTAAATTATAAATTATAAAGTAAATTATAAATTATAAATTAAAGAAGCAAAATTATAGAAAGCATTGTTTTAATTAATAGATTTTATTTGATTTATTGAATATAGAACGCTAGTATTTTATTGAATATAGAACGCTAATAATTTTATTAATTAAATGCGATGGTAAATTAATCTTATAACGTGCGCCAATCTTATCCTAATTTTTTATAGCCCATCCATCTATACTGTAGAATTTTGTAGTTAAGCTTTGCTTTAACTTATGTAAAGCCAAGTGATTAATCAATTTAATTAGTAATGTGTAATTATAAATATATATAATATTTAAAAATAAATAATAATAATTTACAATGATTAATAATAATAATAAATAAATGTTTAATTAATTTTATTTTGTTATAAAATACAATTTATTATAAATTATATATTATTATAGAAATTTTAATGAATCAATTTTCATTGGAAACTTGGCTTTATCTTAGTTAAAGTATAGTTATATTAAAATAGAAGTCCAACGAACGATCGTAAAATCGCACGATCGTCAACGAGCGTAAAATGTTTACGCTCATATGCCGGCAACGGTAAATAATCGGCAATAGAAGGAATTTCTTTCCTTCCTCGATCTAAGCGATGCGCGTATCTAATATGTAAATCGTCAACGTAAACAAGCATAAATAAAGTCTTTGCGCTTAATCGCCGACGACAATATGACGGTAATAAGAGGAGTGTTTCTTCTCTCTAAACGCAATCGCGATCAATGTCAATTTTTTTTAGAAATTTTGTAAAAGATTCCATTAAAAAATTTCTTTTTCAAAATTTAGAAAATTATTTCTCTTTCCAGTCTAAGTAAGTGTATAGATCAGCTAAGTAGGTGCAAATTATATATAAAAGTGTCAGAGTAGCATCAAAATTTTGATTCGAATAACCCTCCCACGGGTACACCTTGAAGTGGTGGGAGGGCTCAGTATCTGGATGGTTAATCCTTAAGATTAAACCTTAGCTTTAAGGTTTATCCTAAAGGTTTATCCTGAATGAGAAGCTAAGTACCCAAAACACGCCATTGCCTGGTACGGGCAACGCCATTGCCAGGTACGGGCACCGCCATTGCTTGGTACGGGCAACGCCATTGCCAGGTACGGGCACCGCCATTGCTTGGTACGGGCAACGCCATTGCCAGGTACGGGCACCGCCATTGCTTGGTACGGGCAACGCCATTGCCAGGTACGGGCACCGCCATTGCTTGGTACGGGCAACGCCATTGCCAGGTACGGGCACCGCCATTGCTTGGTACGGGCAACGCCATTGCCAGGTACGGGCAACGCCATTGCTTGGTACGGGCAACGCCATTGCCAGGTACGGGCACCGCCATTGCTTGGTACGGGCAACGCCATTGCCAGGTACGGGCACCGCCATTGCTTGGTACGGGCAACGCCATTGCCAGGTACGGGCACCGCCATTGCCTGGTACGGGCAACGCCATTGCCAGGTACGGGCACCGCCATTGCTTGGTACGGGCAACGCCATTGCCAGGTACGGGCACCGCCATTGCTTGGTACGGGCAACGCCATTGCCAGGTACGGGCACCGCCATTGCTTGGTACGGGCAACGCCATTGCCAGGTACGGGCACCGCCATTGCTTGGTACGGGCAACGCCATTGCCAGGTACGGGCAACGCCATTGCTTGGTACGGGCAACGCCATTGCCAGGTACGGGCACCGCCATTGCTTGGTACGGGCAACGCCATTGCCAGGTACGGGCACCGCCATTGCTTGGTACGGGCAACGCCATTGCCAGGTACGGGCACCGCCATTGCCTGGTACGGGCAACGCCATTGCCAGGTACGGGCACCGCCATTGCTTGGTACGGGCAACGCCATTGCCAGGTACGGGCAACGCCATTGCTTGGTACGGGCAACGCCATTGCCAGGTACGGGCACCGCCATTGCTTGGTACGGGCAACGCCATTGCCAGGTACGGGCAACGCCATTGCTTGGTACGGGCAACGCCATTGCCAGGTACGGGCACCGCCATTGCCTGGTACGGGCAACGCCATTGCCAGGTACGGGCACCGCCATTGCTTGGTACGGGCAACGCCATTGCTAGGTACGGGCACCGCCATTGCTTGGTACGGGTAACGCCATTGCCAGGTACGGGCACCGCCATTGCTTGGTACGGGCAACGCCATTGCCAGGTACGGGCACCGCCACTGCTTGGTACGGGCAACGCCATTGCTAGGTACGGGCACCGCCATTGCTTGGTACGGGCAACGCCATTGCCAGGTACGGGCACCGCCATTGCTTGGTACGGGCAACGCCATTGCCAGGTACGGGCACAGCCATTGCCTGGTACGGGTAACGCCATTGCCAGGTACGGGCACAGCCATTGCTTGGTACGGGCAACGCCATTGCCAGGTACGGGCACCGCCATTGCTTGGTACGGGCAACGCCATTGCCAGGTACGGGCACCGCCACTGCTTGGTACGGGCAACGCCATTGCCAGGTACGGGCACCGCCATTGCTTGGTACGGGCAACGCCATTGCCAGGTACGGGCACCGCCATTGCTTGGTACGGGCAACGCCATTGCCAGGTACGGGCACCGCCATTGCTTGGTACGGGCAACGCCATTGCCAGGTACGGGCACCGCCATTGCTTGGTACGGGCAACGCCATTGCCAGGTACGGGCACCGCCATTGCCTGGTACGGGCAACGCCATTGCCAGGTACGGGCACCGCCATTGCTTGGTACGGGCAACGCCATTGCCAGGTACGGGCACCGCCATTGCTTGGTACGGGCAACGCCATTGCCAGGTACGGGCACCGCCATTGCTTGGTACGGGCAACGCCATTGCCAGGTACGGGCACCGCCATTGCTTGGTACGGGCAACGCCATTGCTTGGTACGGGCAACGCCATTGCTTGGTACGGGCAACGCCATTGCCAGGTACGGGCACCGCCATTGCTTGGTACGGGCAACGCCATTGCCAGGTACGGGCACCGCCATTGCTTGGTACGGGCAACGCCATTGCCAGGTACGGGCACCGCCATTGCCTGGTACGGGCAACGCCATTGCCAGGTACGGGCACCGCCATTGCTTGGTACGGGCAACGCCATTGCCAGGTACGGGCAACGCCATTGCTTGGTACGGGCAACGCCATTGCCAGGTACGGGCACCGCCATTGCTTGGTACGGGCAACGCCATTGCCAGGTACGGGCAACGCCATTGCCTGGTACGGGCAACGCCATTGCCAGGTACGGGCACCGCCATTGCCTGGTACGGGCAACGCCATTGCCAGGTACGGGCACCGCCATTGCTTGGTACGGGCAACGCCATTGCTAGGTACGGGCACCGCCATTGCTTGGTACGGGTAACGCCATTGCCAGGTACGGGCACCGCCATTGCTTGGTACGGGCAACGCCATTGCCAGGTACGGGCACCGCCACTGCTTGGTACGGGCAACGCCATTGCTAGGTACGGGCACCGCCATTGCTTGGTACGGGCAACGCCATTGCCAGGTACGGGCACCGCCATTGCTTGGTACGGGCAACGCCATTGCCAGGTACGGGCACAGCCATTGCCTGGTACGGGTAACGCCATTGCCAGGTACGGGCACAGCCATTGCTTGGTACGGGCAACGCCATTGCCAGGTACGGGCACCGCCATTGCTTGGTACGGGCAACGCCATTGCCAGGTACGGGCACCGCCACTGCTTGGTACGGGCAACGCCATTGCCAGGTACGGGCACCGCCATTGCTTGGTACGGGCAACGCCATTGCCAGGTACGGGCACCGCCATTGCTTGGTACGGGCAACGCCATTGCCAGGTACGGGCACCGCCATTGCTTGGTACGGGCAACGCCATTGCCAGGTACGGGCACCGCCATTGCTTGGTACGGGCAACGCCATTGCCAGGTACGGGCACCGCCATTGCTTGGTACGGGCAACGCCATTGCCAGGTACGGGCACCGCCATTGCTTGGTACGGGCAACGCCATTGCCAGGTACGGGCACCGCCATTGCTTGGTACGGGCAACGCCATTGCCAGGTACGGGCACAGCCATTGCTTGGTACGGGCAACGCCATTGCCAGGTACGGGCAACGCCATTGCTTGGTACGGGCAACGCCATTGCCAGGTACGGGCAACGCCATTGCTTGGTACGGGCAACGCCATTGCCAGGTACGGGCACCGCCATTGCTTGGTACGGGCAACGCCATTGCCAGGTACGGGCACCGCCATTGCTTGGTACGGGCAACGCCATTGCCAGGTACGGGCACCGCCATTGCTTGGTACGGGCAACGCCATTGCCAGGTACGGGCACCGCCATTGCTTGGTACGGGCAACGCCATTGCCAGGTACGGGCAACGCCATTGCTTGGTACGGGCAACGCCATTGCCAGGTACGGGCACCGCCATTGCTTGGTACGGGCAACGCCATTGCCAGGTACGGGCACCGCCATTGCTTGGTACGGGCAACGCCATTGCCAGGTACGGGCACCGCCATTGCCTGGTACGGGCAACGCCATTGCCAGGTACGGGCACCGCCATTGCTTGGTACGGGCAACGCCATTGCCAGGTACGGGCAACGCCATTGCTTGGTACGGGCAACGCCATTGCCAGGTACGGGCACCGCCATTGCTTGGTACGGGCAACGCCATTGCCAGGTACGGGCACCGCCATTGCTTGGTACGGGCAACGCCATTGCCAGGTACGGGCACCGCCATTGCCTGGTACGGGCACCGCCATTGCCAGGTACTGGCACGGGGGGAGGTTTTAGTGCGGTGAAAGTCCCACACTACCCGGCGGTACGGGCCGTCGGGTGTGCATAAGCATTTCCTCCTCCCTCGTAAAAAAAAAAAAAAAAAAAGGGTAAAGGCACCGCCATTGTACATGTACGGGCACCGCCATTTCCAGTTATGGGCATAGGTTGAGTAGTAGCCCACTGTGGGCTCACCGTGGGAGCACCCTGAGGAGCACCCTGAGGAGCACTTTATCCCATTAATTTTAATTTTTTATAGCTCATCTATCCATATTGATTAATAACGACTTTACATTAGTTAAAGCAAAGTTATAATAAAATGTTGAGATCATGCAAAAGATATTTCGCGGATGTTTCATCGCGGATAATTTTTTATATATATTGTTTTAAAGCTGATTAGTTTTACATTAATTGTATTTATATTAATTGCAAATTATATATTTTAAAATATATATTATATATAAAATATAATTTTGATACGAACAATGTGCACGAGTGTATACATAATATACAGGGTGTCCGATAATTATTGACACAGCCGAAGTGTGAAGGTAGATTGGCTCAATCTGAAAAGAAAAGTCCTGTACCATTTTGCTAAATTCGCAATAGTTATTGCGTTAATAATTAAAATATCTGAGCTAATGAGCGCGTGGGAAACGGTAGGCCGGTATCAGTAGGCATGTAAGATGACTTATTTGTTTGCATCTCTTAGCAACAAATATCAGACGTCGCTCGCCGCTCGCTGCGTGACTCCACCTCTCGCTCAGATGATGCTTTTATTGCTAAGAGACGTAAATAAATAAGCCATCTTACATGCCTACCGATTCCGGCCTACCGCTTCCCACGCGCTCATTAGCTCAGATATTTTAATTAATAACGCAATAACTATTGCGAATTTAGCAAAATGGTACAGGACTTTTCTTTTCAGATTGAGCCAATCTACCTTCACACTTCGGCTGTGTCAATAATTATCGGACACCCTGTATAATGTAATAACAAGATTAATATCGATATTAAATTTTTTATAAAGATGTATACGCGATTGTGTTGTTCTAGTTCTCTAAAAAAAGGCATGTTATGTCCATACTCGAAAGTCTCAAAGTTTATTGTTGTCGCTTTTCCACGGCTCTGATTCGTTTTTATTTTGTGTCGCATGCTTCGACATAATAATAATTCTATGAATTAAAATTATGCAGAGTCTTAATTGTAACTATATGAACTAAAATTACGTAGCGACATACCTTGAATTCTATTATTAAAATTATGTATGTAGAGACAAAATTTTAATTCTATAAATTAAAGTTATGCAGCGACATAATTCCAATTATGTGAATTAAAATTACGTAGCCATATAATTTTAATTTTATAAATTAAAATTATGTACGGACATAATTTTAATTCTATGAACTAAGATTATGTAGTAAAATTATTTTAATTCTATGAATTAAAATTACGTACAACACATAATTTTAATTACATAAATTAAAATTACGTACGGACATAATTTTAATTTTATGAAATAAAATTATGTAGAATATAACTTTAGTTCTATGAATTAAAATTATGTAGCGATATAATTTTAATTCTATGAATTAAAATTACGTACGGACATAATTACAATTCCATAAATTAAAAATATATACGGACATAATATTAATTTTCTGAATTAAAATTATGTACGGACATACGTTTAATTCCGTACATAATTTAGTAAATAAATTACTAAATTTATTGTTCAATACAATTTTTTATATATAATTATTATTTACCTTATTCTTCGAAGTACACTCCTAAAAATTCCTCTTCTTTAATAATCTCTAATATATACAGAATATACACTATACTATACTACACACTTTATTTTCAATATAACCAAGCAGCCAAATAATATGAGTATTGAATAACTTTTAATAAACTATTAACCCCTTGATACACATAATAACTGTCAAAATATGCAATGACAGCCGCTCACGAAATAAGCGCAACGACAGAATCAATCAGCATCGCGGAAAAGCGACAACAATAAACTTCGAGATATTCGAGTATCGACTTTACATGCCTTTTTTAGATGGGGATATTTTTATTTGATATTGTCATTTTAAATTATAATTTATATTTTATAATTACAAATAAGTTGCGTTATCACACCTATATCTGCCACAATATATTATAATATATATTATAATATTATCAATATTATAATTAATATATATAATAATTTTTTAAAAATTATCTTTACGTGTTTAATTAATATACGAAACTATAAATGTAATGTCGGTTGCGCAAAAGTTCATAAATGATTTTTTATATTTGCTTAGATTTCGTTTTACATTTTCAGATTATTACACCACCGTAAAATAAAGATAATTGTTCCAAAATATATTATTTAATCAGATCATGCCAAAATTATGTTTTTTTCTAATTGCATGTGGTGGCATAACGGATGGCGCTATAACGTCGAGAGGTAACCGAGGTATGATACCCTTCATGGAGGCCCATTGACCCTCGCAGAGCTCGTGAAAGGTCAGACGCAGCAGTGACTGGCCACCTAGGATACCAGGGCCTCTGCAAGTTGCACCAGCTCCAAATTCCCAGATACTCCAATTGCCTGTCAAGATCAAAGCCTGTTGTATTTGCAACGGATTGGTCAGATTCGCGAAGCTGGCGAATCTTCTGCGCAGCCAAGAGGCGATATAAGAGGCACGGCAGTCGCAGTGCCAAGGATTTCGACTCAGACGTATTTGTTGAATCATCGATATTGCATCCAAACTTCCAGCTGGCAAAAAAGAGAGGTCATTTGATTCCAATTGCCTAAAAAACATATGGTATTATAGAATTGAAAACAAAATATTATATCTCTCTTTTTTATTAATTCAAATTTCTTCGTAAATTATAGTTTGTTGCAGCAAATAATTAAAACGGATACTCAAAGATTGCAACCTTATTTATTTATTTTAATTTTAGAGATTTTTACTTTTTATAAAAAATAAAAAATTAACATAAAAAATTTAACATTGGAAGAAAACATGAACATTGTTCAATATTAAATTGAAAATTTCATATTTATACGAAAATCAAGTATCGACTCACAGCTTCTGCAATCTTGACGTATCCTCGAAAACTCCTGATTGCACCACTCTTAATCGATTGGATTGCAAGAAAAGAGAGGTGACATTAGACAATCCACGAAAGACGCCTCTTATTAAGATTTCTATACGATTGCCATAGAGGGTAAGACGTTCCAAACACATAGAGTTGTTGAATAATTCAGGTGACAAGTATTTTATATGATTATGTCCTAGCCGGAGTTCTCGAAGCGCTGTCATGCTGAGAAAGGCTCTTGCATCAATCTATCGCAAAGATCAAAACTATTTATTAATATCTAAAGAGAGAGATAATCTTCTAAAAACATTAACGATATTATAAGATATAAATTTTTCTCTTATAAGGGAATATTTTTACGCTATATATTAGTGCCATGATTTTAAAAATAAATGAAACGTAAATATAAATTTACGATATTTACACGAGATATTCTATTGCTTGATATTTCCAGAAGTTCTAGCTGTACGAGGGCCGACAACAATTCCTTAGATATTTCTGTCAATCGATTATCTCTCATGTCCAACTCTTTGAGAGAAGTTAGATCTTTTAATATACCGTTAGGCAGCTCTCTCAGACGATTTTCCTCGAGTGCGAGGCGTCTGAGATTAATCGTATCTCGGAAAATTGAAACGGGTAATTCGATTAGCCGGTTTTTACCGAGTAACAATTCCTCGAGATTCCCGAGACCACGAAATGTACCGGAAGATAACGACGATATGCGATTGGACGAGAGATCCAGTAAAGCCAAAAGTCTGTTGCTCAGGAAAAGATCTTCCGGCAAACTACGGAGTTTGTTCGATGACAGATCGCTAAATAGAATAAAATGGAATGATATTAAATATAATCTAAATTTTAATATACATATTTACAGAATATATCTAATATTCTAAGTGTTCAATTAAATTGTGATATCTCTATTTTTCATTATTTTATAATTGATTTCTCGTAGGTAACTATAGCAATTTCGTACTTAAGAAATTTTGCCGCAATTTTACATTAGAAATTTTTACAATTATAAATTTTCGACACATTACATTTTTATAACAATTATTTTTTCTGTTGTTAAATGTCTGACGTACAGTATTCGAAGATTCCTTAACCCGAAGAACTGATTTCGTTGCGTCTCCTTCAACAGATTATTACTAAGCCTGACATTTGCGACACTGTGCAGCGGCAGGAACAAGTTCGATGCTAAATGCTCGATAAGGTTGCTGCTCAGATCTCTATAATTCGTGATCTCGTTAGAATTTTCATCTCGCGATCGTTACTTACATCACTTACAAATGGTGCAGCCGCGTCATGTTTCTAAATGTATCTCTGTGTAGAGCGCTAAGCCGATTATTCCCGAGATCCCTAAAATGGCATGTCAAATAAATGATTTTCAAAAGCCAGAAATATTTATTACAAAAAATCTCAATATAAAGATGGAGAGTAAATTTTAAAATATGCATTTTTCTTTCTTTCAAGGAAGAAGTCATTTCAGTTATGGCACTTTAAATTATTGTAAGACGCTTACAGTTTCAATACATCGGCGGGAACCAGTTGCGTCGGAGGTAAATCCAGCAGATCGTATCTCCAACAGGACACTGATTTCATCTCCGGTATGCATTTGCACGGTCCCTCGGCGCAAATCTCCCAGTCCTCTTCCCTCGGGCTGATCTGCCAAACTGCGAGAGCATTGGATGTGTTTTCGTGTATCCACCGAGTATGCAAATCGCAAGACTCTTACCCGGTTGCTCGACCGCTCGCAGTCTCCTCTCGAGGCTCGATAATCGATTTTCCATCTCTTCAAAGTTCGACAGCGATTTCGGTGAATGTTCCGTATCTGCATCTTACATGGGATGTTTCATTTCAAGATTCTAAGTCGCGTATCTTAAATCGTATCGACAGGCGACAGGAAAGATGATACAAAAAAATACAGCTTTGCATGCATTTGATTTAGCTCTTTTTTTTTTACAAATAAAAATTTCGTTTTTACGAACAAAATTTTGTTTTCAGCTTTAGGACTTTTGAAGAAGCGTGATCTTCAGAGACGAAGAGCGTAAATCTATACAAATAATATTTCGCGATTTCAGTGTATGTAATATTCAACGGCGTAGCGTATAATTTTCAATATTTTATGAAACTTCGATCAAATTACTTCTTGCATTTTTCTGGTATCGATTTCTACTATCAGATTCAGTCGTCAAGAATTATTTGATTCGCGCGATGGATTACCTGTAAGTGTCCGCGTGCTTGCGGTCGTGCAGGTGTTCGAGACTAGAGGGTGCGTTTCCGTCTTGCATAACGAAAAGAGAACAATTACGCAGTAAAGTTTTGAAGATAAGTCGGTCATGTCACGCATCACCCGGACCAGATGATGACACATTGTAGGTGGGACAAAGTACACCGGACTGAGGACGCGCGGTCGGCCGTCATTCTTCATCGCGCGCGGTCGCATCCTCATTATCTTAAGCATTGATTTGAAAGGTAAACTCGTTACAATGAAGATTGATGGACAATGGCCCCGCCCGTACAAATTACGCTCTTTCATGCACATGCGCCGTTCGTATGTGCTTAGCAACACAATGCTTCTGACATTTATGAAATTTATAAGAAACTATTTTTACAGATTCTTTCTAAAAAATAATCAATTGGCATAAAATCATCCTGTATAGATGTAATTTATTTTAACATTACATATAGAGTAAATGACATATAATTAATTAATTTCTAATGTTGCAATATTTATTTCATGTTAGTATAATTAATAAAATTAATAGAAATAATAACGACTATGAAACAAGACATATAATAAAATTTAAAAGATATATTAAGTAAATCCAAAAATTCGGTCACTTTCCCGCTTATAATTTAATTAATATCTTCATATACTTTCCCGCTTATAATTAAATTAATATCTCTTTATCTCTGTTTAGCCCTCTGAAAGATGAATTACAAAGCTGTTACATTTGTTTGTCAATCGATAACGACAACTTGTCTGGAGTGTGTCGACATCATTCGATACAGTGTAATATTGCAACTGCGAAAAAGCGATAGAAATATATTATATAATACAATATATATATATATATATATATTATACAGCACATTAAAGAAAGAAATAAGATAATGTTTACAATCACAGTTACATTTTCTTTTTTTTATAGTATCAAAATAATCAATATAAAAATCAATAGTGGCAAGAAATTCTTTTATCTTTAATACAATATTTTAAACAAACTTTTAACCCATATTAAGCTGGTCTCGCCACCATCACTAAATAAAGTCGCACCTATCAATTAATTTGCTAATTATGTGCTAATTTGTTACTTGCGACTTTATTTGGCAATGCTGGGGGGTCAGCTTAATATGGGTAAACTTTTCAATTATTATTTGTGACGTAGAGAAGAATATCGAAGGCAAATTATTTTCAATAAGGTATTATCTTTTCAACAAAATATGATATAAAATAAGAATGGTAAAAAATCAAAAGTGTCTCGAAGTAAAAATGCATACAATATGTGATCGATATATACATAACTATATATGTTGTGTATAATAAAAACAGAAAATAAAACAGGTGTTATAAATTAAATCATCTGTAAAATTATACTCCAGAATTAAGAATACATTGACTAACTTTGTGTTTGCGTTAGAACAGATTGTAGTCGCGATTAGAAAGCCAGTTCAAATGTGCGTACATACATATATTCAGGATGTAATATTCAGTGTATCGACTTACATAAATTAGAAACCACATACCATAATCAACACGAGTATCTCAAAGTCGCAATGTAGCAGAAAAGGAAATGATTATGAGAAACAAAATTAATAGTTGCTCATCATTAATATTTATTAGATAGATACACTTTGACTTTTACATTGTGTAATCGTATATAGCGTGTAATTTGACGGCCAATCTTATCGTCAGAGAGATTTTCTCGCGTAATTATATCTAGTTTTCTCAGTAATCTCGTCTATTTTATAATCATGCAAAGAGTCGCATCGGATTACAATATATTACGGTATTTTGCTCAAACTAAATAAATTCGCGATAATAAGTCTAACGATTGATTTGACGGTCTACTTCGCGGTTTCTCGATGATTGTATGAAATCGAGCGATTATTTAGGACAATTTTACTCCGCCGGATCCAGGACACTCTCCTTTGCTCTTCACAGTCCATTCTGTGATGTAAGGATAATAAACGTGTAAATGATTATAATTTTTATTATTTATATAAAAAATTAATAAAATAATTTTTTCAAATATATACTTACTCGTTGCCATCTCGCAATTATGAACATCCAAAGCGCACTGCGTGCCGAAAGTCCTTGGTTTGAAGTTAGAGTCGGCAGGATCGTGAACGCAAATAGGATCATAATCATTCCCGCATTCTCGGGCGCAGTCCTTCTTATTCTTCTTCGCCTCCTTGGCAGCCTTGATAGCATCCTTTACATCCTTTGACGCGGTCGCTGCTTCCTTTATGTCCTTAGGTTCCTTTATTTCCTTCATGGTGGTTGCTTTTGCGTCATCAGGAAAAGCATACGTGTCCTCGCAGAACGTAAACATGCTAAGGAACGCAAATGCTAGAAAAGATTAAAGGAAGAGAATAGGAAATTTAAAATAATTCACAAAAATATCTTGATCAAATTTTTTATACAAATTTCTAATTAATTTTTTTATAAAATAATAGAATGGATTTTTGTTTAAATTACAGTTGCAATTTACAAAGTTATTTTAAAATTTCTCTCGATAAAGTTGTTGGTAATATCCTTTAATGATCACAAGAGATTACTCTTATCATTATTATGTTACTTCGAATGATTGATGTGATTTTCGCAAATTTTCCTCGTTGACAAGTTGTAGAGAAAGATATTACGTAAATCCATTGATAGTGGCTTAGCATCTCGTCGGGATGCTGCGTGGCCTTAATACGCGTCTCTATTGGATGATTGCGTCTTTATTGAAATCAAGGTTTATTTTAAATCGAGATCAGCCCGTTCCTTGCGACACGATTGCGACGTTTCTTTGCTCAAGGACACATACGCCTACGTTTATTTAAAGATATTTTCTTTAATCTTTTGTGGGGTCAGAGATATCTTTGAAAATCTCAAATAATTTTCGCGTGAATAACAGTTTTAATAAATAATTAATTGGACGAAAATCGAAAAAATTGCGCATTTTATCGCTTTTTTATTGAACGATTTTAATGATGTAATATCGCGGTCGAAGTCGAGCAGAACTGGATTTTAAATCAATGCGAGACGAAAGGTGCACGTATACATGTAGCAATAACACCAAGACTTTATTATAAATGTTAAGAATTTCCTTCTTTTTTAATAGATATATCTGAAATTTAAAATTGTTTACACAGACTCTTACAAAAATCAGAAAAACGATCAAAATATCAAATATATAAAGAGATATAAGCAACTAGATGAGAGAATTGTAGATATAAAATAATATTTGTATTATTAAATCTTACTTGTTGTAATATTTTTAAATATATACAAGTAAATGATTAAACTAAATTAAATTTTAAACCAACAATTTAATGAGATTTTCAAATATTTATCTGAACGTCTTTAATAGTTTAAATAATTCCATACATCAGTTGAATTCAATTAATAAAATTGTAATATATTTAATTAATTGCGGAGATTATTGCGATGATTTTTGCTACAAAATCTTAAGTAAAGTCGGTGCACAGTTTTCGTACCAACTATAATTGCTACCTCCATCGTTCCGGCTGATCAGTGACGGCTTGGTTGAAATTTCTCGGTGACAATTTCTTAACACGACGAATGGCAATCAAGAGAGGACTGACATATCGTGTCACCATGCTACGTTTATAAACCGAGTTAAATCCCCTTCTCCACCTGAGAGGAATTGAGAGTAGGATGCATTATGCTCGAATCATGATAGTCGAGTTAATCATGCTTTATTATATGGTACCTGAATTCCAAATTTAATGTACTCGTTTCAATACATTAAAGAAATTACAGATTGCAGCTAATCAATTGATAACTTCCTTCATACAAAAGAATGTTGCAAATATAAATGTATTCTAAATTTAAATTAAATTATCTATAATTTTAGATGTGTTTAACCTAATATTGCTTTTATAAATTAATATCCACCAACCTTTATTCTATTTTTATTAAAAAAACATGTTTTTTTACATTTCTGAACGAAAATAGTTTGATGCGGATAAATAAGAAACATATTAAACATCACGCTTACTATTACGTCGATATATTCATATATTTGATTATCAAAAAAACGAGCAAAAGTAATTTGTTCAGGTAAAACTTTATTTTCCAGCGCACTTGTGCACTTTACTACTTACAATTAGAGTACGTAATGGCACCGAATAATCCCGATGTCATGTCTGAAAGGAAAGATCATTCCTAATCTTCTCTAAACGTTTCGGATGACGTCGATTACAAGATTGATCCGGTGATGTTTCACGTTTACAGCATTTTGCAAAGGATTTTTTCATCATGATTAAAAGATACATTTTTTAAGCTATCTTTTAATCATGTGTGATCAAAAATCAGGAGGATGAATTAAGCATTCAGCAGAGATATCGAGAAAATATCTTTTTTTTATAAAATGTAGATAAATAAATATAATAAATAATTACGAGTAGAAAGATGACGCGATAATGAAATTCGATGATAATGTGAACTTGTCACTGCTCTTTCTGTTTCGTGAGCTGTCTCTCTTCCTCCACGTAGCTGTTGAATAAATTCAAATAGTCGTACCAAGATTCGTGAAACGTAAGCGCTTCGGTGATGCGACACGTAAGTGTCGTGCATTTCTCTGTCGAATTTGAACGAGCGCTGTTTTGCGCCTCGTACTTCTCGACGGAATTTCTTACTACACCTTCGAGACTGTTTAGTGTTTCCAAACTCGTAAAAGCTGAAAAATATAAAATGCTATTAGACAAGAATAATAAAAAGAATTAAAAAGATAATAAACCTGAACCAATGTTTTAGGTTGATAATTAATTAATTCCAATTAATCGCTGAAATTCTTATTATAATTAAAGTAGAAGGTTCAGAG
Organism: Lasius platythorax; assembly: GCA_963971435.1. Lineage (NCBI taxonomy): Eukaryota > Metazoa > Arthropoda > Insecta > Hymenoptera > Formicidae > Lasius > Lasius platythorax. Next base: position 10,600,989 of record OZ020535.1, read on the forward strand.
ACGTTCTCTATATAAATTAATCTAACAACTTACGCGATGATAAACTACGTTCTTCATCATCGTCGTCTTTATTAGAGACTTTTTTCTTGATTATCTCAAGTTTCGGTATAAAGAGTAACAAGCAAATTGCCGCGATAAATTTCACGATCATCTTGAAGATCACTAATTTTAATATAATTTTTGCAATGGTGAATGCGTTCAATTTGAGGGCGAATGGCAATCCTAAATCGAAGCTCGGCAGAAGAGAAATGTGAGATACATCCGGTAGTGCGTAAGGCGCGCTGTAGATCGGAGTTGGAATGGAAGTGTGTATAGAAGGACCATATCCTAAAACAAATCAGGAAATAATTAGTCAAATGATTAAGAAATACTAAAAAAATGTAATGTCCAAATTAAAAAAGAAAAAAAAAATTCGCTATAAAAATTTGACTTTGCATTGGTCGAATAATCTGCAAAGCTTGCATCGATTCATTTTATTAGCATATATAATATAACATTTGCAGATTGCAAGATAATTTGCCATAAATATCCTTAAGCCAAATATTTATTATGAATTATTAATAATAATAATTATGAATAAAAAAGATAGAGAGAAGACAGAGAAAAAATATTAAAATTTTTTTAATGATACATTTATAAATTTTATCGAATTTTCTTATTTTATTAAATATAATGTAAATTTATTTAGCAACAAATGCTTCGACCGTGACACTACCTTTGGCCTCACCTTGTTGGGGTGGTGGATAAGAATTCCCTTGTTGCGGTCCGTACGAAGAAGTCTGCGGATAAAACGAGGGAGCATCTTGTGGCGGTCCGTACGGATTCTGCGGTGGACCATAAGAGTTCTGCGGAACGTTGTAATGATCGTTGTAGCCCATTGACTGTTTGAAAGATTGGGGGTAAGAATCGCTGGGTCCCCCGTATGTGATTCGCGGGTTCTTGGATGCGTACGACGATTCGGACGAACCGTACTCCGTTTCCTGTCTGTAAACGGGCCCCTGCACATATTCTCTTCTATTCGTCTTCGTCTTTAAGTCCGTCTGCACGATCCCTTCTCGCGGATCGTCGCTGTTACGCGAGTGTCTTAGTGCTTCGAGATAGCTGTCTCTTTTCCAGGCAGTCTTCGGGCTTTTGCTGGCCAGATAACGACTGTCGACGATGTAAGACCCTCGAGAAGTCTCATTTTTCGAGATAAAGGGTTTCCGGAGAACGCTTTTGACACGTTCTCCGGGAGATATCCGATTGACGATTGTGGAAGCTACGAGAGAATTAACTTTTGTCGACTCAACGTCGTCGGAGTTGCTGAAATTAGCGATGATCGTCGCTCTAGTCGACAAAGGTGGACCAAGAACGAGATCCTTTCCCAAAATTATCGATGCCTCGGATTCTCTGGCCTCTATCTTCAAGGTGGATACATCCGGTGTACCCTGGTGATTCGGAGACACAACTTCGTGAGATGAAACCAAAACGAGAGAGAGCAGAAAGATTCCTGGAATCCAGCCGAATTGATGTTTTCGTGTGTGATAATAAGACATCATTCTGATCGTAAGTTATCGTTGGAAAAGAATGAAGATCTGCAAGAAGAAAATATATTATAAATAATTTCCTGAAATCGCAAAACAGATCTTTATTGGTACTTTATAGCTAATGCTGTGCAATAGAAATAAAACATCTGGTAACACTGCTCAATCACACATTTTGTACAATTAACGACAAATAAAAATTATTAGAATTATTATTAAAAAATTCATAAGTATGTGGATTCTTTATGAATCTATCTTTAGGCAACGCGACGAATTATAGTTTTCTAGGTCCTAAAAATGAGTTTTTGTGGAATCGATGTTGTTTTAATTAGGTAAAAAAGGATGTACAAGTAGTACAAACAAGTACGACACGAGATGCCTTCTAGATGAGTGCAAAAGATCCCTCTTGAATACGAAATGCAAGCGATTGACGTGCATACTAAGTAAGTAGCGGTCTTCGCCCCTTTTCAGCGGTCATTTCAACAATGACCCTAATTCACGGATACAGAACGATAAAACAGCTGCAATTTGCAGCTCTACAACGAATATTCTTGCAGTATAATCTGATATTATCATTATTGCTGTATCTCTCACTATTAATTAAACCATTAATATTTTTATTTACAATATATTCAATTGCTAAATATATATAACAGTTATTTTTTAAGTGATTATACAAGCAATAATAATAATACAATTATTTTTAATGAGATAAGTAATTAGTATAAAGCTAGATAAAATAATGTGACAAAGCTAGATAGAATGAGATGGATGAGTCTAAAATAATTAATTTAATTCTCAAATATATATGATAATAAACTTTAATTTTTATCACGAAATTTATAAAATTGCATTAATAAAAATTAAGAGAATTATAAAAGAATAGTTTTAATATTACTTTATGTATGTATGCAAAGTTTTATTTATTATATTTTTATATTAATAACAATAATTAATTTTTTTATATCTAACTAATTCAATAATATCTGCTAAGGGTTAAAAGTAAATAAAAAAAATGTTTACAAATAATGCAATCTTTTAATGAATATACATACGTTGACTAATTCCACTTAAAGGAAGGTTTCCACTTTTGAGAATAATGGTGATTTTTAGCTGCTCATTTGTTCTTCAGAAATCTGGTTTTATAGATCTCTCTTCCTTATAAATCTGCTCATTCGCAAATCTCATTCACTTCCGCACTACACACAAAAATCTATTCGCTACAAAACGTTCTGAACGAGTGGCAAGCTCACGAAGCTCTCGTCATCCTCTTGGCAGACACTCACGTCGATCAACGCCCGTGAATAAAAAATCATGGCCTTCACTTCCTCTATATATGCCGTTCGCATTCGGAAGGGGCACAAGATTTACGTTATTGGGTTACTATTCCATCGTGCCCCTTTGATATTTCCACCACAACCGTCGATCGATCGATGTCTGTCAACATTTTCTTACCATTATCTTTCGGCTCAGAAAAAAATGTTCTGTCTTATCTTATGATAAGACAGAACATTTATCTTATGCTGCAAATAAATTCTGAATAATAAATAATTTTTCTCATTATTATTATTAAACGGTTAATAATAACATTATTTATATATTTATTTTTAGAATAACAGATTTCTGATATTATTATAAATAAATAAATAAATAAAAGAGTATCTCTGATTCATTTTTTGCAGTAATTGTATAAGAAAAAAGGAAATTAAAAATCATATTTTTAACGTTTTTCTTATTCATCAAAAGCATGATATTTGTGTTTCCGATATTAATTCTATAAAATTGTCAAAAGCATCTAGGAAGCTCAAAGGCGTGGGACCTATTATTATGTGCTGAACGATGCATTCTATAACGGTGTCACTATTTTTCGAGCCTCCTACAATACTTTGATCCGGTGGCATACTTTTAAATGGCATTAGTGGCATTCTTTTGGTGATTCTATTATCTTCCGGGGAAGTATGCAAATGTTTTGCCCGATGAAAGTCTGGACGATCGTGTATGTTTGTCCGCACTTTTTCGACAACCGAAATACATGCGAAAATGAGCAAACATTCTGCTATATCATAGCGTTCTTTCCTAAAATAATGGTCCTATTAATTTTATTAGAGTCAAACAAAGAAATATTAATTTTTCACATAGGTTTACAAGAAACATTTCTAGGTAAATATTTATTAGCAGGAAAATTAATTTATACTTATAATTTTTCACCAATCAACAAATGATTTATATAATTTTGTAAATTATAAACTTGATTTTCCTATAAAAATATAGCAAACAAAATACGTGGCTCTTTACGAATGCATTCGAAAGGATTGTTAAATATGGTCTGTGTGGCCTTCCCGATCGATACACTAGCCTATCTGGGTTTCTGAGCAACCAAACACACTGGTTACACGCGTGCAAGATTTACTTACCACACAAAAGTGAAATTTTAACTGAGATACTGCAAACAATGAGAATTTCCTAAATACACTAGCAAATTAGAGGAAATGAATCTTTCGATAACCGAAACAAAGTGCGTTCTGTCTTTATAAAGCGCGGAAGTTAACTGCAACTTTTTATCATACACAATTGTTATTGCAGGTGGGTGAAGTTTGGGAAATCTCATGACTTTGTTTTCGTTGGAAAGGAAACTATCGCAACGGCTTCCGGCATTTATGTGAATTTTTTGGATCTGAATACGAGAGAAAAGCGAATCGAGCGTTTCGACAGCAAGGAAAGAGGCGATGGCGCATCGTGTTTGGCTGGACATCCGGTAATACAATTATTTATAATATGTTTATTTATTCAGATTATTGAATGTCTGAAAAAAATAGCAAATGTATCACGGTCATATTTTTCTTTTTCGATGACATCATATATATACTTCAAATTTTGCAGACAGTTTCCATGTTTTCCGTAGTCGAAAGAAAATATAATCCCAAGATATCGATATTCATGTACCCAACGCTACAAAGAATTTCTAGATGCGTGCTACCCGACAAAACCAATGGTTATTTATCCTGTTCTTTCGCTGGTACAGAATATCTCATAAGCCTGACTAACTTCCCTGATTTTCGACTGATTGTGTGGCTCTGGAAAACCGGCAAGCACGTCGCTGTCCTTAACACGAAGATTGACGATCTCGTTCAAGAAATTTGGTATAAAAACAAAAATGATATATAAACTTAATACCATTTTTGTTTTTCCGAAAGTGGAATAAATGATTTTATTAGCTGTTCGCCGAATCCTCCGCATTTGATATCGCAACTCGGAATCGTTGACGGCACGCTTTCGATCTGTCAAATACGCACGTGCTCGAAAATCGTGAGTATACATCACGTGGACGTGCCAGTTCCGGGACACAGAATTGTATCTTCGTCCTGGACGCCGGAAGGAAACCTATTTGTCTCGGACGAATTCGGCAACGTATGGCTAATGGTGATAGATGCTAACAAGCTGTACTCGGTGATAAAATCGAAAACGCTCGAATCACCGAAGAACAGACCGATCGTCATCGCTCATAGGACTGGCGTAATAGTTGTGAATACTGATAGTGAAATTACAGTGCGTATTGATTCGATTCCTTCATTTGATATAAATAGAGAATTTACAATAATACTCTTACAAAAGATTGAAACATATTTAAAACAATTTCTTTTGTACAAAGAGATATCAATTTTAATTTACATCTTTTCTTATAAAAGTATAATATTATTATTGCCTTTGTAATTATAACATAATTATATTATATTATTATTTACGTTTTAGTTTTATAAGAAATCGTTGGCGGACTGGAATTTGTCGTGGCAATTCGTATGGTCGATTTCGACTTTCCATTCCATTCAAGTAGGAAGGCAATATTGTTTCAAAGATGGAATTTTGCTTCACTCCAAAAGCGGAGAGATTTTTGAGATAAGTACGCAGTACGACAACGTTCCTCACATAGAAATTATTTATACGGACGAGATAGAATACAAAGCACTGTTTTCTATATCTCAACGCGCTGATCACGTCGCGACGATAGATCGGCTAGATCGTCTTTGCATTTTCGAGGTATCAACCGGCAAACTGACAGCGAGATTATCTCTGAAACATCATGGTGAAGGTAAATTTAAATATAGTCTCTTACGTAAGAGATCTAAGAAAATAATTTTTCTATGATTCTATGATATTCTATCTAATAATTATTTATCTGAGATGTACCATCCTTTTTTTAAAATAATACATATAATTTATTCGATTTACTGTGTTTTAATTATATTAATTGTTCAATTTAATATATATATAGAATAATTTTCTCAGATTTTTGCGCGACAATTAATGGACTTATTGTTAACTAGAATTATATATTAATTCCAGTTGTTCGTGTAGATTCACATCCTACTTTACCAATACTTGCGGCATGTAGTGTTTCTGGCAATTGTATTTTTATCGATATCACATCGTTACCTAAAATCATTAACTGCTTTCATCTTTACGGAGATTTCTTGGATAGAATAAAATTTTCTCACTATGGCGAACTGTTAGGAATTGGCAATTCGCAAACTGGCAAAATATTTATTATTGGCAAACGATTTGAAGAACATTCTGTGGATGTTCTTGGACTTATAGAAATTGATGGACATGTAAGACAATTATATAATACAGAGAAGTTAACAATTATACATATAATAAACTATAAAAAATATATAGATGTATAAATCTATAAATCTTTACAAAAAATATAAGCAAGAAGAATTTAATTACATTCCTCTCTTTTTGCAGATTGCTGACTTTTTGATATACAAGAGGAATAATAGTCACTTCGAAATCTTAGTTCTCGCAACAACCAGTCCTTCCATGGCTTCGATTGGCGGTAATAAAGCGATCGTGTACACTTGCGAGATCTCGAACAATTTCTGTACACGTGCTATATGCGTGATAGATTTATTAAGACCTTTCAGGATGCTCTATCATGGGATGAGTAAGCCTCTGAATATATTGGGTATACCCTCCTTATCTAAACAGTTACATCAAATGGAGATACAGGTATAAGTCGAGTTACATTTCCGTTTTTTACTTTTAATAAAAAAAGCAACCAACTATTTTTAATTGAATTTAGATCATCTCAAAATATTCAAATTATATCGTATGATAAATTACAAAAAACCACTCTATAATCTTTATTTTAAAATCCTTACACTCTCCATTCGGATCCTGAAAAAAAGAATTTATCAATTTTTTTTTCGTAGAACGATTTTCAAGATGTTGTCCTCATGGAAGCACTCTTCTCAATGCATCAGATGAGGAATATCGGAATATATGTGACCGATTCTCGAGTCTTAACATATGGATACGATGGCTTAATCGTAGTCAGAGATAGCACGGAACTTCGCAAAGTGAATGCGGTTTTTATGCCACATCATCGCAGCAAAGGGGGTATAAAGTGTGCAATTTCTTCGCGTTTTGGAGAAACGATTATTTCCCTCGGTAGAAATGGAGATCTCGTTGCTACTCGAGTCCGGTATTTCGCTTTTACTTGTTTTTTACACAATCGTATATTTAAATTACTCAAAAAACGAGAACACATATAATTTTCATTTTAATTATGCGAACAGTTTACAAGAACCGGAAATAAAAAAAAATTTGGCAGAAAGTAGAACTGCAAATGTACATTTATCGATTGAAGACTTCGTTTCCGGTCCAAATGAACTGTACGGTTTAGCAGAAAAAACCTGGCTGGACAATGTAATCGCCGCTAAATTGAAAGCCGAAAGCGACGAAGCTCTACCTCGACGAGCTTCCATCATAGCCGATTTGGAGAAAATAAAGAATCAGGTATATATGTCTTTTTTTCTCGGAATTTGATACTTTGGAGTTAAGATATATGTAGTTACGATCTTAAGTAATTTTATAATAGATACGCGAGCTTCTCGATATAAATGAAAGCAAACCACCGGATGCTCGATCGCCGATCTCGGCTTTCGATTTAGATCGCGAATCTCGACAGCGAAAAATAGAAGAGGCGCGACTTGAACGAGATGAAGTGCATCGAAAACTCGAAGAAGAATGCACTCAACGAGATCAGGTGGCGTCGTATATCCGCGAGATATTCTGGGATCCGCTGCAAGTAAAACCGTGTGCTCTTAAATCTATCGGCGGTGATACGATAGTTCATAATTATCCCCTCGTCGCATCGACTCGGAGAATGAATGACTTTAAAGTATGGGATAGACTCTCTTTGGATGCTGACGAAGTTTTATATAGGTAATCGTTTTCTTCTGTACTTTCTTAAAATTTTTTATATTTTAAGAAAGTACTAGATATTTTAAAATTAATCAATGATTCATACATCTGTTTTCTCTTAAAAAATATTCCTTGAGATTTAATAATAATATAATAATGTAATATACAGGGTGTCCGGTAATAATCGCCCCATCCATTGTGTGCAGGTAGAGCGGATTAAACCGAGTAGGAAAGTCCTCTATCGTTTTGCGATCTTCGCAATAATTAATGAGAAATTAATTAAAAAAGATCGGCCAAATCCGCGCGAATATAAGCGCGGGACGAGAAATGATGTATATACATTTATTTTCTACGCTCGTAGAAAATGAATGGAACTACACCGACGTTATAATCGCGTGTGTGAGTAACTAAATGTATGAAATAAATTTGTGTGAGTAACTATAAATTGAGACATAAATCACATGCGATAAGAAACTCGATGACAGATGGACACGCGGCTAAACGATTATTATGACACCTTCGATGGGATGTGCGACACCGAAACAATTGAAGGTCGTCAAAAAAAGTATCAACAGTATTTTGTTTTATTTTTTTCTGCGTACCGAGTTCGAGCGGTGCTCGCCGAGCATGCCTTATTAGAGTGAGAAGGATGCGAGGAGGATAAAGAAGGATACGAGCAGAGCTCGCTCGAGCGTGCCTTTTCAAAACAATTAGAGATAACGCGAGAAGGATGCGAGGAGGATAAAGAAGGATACGAGAAGAAAATCGAGAATGCCAGTAAGACACGAATCTCTCTTTTCTATTGGATCAGAGAATCGAGCGACTTTGATTATTGGTCATCGCCCGAGGAGTCCGCGTGGAATATTTAGGTCAGGAAATTCGGCATGCCACCGATAAATCGTGACACGTGTCAATGCATCTCCCAAACTACGATTCTTTTATTGAACTATAATAATAGAATGACTATGATTTGGCTACCAAGCGATGACTCCGCGCGGATTAATTAATACACATTAATACATATGCTAAGAAAACCCTTGCATCTTACCATCTCTATTCCCTTTCTAAATAGCAATTTTAATTATATTCATACGACTATTTGTCGATTAAATTTTATATAATTATATGACAAATTGCGATGTTAAAAAGTTTTTCGATGTTAAAGAGTTTTGCGCTGCGAATCGATTGCGTGTGAATGCGCGTTTAATACAATCGGCATTGTAAACTTTATGCAACGCATCGTCTTTATTTCAATCAAATAATCAAAATTACTTCGAGAAATAATCGCAAGTTTATCGCATCGTGTCCAGATTGGCAAGTGACAGAATCGCTTTCATTCTCTGAGCATACTGCACATAATGTAGCATGCTTGTTAGCAATTAAACGAATTGTACTTGTTAGTATATCAAAATCATTCAATTAATTAAATTGATGAGATTGACATTGTGTTGCAATATTTATGATATTTGGCAATGATTTTCGTATTATACACGCGCTTATGTCTCTTCTTGCTCCGCGCTTATATTCGCGCAAATTGGCCGACCTTTTATAATTAATTTGTCATTAATTATTGCGAAGATCGCAAAACGGTAGAGAACTTTTTTATTCGATTTAACCCGCTCCACCTGCACACGATGGGTGGGGCGATTATTACCGGACACCCTGTATATATACAAAAATTTCTAATATGTAGACATGGAAAATAACAATGTTTTTAGTTACGAGGTGTATAATAAGTCAGTAGATGAAGAAGACGATTCAAGACGAGGATCGGCAGCATTCGATTCCGATAAAGAATCCTCGACGAATAGCTATGACGAAATCAAAATACACGAGATGGCTAAAACATGGTATACACTAACGGATGAAGATGAAAAATTATGTATATCGGGTATCACGACGCATAAATGGATTGATGATGATAGCATAGCTTCAACGCATCAGCTGTTACTTCCTTGCGACAATAATCTTAAAACTATTCTTAAGAAAGATACTATTATCGAAAATCGAGAGCGTAAATTAAAGGTGACGTCTATCACAAATCCATTTTTTTTAAATTTACACTAATTGTAAGTTATACTGAAAACAATAATATTGAATCACATTTATGATCAGAAATTTATACGACATCGAAATTATTTTCTTAGTTTCTCATTAACACATGTGTTAGAGCCATTCTAAAATGTTTATAAATTAAAGCTTTCTCTCAAACAGATGTATTTTAACGATCTTTTCGAAGAAATGAGACGCGCGAAGGAACGTGAACTAAAATGTACAAAGGAACGCATCGATAGACTTCGATATTGCGCTTCCGAGTTGAAGACAATGTTTGGAATAGACTCCGTTCTGGGACCAATCGATACACCGACCTGGAATATCGAAGAGGTACCCGATTACATAGTCACTGTAAAAGATCACGAGATATTTGAAAAACAGTCACGGCGAGAAGAATCTGGAATCGCAATGATTGATGAGGATCGAGAAAATGAAGAGAAAAACGGAAGAAGCAGTGATTTTTATGAGAGAGCTCTCGAAAAGATGATGGATGGTGTATTGGAATCTAAGTGAGTCGATCCAAAGTTGACAAATAATTGCGTAAAAAAATAATACGAGTAAGAGAGCTTGAATTTTTATTTTTTAATAAAAAAGTCGATATGTATATATTTCAAATTGGAAATTCAGTATTTTATTTCAAGATGGGAAGACGAAGTTAAAAAGGAAGTACCTATGCCTGAATGCCTAAGCGCGAAGGATCCTTCGAAATATACCGATGAAGACATCGCAGTTATCGCGTCGTACAAATCCAAAGTGCAAACGATGAAAGAAGAACGAGAAAAATATAAAGCGACACTGCAGACCGAGATCGTCGAGACGAAAGGTCAGTCAGAAGCATATTGAAAATAATGAACAAAATAATCGTAATCATATCAAATAGAATAATTTCTTCTAAAATAATCCCCAGACTTTTTTACTGATTTTTTTTTTCATCGAAATCATAAAATATATGCATTTCAGAAGCCTTACAGAGAGACATCGCGGAATTCAACGACAAGTTAAAGGATCTTGAGTTGAAAAAGATGCAAATCGAATGCGCGATCCTGCAGGAGAGATTGATGAGGATACGCGCGATCCGGAGACACCAGACCGAGGTCGACGGCAGGCAAAAAATCGTCCGTTTCACCGACGACGAACTGGTACCAGCTACGCGAGAGGCGCGTAAACTCACCGAGGAATGCAACTCGTTCGAGGTAGTCGTGGCAGAGTTAAAGTCTCGTTATGACAATCTCAACAAGGCGGAGAAACGTCAGGAGGCCAAGTTCCGCAGCGAATTCGCGGACCTGAAGCAGCCGCTAGTGGAACACTTGCTCAGGCATTACAAGAAGCGACCCAGGGCAGGTCGTCTCATCACCACGTCCGTCACGTATCTGACGGAGGTGGCGAGATGCGTCGCGGCCAGCGAGAAGTCGGACATCTTACCGCGCGAATGCCTGGACTTCCTCAGAGGCATGGATACGTTGGATACGATGCCCAGAAACCTGCCGTCGCAGATTAACGTCAATCACTGGCGAACGATGTGCAAGCTGAGAAGAGCGAAGGTCGAGGTGGAGACGAAGGTAAAGCTGAAGATGCAAGAAGCAATTTATTTATATTAAAATATGACAGTCTTACAATAATTATGTTATTTTTGACTTTTGATATATTATATTCGAAAAATAAGAAATACCAAGAACATCCGAAAAATCCAAGATGAAATAGAGATGCGTCGCTTTTTTCTCTTTTCTCTCATAATGACCATTTTGAGCTGCTGCTATTAAAGAAAATAGAAAGTCATAGCGTTGCCAAAAGCGTGGATATGGATGTGTTAAAGGTGAGATGCTGCGCGGTGGAGATGGCCGAGGCGGAACAAACGTTGTCATTTTATCAGAAGATGATGCAGTCAGCTGACAACGTCGTTGCGTGCAAGAAAGTCTGTCTGGAGAACATAGAGAAATCCTTGACGCAACGTGCTGAGGAAATAGAGATTCAACTCGTCCTGAAAATGGGTCAGATCGAGGTGCCGCTGCAAGGTTTTCCGTCCGACTACGAGAACGCCGTTCTCGTGCCGCGCGAAGAGCTCTTGCGTGTCAACGATTGTATCCTCGAAACCGGAAAATGCAAGCTGGTGGCGATGCACAAATCCATGCACTTGCGAAAGGTCGTGTCGCAACAAGAATGGCAGCATGCACGCGCGAAGATGATACTGGACGATTTGCAGCAGGAGCTGAAAGATGTTCGAGAGTTCAAGGTCGTATTTAGTCTCTCGTTCAGTCATTTAACATTTTATAAAAAGAGAGTACATAATATGCTTGCATGTTTCAGATCACAAGAAACGTGCTTGAATTCTTGACCCGTGATCCCTGCAGTGTAAATCTGGAAAAAGATTGCGAGAAGATACAAGCCAGTTTGCGGATGTTTCGAAACGTGAGTATCTATTATAATTATATCGTTGTATAGATGACCGAATTAAAAATGTGTTTCAGAAATTTCGCGAGTTGTTGTCACTGGAACAGGCGTGCCTGAAGGAAGCAAAGCGGCTGATGGCTAAATGGAAGAAGAAGAACGACAAGATGTCGAAGGAGATCAAATCTAAGTCGTCAGACGTTGAAGAATTTCGCAGGTTGCTCAATGATCCGTGTCGCAAGAAGGACGAAGAGTCTCGTAAGATGAGACTTGCCGCGATCGCGAGGCGTTCCAGGCTTATCATAAAAGCGGAGAACAATTACGAGCAGCTGCTAACCTTACACGCTCGTCTAGAAGTCTTAAAGTTGCGAACGTATCCGACCTTGCAGTTTAAAACCGCATAATAAAACCGCATAAGATTTATACGTCGAGGAAAAAGATTGCGGCAAATATCGGTTGCAACAAAATAATGGTTGAAAATTTCTCGGTATTAGTTTTAATAAAACTGCCTCTTCTCCTACTAATAATAGACGTGTATTATTTATACCACGTGTATCGCACAAGTGTATAGGAAGGCGTGAGAAAGAGAGATGCATCAGACACTATAAATGCATCTTTAATTAATCGTCTTACTGAATTACAGATTCATGTTTGCTCGGTCATACGATAATGGGATAACGAGATAAAACTTCGATTACGTTTGTTACCAATACTTATTATTCCGATCTCAATCTTGCGCGTGCGATGAAGGAAAATTGCTGGTTCCAAGAAGGGAACGAGGAAAATAATGTTATCGTACCATTATCTCATACTAAAGCCTAAACATTTCTTGTTAACTTGAAGACAAAAAGAGATATGCTATGCGATATTGTATTTGAAAATATGATTCTTTCTTTGCTTGAAAACCGCAAAGAGAAGTACTTTAATTGTCCTAGAATTTAAAAAAATATGTTAAAATAATATTATCTGCTCCATATGTATATATTTCAGAATTTTGCAAAATATTTTGAATTTTCAGTAAAACTTTTAGTTAAAAATAGAAGCTTCTCTTATATTTCGGTATTTTATACTTTATCGTGTTTACTCGTGCCTGAATATGCTGTCACCGCTGATTATTCTTTAAAAAAATCGATATCACAGTAATTCCGACAACATACGTTAACATAATCATTAAAATAGATTATAATTGGCAATTTTTTATGGAATATTGTGTATTTAGCGATTACGATACCTACCATGAGATAAATTATGACAGATGTTATTATCGTCTGGCGAAACTAAACGATAACGCTATTACAGCACTGGAATTTCCGTCTATTAGTAAAATCCATCATGAATTATCTGCGGCGATCCATAATGCTTTTTTCTCCCGACAGTTCATCGCTTATCACGAAGAACATTATATCGATATCTCGGCACGCGCCAGGTAGTGAATCATAATATTACATGCGGGAATCGTTAATCAAGCGCACCTTTATATTTCAACGTCAACGTTTATTTTTTCGCGAGCCGAAATAATACGTCAATGATCCATCAAGAAGAATTTATCACCGAGAAATCACCTTCAGCGCATTTACTTATCCGACTGTTAGTTTTTAACATCGGTAATGCTTATGATAGTTAAACAATTTTCTAATCGCGAAAATAATATTATATAAAATAATATTACTTCGCGGAGCATTGTCGTGGCAATTAAATAGGAAAGTTATATAAATATAACGATTAAAATTATAGAGAAAGCAGTTTTAAAAAGAGTTTTACCATATCAACAGTTTACAAACTATAACCGACAAGGAGTAAAATTAGTAGTCTCAAAATTTTTAAATCTTTAAAAATGATGATTTGATCTAAAAGCTGACGTATAATTAAAACTTCTCGACTAGTGTAATCTTCAGATAAGAAAATCTTCTTTTACATTATTATTCATTATTATTCCAATAATCACTTATATAACGTAATGCGATGTTTTGCTTGGTAGACAATAAATAAATTCATAATATGATAAAATTATTTTTTAAAAGATTATTCTATATAAATACAAAACAACTATATGTATCGCAGCACCGCCCGCGTCTTATCGAATATATTTCTCATATTATTTATATCGAGAGCTCATAGATTGCATACTATCGAACGCTGTTTTGTAACGGCGAATATAAGTATGCTCGCGTTATTTATTCAGCCTGCGATCTTTCGATGATAGAGGAAAAGAGAGGAGAGAGAGCTGAAATCATCGCGTGACCCCAACAGGGGAAATTACGCCGGTACTTTTCTCGTGTGTCAACAAAGGTCTACGCGATTCCAACCGCGCGATGATACATGCATTAACACATGCGATGCGACATGCGTATCGCGTGCGTGTGTTGCATCGCAAGAGCAACCGGAACGAAGGACGCGAAATCGCCGAACAAAGCCGAGGACATGGGTCTGTTAAACTTGAAAACGCGCGAACGAAGACTGGATCGGCAGAGAAAAATTGCCTCAAGGATTTTTTCCGTGATGGACCAGCGTTGAACCAGCGAGAAACTCATCCTGGAAAGTTACCGAGAATGTTAATGACCGCGGCTGCTACGAGTCTGGCGGTGAATTTAATGATATTTAGCTCTTATATACATGGGGTATCTGATAGTAAACTTACTTTATAAATAGTATTTCTTATCGAAAACCGTTATATATAATTTCTCCTCTATCACAAATCAATTAAACGCTATGACATCTGATGAGAAATTTGAAGATCTGTTGGTAATTGAACTTTAAGTTCAAATCTCCTATTAAACTTGATATTATCTAATTAATTTTTAAATAAATTGTTTTCATAATTATTTATAATTAAAAAGTTATTAAATTTTTACATTTGTACATTAAACAAAAATAATAACAATTTCGACTCGTATAGTAATTGTTATTGAACGTCTCGTATATCGATAAAACTTAGACACAACTTGCAGTTGCATCTTGTAGTCAATATTTTGACGATGAAAAATTAAAAACGAAAAATCTGTCTTTCTCTCGACGCGTGACAAGGCGTGGAAAGTACCATTGCCGCAGGAGAGGCGAAGAATCGAATAAATAATGACGACGATGTCATTACGCGAAATAAACTGAGAGAGAGAGAGACAGAGAGAAAAAGAGAGCGATGGCAGGAATCGCTAAGTGCGAGAGGAAAAGAGATGGAGGAGGAAGAGTGAAACTCCCCTCTCCAGACTCCGAGATCCGAAGAAGAAAAAGACGCATCTATATAAGACCGTACGTAGACCGCTTCTCTCGACGGTCTTGACAAGTTGTCGTCGAAGAAACCATCTGTCTAAGTTCTTACCTTTACTCCGCTTTACTTCACTTTTTCGGTCGATATTTGTCTTGCGTTTTTTTTTTTTGAGAGGGGTAAAAGTTGCGCGGTACCGTAATCAGGGTGGTGCAGTCAATCAAGATGCTGCACAGATTCACGGTGCTCGCGATCTTCGCGGTGGTCGCCGTATCCGCCACGAGTCCGCCACGAGTGTGTAAGTATTTCACGAAGCTCTCGACAATCGATTCACAAAAATGTACTAAAAATGTTAGAATAGTTTATCGAAGAGCAAATATAAAGATTTATAAAAAATCATTATCTTTTTTTCTAACTACATTTAAAATTTGAATTTAAAAATCAGACTCGAGCTTCAAAACACTACAAAGAATAATAAGAACTATTTTTTATTTTTACGTTGATCTATAGAAAATTAAAGCGAGTAAATTACATCAGTTTAATTATGGCAAACAATTTCAGCATCCTAATCTCAAGGATTCTAAATTTAAAATCTCGAGTCTAATCAACATGGTTTCAAGTACATTCAAAAGTGCATCTAATAAAGAGTTTATTGAAGCGTTAATTCGATTCCTTATAAAGTATGTTTATTATTATGCCTCCAGTCACGATGTGCATCCCAGAGAAGTACGCGAAGGAATGTGCGAAGATGATGGAGGACTCAACCAGCAAAGGCTTCCCGATATCGTGTATTTCCGGCCGCGATCGATACGACTGTATCGAAAGGGTTGGCAAAAAGGAAGCGGACATCGTCGCCGTGGATCCCGAAGATATGTATCTCGCGGCGAAGAACAAATTAGCTGAAAAAGCCGGATACAGTGTCGTTGAACAGGTAATATAATTAGGTAATTTGACTTATTCAAAAATTAGACTTCTAATTCTGAGAAAAGCAGAATTTATAGATGCGTCAAAAGAAATTTAACATTTTTAAAAATATTTATAAAATAAGAAGTAATTAGAAAAAAATTAGTACAGCCAATATAATTAAACACGCATTGTGTAAGAATACATTTTAGAAAAATTACTTTGAATATATTTATATTATTGTTAGAAAAATTTAAGATTATCATCCGCTGGCTTAAGATTTCTCGTACATATTTCACACTCTCTCGAGAATAGGATATATTTACGATCATTTAAATTTTCAAGCAGAATGAATAATGTATGACGTGAATTCCTTCTTTTTTGTGCTTGTACTCTCAGGTGAGAACGAAAGAGGAACCCGACGCGACGCATCGTTACGAGGCGGTAGCCGTCATACACAAGGACCTGAACATTGACAACGTTCAGGGCCTGAAGGGTCTCAAGTCCTGCCACACAGGCGTGGGCCGTAATGTCGGTTACAAGATTCCCATCACGAAGCTCACTGCTATGGGTGTGCTGGCCGATATCAACAATCCGGAATATTCCGCTCGAGAGAATGAGCTTCGCGCTCTGAGCACGCTCTTCAGCAAAGGCTGTCTGGTGGGCAGGTGGTCGCCCGATCCCGAGATCAATCAGAGACTCAGTAAGTGGCAGCAATCTACGGAACTTGCGTTAATTATGTTCTATAGACGAACTGTCAGTAAATTATGTCCTATAGACGAATTGTCAGTATTGCTAGCTGCGAAATAACATGCGCATAAATCGACTTGCTGTATTTTTTTTTTTGGACACAAAGTATTTTTACGCCTCATATTTTTATCGAGATAAAATTACAATATCATATAAATTGATGCAAATAAGTAGAGATTAAAATTAGAGATTAAAATTGCATTGCATGTCTTTCCAAGTGTGTGCATTTCTTCCGATGAAATTTGATAATCTTCTTCTTCTTCATTCTGCATTATTTATTTGGATATTGTAAAAATACCTTACGAGATGCATCGCTATTTTCTTTATTTTTTTTCCAGAGGAGACGTACAACAACCTGTGCGCTCTTTGCGAGAAACCAGACGTGTGCGATTATCCAGACACATATTCCGGATACGAGGGCGCGTTGCGCTGTCTGGCTCACAACGGCGGCCAGGTTGCATGGACGAAGGTCATCTACGTGAAGCGCTTCTTCGGCTTGCCCGTCGGGGTTACCCCGGCGGTGCCGACATCCGAAAATCCGGCCGACTTCCGATACTTCTGTCCGGACGGTAGCAAAGTGCCCATCGACGCCCATACGAAACCGTGCACGTGGGCCGCTCGACCTTGGCAGGGATACATGACCAACGGGGATGATGTCAACAACGCGGAAGCTATTCAGAGTGTGCGTGAGATTTGTTTCTTAGGAGCCTATGTATTCGATGATTTATTGAATGTTGTATGAAATAAGGGGAGGGATGACACTTTGCAAAAAAAATATATGTATCTACGTGATACTTTAATAATTGGAAGATGTAATATTTTAATCTGATAAGCATAATGAAAGAGACAAGAAATTAATTAAATATTGTTACAAGGATTTGCCATCGTAACGAATATGACAGATGAATTGCTCATATCATGTATTAAGGAGACAATTACAATGGAAGATTTAATTTAAACGATCTCTTTTACATGGTATCACATTTCTTAATCGAGATTGTAATTTAACTTTAAAACGTTTTAGGAATTAACGCAACTGGGTCATCTTGGCGAGGACGAGAAGGCAGATTGGTGGAAGGATCTTATGCTCCTCAGTGATAAGACCTTGGCTGTCGCCGCACCGCCAGTATCGCCGGAAGAGCACCTGAAGAGCGCAAAATATATGGATGTGATTGAGAGAAATTCCGGAGCGCCGGAGAGGGATGCTCGTTGGTGCGTCTGGAGTCAAAGCGCGCTGGATAAGTGTCACAGTCTCTCTAGAGCCGCGTTCTCCAGGTAATTGCACGTGGAATGTACATATATCGATGTTTTCTTTTCGATCGGTCACTTGAAGAGACTTTGCTTTAAAATAAATTCAATTTATTACTCACACTAATCGTGATATTTAACGTAAAAATTAAACAGATTTTGTCAATTAAGTATTAAGGATGTAAATATAGATGACGAAATCATGATTTCACCTTAACGAAAACTCTTCAGATTCGACTATCAAAACATTTGTTGTTGATCAGAAGATGCAGACGCTCGTATTACTTTATATTATAATTTATTCTAGAGATGCCAGACCTAGATTTGACTGCGTACTGGAACAGGACGAGGTTGCTTGCTTGAAGGCCGTCAGGGATAACGGAGCGGACATAACTGTGATCGACGGCGGATCGGTGAAACTGGCAATCGAAAATTATAACGCGAAACCAATCGTCGCTGAGGCCTATGGGAATGGATCAACGCAAGTCAACGAGAGACCGGCAGTCGCTGTCGTCAAGAGCGGCTCTTCCATAAATGGATTAGGTATACGAGTCTGCTCATTTAAAATGCAAATATTCCGATAAAATCTCTACATCTGTTCTGACACAAGATATATTAAAATATTTTGAGAGTGAATTCAAATTTATTTATCTTAAAACTGAGATGCCAGATTAAAAGACATCAACATATATTTTTATAGATAAAAATTTGGGAAAAATATGTAAATTTCAAACAATTAAGGAAAATTTGTAGAAAGAATTGTGTTTAAGAAGGCCTTCGCAAGTTTCTGTTGTGGATTACTATCAACGATTTCCTTTTACAGGCGATCTCAGAGGCAAGAAATCTTGTCACAGCGGCTACGTGGGTGACTTCGCTGGTTACTCCGCACCGGCTCACATCCTAAAACAAAAGGAGCTTATTAATGAACCGGGAGAGATAGATACCTTCTTCTCTGAGTCTTGTGCACCTGGCGCACCTCTCCATTCCAAGTCTTGTCAATTATGCGTCGGCAATATTGAATCTGGTGACGATCAAGTGAAAGAAGCTACGAAATGCAGACCGACGAATGCCGAACATTACAATGGTGGAAAAGGAGCACTCAGGTATTTTTATACAGTTGCTAGTAATGATAGTATTTTCAGTTAAATTGTAGAAATAAATTCAACACACATGACCTTCTCCCATTATTGTAAAAAATAAAATCCATTATATACAAATGTCCTTCTTCATAATTCGATAATAAAAATGTATATCTTGTACATAAGATCTTATATTATCTTTCAAAAATTTAATTTGCATCTTCTTCCGCAGGTGTTTGAAAGATGGCAAGGGAGATGTTGCGTTCCTACCTTTGACGGCTTTGCAGCAGCTCGGTAAATACAATATTAATTAAATAAATTATATTCGATTACATTTCATAAACGTATGTCATATTTTAGATAACGAGAAGGACGGTGCGGGCAAACACGAAGATTACGCCTTGCTTTGCCCGAATGGTGGTCAGGCGCCTATCAATGAATGGGAGCGTTGCAACTTAGGATTAGAACCACCAAGAATAATCGTCAGTTCGGCCGAAAAAACCCCGAACACCTTGGAAGAGTTGAAACATGGCATTTTGGCCGCGAGCACCTTATTTTCGAAGCAACCGGCTCTGCTGCGTCTTTTCGGCCCCTGGGATGACAAGCGCAACGTATTGTTCAAGGTAAGAAGATTATCATTACCTTTATTTGACTTTAAGTTTAAAAATTTCTTCTATTAGATTTAGCTTCCTTTATTTGACTTGACGTTTAATTAGTAGCTTTCCGCTAGTTGGATTTTTTAATTCATAATTAACTGTATAAAAAGTCAGATATTAAATATCGTATTATTATTAAACGGAATAAATGTAAATATATTAATTCATTAAGCAGAAACAAAATGTAAATATATTAATTGATTAATCATAAGTATCAATAATATAAAAATAATACAATAAAGTATCAATTAATTATAAAACAATATTTTACTGCGTTAATGAAAAGAGAGAGATAGCAATTAATCGCTATATATAATATTATAAAGCAATTAAGAAAGTTTCTTGTAGAAAGTGTTATCTTTCAAATTAGATGATTGCATATAATTTTAATTTAAAAAAATTATACAGCTGTATATTTTTTAAGCAAGAAATATTACATTCTTTTTAGGACAATGTAAAAGAATTGATATCCACCGATAACACATGGGACAAGTGGGACACTTGGGCAAGTATTCAACAGGACTACGGCAATCATTAAATTTTCGCACTTGAATTTAAAAACACTTGATTGCTTACAATGGATGTCTCGTACTATATGTGATATTACTGCTGCTATCATTGCTGAGAAGTTATCGTTATTAGGTCATATATCAATGACCCGTAAAGAGGACTGTTAAATAAATAAATACTGTCATAGTCGATAACCTCGTTTATGTTTATGCGAATTGACATATTGCCGCAACAGAGATTATGTATTTCAATATCGACATCAACATAAGAAGCCATGATTTTCTTAAATTTTCAATAATAAAAATATATATTTTTCCGAGCATACAATGCACATTATTTTACATCCTATTTTACATTCTTGTTATATAACTTTTATAAAAACTTTTAAAAATAAATATTAATATAGAAATGTTAGTAACTTTTGACTATTTTTGTGTACAACACATACTTTAAAAGTTATAAGTTAAAAGTTATTCTCAAGATGATCACATGTTAAGTAACTCACCTTGTAAAATAAAAATTTCTGTCCTATTCTTAAAATGTCAAAGAAACTGATGTGTTATCAAAACATGAAATGTATTCAGTAGCGATAAGTAAAATATCTTGACAATCACACAGAAGAGGCATATCTTACATAATTTGCATTTCTTAATAGTAAATGTATATTTTATTTATTCGCGATTTCATGTTCTGATTCACTAGTCTCTTTAACATTTTAACATATACAGATAAATAAGATACGCGAGATACAAAAAATTTATTTTAAATTATATTAAACAAATCTTTTTCTTTTGATGTGCAAAGCATCATAGAATAGTTAGGAAAGCATTACTTAATGAGTTTGAGAATGTGCTTTTTAAATTAAAAATGCTTTGAATTTCTCACTACTTTTAAAAAGCAGCATTAAAAAATTAATTTTCTAATCTTGCTTTTTAGAAGAAATATAAAACATTTTTAATTAGAAAAGCACATTCTTAAACTCATTAAAAATACTTTCCTATCTATCATATAATGCTTATAAAAATTATAATTATAATTGCACATGAAAAAAGCTTTTCTCATAGTTTGACTGAATAAAAAGCTTTCCTCATTTTATCGAGCAGAAAATCGGAAATTCTACAGCGTTTACTGCGTAAGTATTTTTTATATACAATATTCGAACCAAATCTATTGGATTCCAGAGCCTGTCGCATTATAGTCTGTTTTGTAAAACTCATAGCTCTCTCTTCCCATCTGAAAAAAAATAAATTCTGAATTAATACAAAAAATTTGCGAAATTCAAAATTAATTCTTTCAGAAAATGTGTCACAAATTATATTTTCTTGCAAAAAGAATAACACCAAAAAATTTTTTCCAATAATTATTCTTTATAATAACTATCTTCTTGTTTGATGAAACATTTATCACATAATAAACCAGACTATTAAACATTAAGTGTTCGTGATTAAAGATCTCTGCGTTATTCTTTTCTGATGTATAGAAGTTAATGCTTTAAGA
This sequence comes from Lasius platythorax, assembly GCA_963971435.1. Taxonomy (NCBI): domain Eukaryota; kingdom Metazoa; phylum Arthropoda; class Insecta; order Hymenoptera; family Formicidae; genus Lasius; species Lasius platythorax. The sequence goes on from OZ020535.1 coordinate 10,623,004, forward strand.
AAGATGCAACTAATACATCTGTTTGAGATAAAAAAAGTAAGATTCGTTTAGTTGTTAATTTTCTTACTCTGTGAGCAAATATTTTTTTCTCCATAATTGGCACCATGTATAATCCATGCTAATATTATCGGAATATACAGCACAAAGCGATAACTCTGCCGCAGCTATGGTCAGAACACATGCCGACGTATCACATAAACTTTCATCCAACATAGATATATCGAGCTATAACATAGGAAAGAGACCGCTTATTTATCTGCGCGTATAATTTGCAATACTAAAAATTGAATCGTATATATGATTTACATGCACTATTTATATCTGTTCTCATACCAAGTAACTACCACAGAAGTAGATGAGTGAGGTATCATTTGAATGAATATTATATTTGTTATTTCGTGTCACGTCCACTATATAATAGCAAAGTAACGAGAAGGGATCGGCGAATCTTAAATTAAATTTAACAGCCAAGAGAATCTTCTCCTCATACATTAGCAAATCTTGCTCTCGGTCTATGTACAACTCCTTCGCCAATTGTAGTATCGTAGTTACCTAAAGAATACAAAATATATAACAAATTTATATTAAAACTACAATTATTCTAATTAATATTATAATAATATTCTCCTTTTAATCTTTCATCCGGATAAAGAATTTTATTACCGATGGTATTTTAGCACTAGTTATTTCTCGTTTAAGAGTTATCCACAAACACGCTAAAGCCAATAACTGTATATTATCCGTTTCAACCAAAATTCTGTCAATAGCAATGTCGAATAGCTTGACAGTTTGATAAATGATATTCGACGAATACTCGCAGAGCACCTATAAAAATTGCCATAATCATAGAAATCATAAACAAAGTTCAGTATAATCTGAATTCAAGTTTTTATTCCGAACGCGCCGATGAGATGAAAAAATATCTAACATAAATTGTCATTGTTTTGTTTCATTACTGATAGATATAAAAAATCATTTTTGTACGTTTACAGCAAAATATGAATTTACCAAATTATATACCACTTTAGTTCTTGTGTAAACATCAGATATTTATATCCGTAATTAAAAGCCACATTATACTTACTCCAAGACGAATCAAATATCCTACGACGACTCTCCTTTGGTTTGCGTTTACATTTTCCTTTAGAAAACGAGAAGACAATTTTGGAGCATTGTCCTCCCTTTGGCGTTCCATATGCGGCACGTCGTCTAAGTAGTCATACTCATACGGATGAATATCGTCGGGGACTTCTATGTTGGTCGATAATTTGCACATCACCTCACGTTTCACATAACGCACCTTTCGAACAAACACTTTTTTCAAATACAAGATAAATAGCGAGCAAGTGAATTAAAATGCACAATCCGATTCTCCCTACAGTTCTTACATGTACTTATACAACATTCTATAAGTCTGTTTTGAAAATCTGATACGCATATCAAACTAAATTTGTATTAACATACTGATCTGCACATATTAATAATATCACTGCATGTACATTTCTGTGCTATTTTTACAAATTATATTATATTTCATTACCTTTGTTGGAGTTAATGGTAGGTTCGCAGGACCATCCAGAGGCGTTGCAGAGGTCGTAGAGCTGACTTCCAATGCAATGTTGAATTGAGCATTTTCAGCAATATCGTTTGTGCTAAAAAAAGATATTCGCAATAATTCAAAGTAGCGTAAAGCAATTTTTTAATTATCCCAATTATAGTTCTAATTATTCAATAATGACATAGAGATGGTGTTTTGTGATGACATGGCAATAATTAATTAATAATTAAATAACTAAAAAACGAAGTCAAAGGCTCTGGTACTGAATATCCAAAATACAAACTAACGCTAATTAAGAGCCTGTTTTCCCGTTTGTGAATTAAAAAACTGATATAATATCGATAACGGATCAATCTCTATTTACTATTAATGAATATCTATTTTATTTTCACACACTGCCTTTTTCGTGGCTTACCCCGTATTATTATCAATTCGTGCATTCAATAAATTGTTATTTTGCAGAATTGGCACAGCTTCACTTGGTAAATGCTTGATTACGTTCCCCCAAGAAAATGTCGACACCTTGATATTTTCGTCTTGTTTAATCCAATCTATCTTGGATTGAAGATTCGATGAGCTTTGAGGCAGCACTTTGGTACATTCAGCGCTCTTTTGTTGCTTGATTTTAGTATGTACTTTATCTACGCTTAATGCATTGGGATATTTGCCCGCCAAATTCTTAGGCACAGTACCGGCTAAAAAAATTGCGCGAGTAAGTAATTTTTCTCATAAATCTTTTTGCGTATTTAAAAAACTCTTCTGCTTTCAAAGCAAAATCTGGATAGAACACAAGCTATAACATTACGATAAATATTCTCGAGATACTAACTGTATGGCTTCCTCATCTTGTCCTTCCACATTTCAATACTCGTAAGTGTTCGTTTTTTGACCTCAGCTGAGAGATGTTTGGATTTTAGAACATGAGTGTGTGGCGATACTGCTGCGACACATTGTGTGTACTTTGGCAGAATTTTTCTGCTTTCAGAGCAAGATCTAGACAGAAAAAAAATCGGGGTTAACATTACAATAAATATCGGATGTAAATAGATGTACACTATGTCGAAATATATATTTACATTTGTTCTTAATTCTTATTTAAAAGAAATGCATTATGTAATAAATGTAATATGCGGAATGTATTTCTTAATTACTATTCGTGTATCAATATTAAATCTAAAATTAAATACCGAGTACAAGATAAGAAAAAATATTGTATAAATATAAATTGTTTAAACTTTATTTCTTTTAAGTTATAAAAAATTTTGCAAAAAAATTTTCGAAATACATAATATTCTGCTTTATTGTTTTCAACCAAAAAGCGATTGGAGTATTAGTAAATGATATTAGTATATGAGATCAAGAACGTTCCTAAGTGTACGTTACAGAATACAAATAAGAATATTCCTTAATTTGCTATAATTTGTGATAAAATAAAATTTGAACAATTTATATAATAAATATAATATTTTTATATTTATTTCCATATAACATTTTTTCTGTTTTGTATTCTTTCTAGATAAAATAAGATTTAAATAAATCATGTAGATTTGTTTAAAAAAATGATACATATAATTATACATATAATTACCTTTGAGATACTTTATTGCTCATGTTGTTCTTATTATCTACAGGAACTCTGTTTCGGTAGTTGCTTGAAGAACGTGCTCTACAAAAAATAAAAAACCTTTTTTCTCTTCTACAGAACACACACAAACTAATTTAAGACTTTTTATTATTTATTTTGTTAGCATCATCAGTCTATACAAACTGATTTCTTTAATATTTGTGTATTATTTAAGTATTATTTATATATCTCTTAATTTTTACTTAAAAGTACAAATTCTTCGTGAAAATAGGAAAAAGAAATATTAAATTAATCTTTAACTCGCGCTTTTAGACAAAACAAATTTTTCATAAAATGTTCCTCACCTACATAAAACGGCGTTTAAATCAGGGCTGGCAATTTTCTTTTTTTCTACTTTTGTTGTTGATGTACATGGTTTTTCAGTCGTCTCACTATTTTGCCTTGTTCTGATCTTGCACGTGTTCTTTCGCACGCGCGAGCGTGATCGAAAATTTTCATTATTGTCGTCGCAGTAAATTTTAAAATGCGTTTTATCAGGGCAAGTCTTTTTCACTAATACTGTACGATTTGCCATAGGATTTTCCGCATTCACTAACAATCCTTTCTTGTTTTTACAATCGTTCTTGCCGGAAGATTTATTATTTTGTACGTCCAAATACATATTTTCTTTATCCACTGATACGCGACATTCCGACCGGAGAATATTTGCCGACATGATCTAACATTATTCAAAAATATTTATGTATTATTCAATTTATAATCGATTAATATAATTAACGATATAATATTGTATTTTTGATACATTCCTTTTAAATAAAATGTTTATAATATATTTTCTCTTATTACATATGTGTGTGTGTATGTAAAAGTGTATGTAAGTGTGTTTGTGTGTGTATGTAAGAAACAAAGAGAGAGAGAGAGAGAGAGAGAGAGAGAGAGAGAGAGAGAGAGAAAAGTTGGATATATTAAAATATTATACCTTTAATGTAATTATCTCAAATACTTTGATTATCAATGTAATAAAAGAAATTATATTCACAGAAAATTTTGATGGAGTTAAACAAATAAAATTTGATTTTAATTTAATTTTGTCACACGTTCTTAATCTTCGAAAGTTCGCAAGCAACTGCCAGGAAAATCGACAAATCTTACGGCCTGCGTGTTTTTGCCTGATATCAATTCGTCCTACCGTATGTAATCAACATGTTATAAATACGAGATCACAAACATGGCACGAAGAATTGAAAGTCAAAAATAATCCGCATGTTATTTATTCTGAATTATTATATCGAAACTGAAAATATACAAAATTAGGTATAGAATAATATTTCAATGCATTATGTATATATGTTAGACGATTAGGAGATGTTCATCATATTTTATTAAACAAGACATGCTGTAACAGCACATGATACATTCTCTATTTATTTTTTCAGTTTCTGCGATTTATTGGTTTTTATCTTGACCCGCTTGAAACAATTTTTATAGATGATGCGTTCTATAATGTAGACAAGGTAGCTGATGAACGAAGCGATGATCATGAGAAACAGCAATGGCATTATATCACCAATCTCGACCGATTTCCACAATGTTGTCGACTGCAATCGGTGACGAATGTATTAGATCAAAGACACAAATATATAATATATCGAGCCACTTGTTACACGTATAATTAATATAATTAATAATATTCTGAAAAACTTATTGCACTACTATTGTACTCTTTATTGTACTACTCACTGCGCCTAGCTGGACCGACCATTGCGTTTCCAGCAAACGCTGCAAGATTCCGCTATCTTTCAACAGCAGGATACTGCAATAATATTAATAAAGCGCAGTTAACAAAGCAAAAATGTAGACAAAGCAAAATTCGATTGCCTGAAAACGCATCGTCTCATACTTAATTTGCGCTAATAAAACTTGACACCCACTGTGCATTAATAATACCGCGATACGGGCTGTTGCGTTGCAGGGTCATTGCAATAGTAGTAGGCGTGATAACATCCAATGGCTCCAACTTGCAATTAACTTTTTGTTGTAACAATGCTGCCATATTATCGAGTGTCACAAAAGCATATTTGTCCTCCCTGCAAACGCGCTCCAAACCTTCCATGTAACTGGTTGGCAATTTCTTGGCAATAGTTTCTTTCCTTATTAACTTATCAAATACTTGGCTCATTACTTTGTCTGTTGTACGCTGCCGTAAAAAAATTATAATCATATAAATTGCACCGTGTAAAAAATTCTCCATAAATAAGATTTTCATTTCTTTAGCTATTATATTCGGATAAAAGTTAAATTAAAATATGTGTTGTTATATCTATCGCGTAACCACACGTGACATTTTGACATAATTTTCTCATTCACACAGAGATTAGGGACACACACACATATTTAGTTAATTAATAATAAGCTGCTATAAAGTCAAATCTCTAATATACAATACGCTTCTTCTAGGATCCCTGACTTTACGGCAAAAAAAAATTTAAGTACCTGAAGGAAGGTATAGTAGGCCGAATTTCCGATCACACCGCAACTGAAACCTTCTTCTTTCAAGAGCCCTTCCATAGTCGTGAAAGGCATAACGAATGTCTTGACAGTAAGAAAGCTAATCAAGGCGGCAGAATACGCGGCTAAGATCACGACCGCCGTCAAGTAAGTTACCAAATGCACCATTCTTACAGGATCTAGCGTAGATTGGTCCATACCTGACAAGATATCACATCTCATGATAATAATCGTACATTTAAAAAAAATTAAACACAGCTCCAAGATAGAAGCATTCATTTGAAAAGAGAACGGCGCGAAATTACCTTGACTGCAGAACGCTCCTGTGATAAAAAATATAATCTCTGTAAATCTTGACGGTGAGTTGTCTTGCAAACGTATGGATGCAATTGCAAAAAGTTTTTGAATAAACACGATTGATGCGCTTAGAATTATTATGAAAAAAACGATGATCCTCCAAATATTCACGGAGAAGGGCGCTATGTAAGTATCCCATTTTATTATACTCGCCGACTCTGGCCTTTTAATGTATGCACGGCATCTAATAATAGACGGAATGTAAATAATTAATGGTAAGTATTAGATAAGTGATTTAATGTGTGTGTGTATGTGTGTGGATTGAATTAAATTTAATATATAATAATACTGATAATACTTGAACTACTAAAATATTTCTACGCTTTATTAATAAAATTTATTTCATTAATAAAATTTTTTGTTATATACAGAGTGTCTCAAATTAGACATCTTGAAGCTGTCTCTAAAATATTGTAGATTGAGCCGTTCAGTGCATTTAGAATGTTTTATGAAATGAAAATATACTTGGTCGAGAAAATGGGTGTTGTAAAACTGACGTAGTCTAGTCTCTGCTTGGTCATCATGAACTCCGACGCCGCGAAGTCAATTTCATCGTTCTTTAACATCCCGACTGCACCCGTGCACGTGCCGTTTGGTAGACACATGCCCCACGATCCGGCTTCCTTGTATGTGAATCTGAAACAATTATTCGGCATATAAATGATCGATTTTTTTATAATTAATAATTAGTTGATATATTGTCACCACCTGTCTTTAAAAAAAAAGGAATGATCAAGCAATTTCAAATGACAATTCTGAAAGAACTTCACAGTGAAAGCTGTCAAAATCAAAATCACGGTCAAAATTATGTTAAAATTATCAGTGACTCTTTTCAAGCAAGATTAACTGTCACAGTAATCTTGGGACGTGCTCGGAGACTGCAGGATGAAGGACCGGTGACGACGTCATGCTGCGCAATCTTGCTGCAAAATTGATTAGTTTGAAAAGGATGAAGGGGACAACGAAGTAACCCCTCCTTTAACGGCATTAGTAATTTTTTTATCGATCTTAATAATCAGTGTTTAAATAACATTATAACTAATATATTTTATTTATTTTGTTACTGATTATAAGTGCTAATTTAGTACAGTTATTATTTATCAAATAACTGATATTTACTATAGCGATATCATATCATATACATATTTTCCTAACAAAAGACAAATTGTAATATTTTGTAATAAATACATAATGGTATAATTAGGTATTATCCATCATACAATTCGAGAACGTATTCGGAAAGACGTCGAAGAAGCGGCGATGGTCGAAAAAGGGAAATCTTTGAGGAAAGGGGAGCAGCTAGCGAGGAAGAATACTTCCGAAAAGAAACCGCCAGGCAATTAAAAGAACTCAAAGAACAGCAAAAGCGACGTATGGAAGAGAAGAAAAATAAAATAGCAAACGAGAAGGATAAAGTAACGGAAAAAGACAAGGAGCAAAAGAAACGCAGTCAACTTACGGACAAAACTACTTCAAAGAACTCTGACAAAGAGTGAAAAAAGTCGAATACAATAAATAATAATCAAGCAACATATGATTAACGTCATTGATTTCTTATGGATCTGATAAATTATAATTTTTCTTTAGAAATTATATGCTAATTATTGAATTTAATCATGCTTAACTACGCGAATAACGATTTTACATAATATTCAAACACGATAAATACTTTTTTTTATCTAATAGTACTTACGTGCAATTCAATTCCTCCTGCAATAGCAGAATTATTTCCCCAAAAAAGCCACTAATTCCTGTTATTTCATTCTGTTCGTTACGTTCAAATAGACTGACAGGAGGGTCCTACGAGTATAAAGTTATTTATAACGAAGCGAATATTATATTACTTAAGCTCTATAATTATATCACTCATTATTAATTTGGATATTATTGATATCGTTTTTTTTTAATTATTAATTTTATTTGATTGCTTACTATTATGATTAGAACTTTTTTGTGGATAATAAAATAAGCGGTCTTACTTGAAGCGACGCAACGCGCAAGTTCTGGCCGAAAAGATCGTTCCTTCGTTGATATAGGCCGTGTGAAGGACCTTCCAGACCTCTTTCTGCATCCCACACACCGAATTGATTCGATCTCAGTTCTTTATCTTTATGAATTTGATAAACTTCAGTGATGATCTCCTTGCCGGTTTCGTTGATGCTGCTCTGAGCCACCATAAACTTACAATCGAATGGCACGTAAACGTTGAAGAAGAAGTCCTCCAAGTTGGTCTCGTTATCGAAGAAGACCAGCCAAGTGGGATAAGACATCATGATCCAAGTGGAGACCTACTGCATTTTCGTAAGTAAACGTTCCACTTGTCTGCCAATTTCTCAAAATGTGACGTTTAATCAGATATGATAAAGTAATACTTTGCGACAAAAACTTCTGTTTAAAAAAAAAAACTAATATAAAATTATATAAAAGTAGAGATTTTATTGTTTGTTAAATTTATCTGATTTGTAAATATATTTATTACGAAGAATTCAGAAGAAATCAGAAGAATTCAGAGAGAGAAAACTCTTTTGTATTTTTGTTAACAATCAATTTTGTATAATAATAAATGAAATAATATTATTGCAATAATCCAAAAAGAATTTATTAAGTTTTATAAATAGTATCTTTAAATTTTTTTCAGATATAATTACATTTGCAAAATTATTCCTTGTATCTTCGTTGGTGTTTAATAGGACGAACAAAGGCCTCTTGATCTTATTATAGCTTTGCCCGACCTGCAAGCAAATCTTTTCCCTTTTAGTAAAAGATAAATGTATCGCTGCATTAATATTAAATATTAATATGTCATTATAAATTTTTTAAAAAATATAGGATTAAGCAAATCTTAATTCATCTTATAGCGCTCCGTATCTATATAATAAAAAATATAGATTATAGGTATGTGTGTGTATAAAAAGATAGATTCTAAGCGCTCACTTGCGTTGTGAACATATGAAAATCCATGAATGCGGTGCGTATGTGAAGAGTCGAGCTCAGGTATTTTTGAAGATGCATCAAGTGAAGATTGTCTTCCGTAAGTCCTGCAAGGTAGCAGCTTTCAGTATGCGAAGAATCGATTCTGACAAATAAAATTTTTTGTTTCTCCATCTGCTTCTCTCACCCTGCATCTCATAAGAATTCGGACTAGAGTGTAGAAATATAATGCACGTATTATTGAAATAGGAGCGAATATCTCCGATCAGACCCTCGTACACGTAAGTCGGTCTGATCAGCTGACCCCACGCGAGATCGAACATCACTATCGTCCATATGAGGACGATTAAACTTGAGATCGAGGAGATATCGAACTTGCGAAACATCTTTCGCCGAGAGTTCGCGTCGCGCTGAAATCCGACCGATCTCACGAACCAGCTCGACGAAACGGATCCCAACATTTTCAGATCCGACGTATTTTATCGTCGCATCCGCACTGCTTTTCACCGATCGCAACGGGGGAGACAATCAATTTAGATATCAGATAATAGCGGGATAATCAACGTCGCACGATTTTATCCGCGTTGCCTAGTATTAAAACATAATACACGATTTTGTTCGCGCGTTGCCAATCGTGTTTCATCGATAGTTAGGCAGAAAAACAACGATCGTATAATAATTAACGCTTTAATAGACGGTTGGTTCTACAGATTTAGAGCAATTTAATTGCGAAAAATTAAACGCGATTTTGCGCTTATACGAGAAAATTTAAATGGCAAGAACACGAAGTCAAGTGCACGAGAGATCGACTGGCAGACGCATCGATTCCGCGAGTCTCGAATAAATTATGTGTTTGCTCTCTTCGCGTATTTGCTTTCCCGTTTGTGCAAACTGGCCTAGGCAACTGTTCAAACAATCTGTACATCGTCCGAGCGGTGATTTCGAGAGGAATATTGTTTAGTAAACGAAATAATTCACAAACTTTGCTGATAGATTTATACAAATTAAACGACTGATCTGTTTGTTGGATATTCTCGTTGTAGGAAATGACGTCAATTGGATATTTCGGTTCAGTTCTATAAATAATCCTTATACTAAACGGAAATTGGATTAATGATCAAATTATTATGTAGGTACATAATAAAAGCTAAAAGATTATTTAATAAAGATAATTATTTAGTATTATTAGTTCGTGTCCTATTTATCAACACAGACTTTTTTAATTAAAGAACAGTTAGTATATGATTGTATGCTATATATACAAAGCTAATCAGCAAAAAGCATCAGTAAGATGTTTTTTTTTAAATATAGATCAAGTGAAATTCATACACAATACAACGCGAATATAAAATATTCAATAATATGTAGATGTTATAATTGTCAAACTTTTCGAGCAAGCATTAAAATATAAAAAATATTATGTATATATGTCGGTAGTATGTTTCGATAGCATTAACTACATATAATGTGTGCAATAATGATGACGTATGGCTAGCATAAATAAAGTAACAATCCAAAAAAAACTATGGAATACAAAATGATCTTTTGACTTATATAGATGGAAAATTATATTATTTAGCGGCAGAAAAACCAACATGTAAATTATGTGTCATATCGCTCATAATAATCGCAAGCTAAACAAACAATTTAGGACTGGCACAAGAATATAAAAATAGTGATAGTTCCGCAGCGCTTGTATGTGGATAATCTCTAAAGTTATGTTTACTTTAAGAAGTCATCTGATGACATTTTTACACAGCTTTTCTTTCTCCGAAAGATAAAAGAAACAACATAAATTTAATAAGTTTTGGTAAAAATGTCTTATTAACGACGCACTAAATTGGCTATAAACTTGTAACTTATCTTCTTCCAATATTCTTCCTTTTTTTTTTTTACTCATATATAAGCATGTATTTTCAATTACATTTACGTAAGATATTTTTATGAATTATTTATGTACTCTATTTCAGAATTTTTTCTGAAAGGTCTTATAACGAGACAGAACCGATAACACATTAAGTAGTAACATCAGTTATTTTTAAAAATTTATTGTAATTCAAATCATGTGACTTATACACACACACACACATACACACACATATACATATATTCCATAATAATTAATTTTTCGCAAGGATTTTTATTTATATGCATAATACGTATCTATGTGTTATATAAGTATCTACATATTATATATATGTATCTGCAAAGCATAATATATAAGAATATCGTGCAAGTGTAAGCACTTAGTTATTTTCTTGGTATTCGCTCAAGAAGCATCATGTTACGGAAATTTGTTTTTGTTGTTCTTACAATTCTCGTTCTAATAACGATGTCACAGGCCAATCGTAAGTATCCAAATATAGTACATATTTAAATATAATTATAAATAAAATAAATTATATTATTTTCATATTATTTATATCATATTATTCTCAGCGAGGAATTGGATATAGTAATAAATAAAAAGAATATATTTTATCTTATATATTTAGAAAAACTGTGACTTTTTCTGATGTGTGCACTCATTTTTTGATATTTATTTGTTAAAAGACAGATTTATATAATGTACTTATATATAAATAATGCTTTGAAAAATACAATCTCTATTATTATAAATTTATTTGAAATTTTAAGTTTTCTCTCGACTCCTAATTATTATATAGAGTGATCGTATTATATAAATCTAAATATAAATTATAAAATATATATGTTATTAAATATATTAAAAATATAAATATATTGAATATATTTGAAAATATTCTTTCTATATTCTTAAATTTAAAAAAACTCTTATTTATATAAAAATTTTTAACATAAAATTAATAATAACTTTATATTTGATTGATAAATTCTCATTTACAGCGGTAGATCATACCGAACCAGATGACGACTTAATAAATAGCCTCTTATCTAGCATATCTGCACTATTACCAGCTGGTAAAACCTCAAACGATTATGTAAATGATATACTGAAAATTATACGAGAGATGCGTTTGCCATGTACGATATATTCCGTCGTCCCATGGGAATTCAATTGTACTCGAATCGAAAGATATTAGTAAGCACTTGATGCAATATGTGTTTACGATATCATATTAAATAAAAACTGTACACTTAATTATATTTGTTACATAACACAATATGTAAGAAAAAACTCTACAATATTTTAAATACTTGTATAATATTGTTATAAGCTGTCACATAAGAAAATGCATTTAATATTGAAAAATAAAATGAAAATTTTTTTTAGAATTTTGTAAAAATCTTGTGAGTCAGTTATTTTATGTCAATAAACCACGAACGTGATGCTAAATATTTTATCTACATTTATTTTATATATATTTTTAATCCCATGCTCGTTAACACTAAGTTTTATGTCGAATTTTACTGTTGCGAGACATATAAGACGTTTTTCCATGGTTTTTTTAATATATCATGATCAATGAGTAATAGCCCGTATAATTGCTATCATTTTTAGATTATATGAATTATTTCTTGATAAGATATTTTCTAGCTATACTATAAAATAATATAATAGACTGTATTATTTCAATTTTCTGGATTGAAAATGATATTCATAGGAAATGAGCAAAAGAAAACCAAGATTTTCAAGAATTGCAAAATTGATCAACAAGATTCACTCGTGCATGATAAAGTACCTAATATTTTGTTAATATCTGATTTTTAAATCTTCTTGTGTCTAGTTTTAAAGTATATCTAAAAAACTACCTGTCATCGTTTCTTTTATCATAAACAAAAACCAGGAAACTTAATACATCGCACAAAGATGTGACGATAACAAAAGGAAGGTCACTGGGCTGTAAATATCATCGAGCATTTTTCCATACGAAATTAGTGCTGATAACAGTATACGTCAATTTTGTCCGTGAAAAATCGTTTATATTACTAGTTCTACTAAACCAAGCGAACATTTGGTGTAAACTTGAGTGGGCAATCATACATTTCTATATTGAAATAAAATAAGGAAAAATTTATGTATATATATAGAACAAATAAAAAATATAAAACACATAAAATAAATTCTGAATCCACTGTTCGCAAGCAATTAAACGTACGTATAATTAGAAAGTACAATATTAATTCGCGAAATATCGCAACGTCTTCTTCGAACATTATTTGCCATTATTATCGTGCGCGGAATCGATACCAATTTACGCTAGCTAGAATGTCGAGCTGTCAGAAAATTGTAACAAACTAATTATTTCTTTCAACAACCGATTGAAGGAAAACGATAAAAAGGAGGTCGCTTATCACGGCAAGGTGGCTATTCAGGAGAAACTTCGACAAGACAAGAGACGAGACAAAAGTGTAAGAGAAGGTTTCTATACTTTTGATATAAGGCCAATCATTCGCAAAATGAAAATATCAAATCTCGTTTTTTATCTGGCTGTGATATTTGGAAGTATATACTGTATATCCTGCAGGACATACAATAAAAAGGATGTCAATTTAATAGAAGAAGCTGCAGGTAAGCTATATATCATAATATATAATTACGAATCATTAACATTACTACTTAAAAATATTTCGATCTTCTTCGTGAAAAATTTTAATACATAAAATAATTTCTCCAATTTTACGCAATGACATTTGTCTGTCGGTCAGATAATAATCTTTTTTTAAAATTATTATTTTATACGCATGCTTTTTTTAATAAGTTAATAAACTCATTATATATCCGAAGAAGAGCAATTACTTGATATCGCTATATAATTGATATACGTCTTAACCAAATGAAAAATACGAGTATAATTAATATAGAAATAAATAAATAAATACATAAATAAATGCTTAATATTTGTATCTGTTACAACGATTGTGTTTTCATTGTAATATTTTTTTTCAGATGGGAATTACGACATGAGCTATTTCAATGTATCTTTGGAAAGATCTCTTTCGAGACACAAAAGAGCCAGTACATTATCGCCGCTTATAGAGATAGCACACTTCTTTAGACTTGATTATGCAAATGGTTTAATTAAAACTATATTAAATTTCATAGATTTCATAATTGGTTTATTGACTGGACAAGAAGGCTTGTGTCTTAATACAGAAAAATTATCCATCGACTTGATCGGAAAGATGATACTGCATCCGATTCAAATAACCGAAACTATACTTTGCTATATCTTCAATATTATTGGAAGAGAAAAACGTGCAATAACACATAGATTATTTAACACTTTTTCGGATTTTTTAAAGACAATATTTCTACCAGGACTACACACGATACTGAATCAAATAGCAAAGACTGGTATTTTACCTTCAAGCCTCAGAACCCTAGTTGAAATGTTTAATGTATTTTACAATGTCTTAAGACTAGTCGGATACATTAAATAAAAAACATAGTAATATTTGATTTTCAATTTTTCAAAGGAAGTTAAAAAATGCAAGGAGAATAAGAATGCATAATTTATAAAATATATTAAAAACTATATAAATATATATTTAAAAATATTAAATATTATAAATTTTAAATATTAAATATAATTAAATAATATAATTAATTTTTAAGATTAAATTGATATTATATTTTATACGTTTATATATATATATATATATACATATATATATATATATATACATATATATATATGTATATATATATATTTAATTATATTCATGTATTTTAATATATTTAAAATTATATTTATTATATTATATTTGTATAATATTATATTTACATATTTATATTATATTTAATAATATAATTAAATATTAAATATTATAAAATATATTTAGACTTGTGTTTATTTTAAAAAATTTTCACTTCAAAGCAGGATCAATGTTGGGTTTCTTGTCACAACATAATTTTAAGAGAAATCTACATTAAAAAGTAAATTAAAATTAAAATAGACATCAAAAATTATTATTATAATCGTGAAACACGCTGTATGACAAAAATAGAATAATTGGCAAATAATTATAAAAATATTTTAATTCTTTTCATACATATGCGTATACACAAATTCACTCTTTCTCTCTCTCCCTCTTTTTCTCTTTGTACATAATCAGAAATACATTATTAATGAGATATATAAATCTGGTAAAAAGATTATTTCATAGAAATATACATATACATATACTTAAGACGTTTTTCCATGGTTTTTTTAATATATCATGATCAATGAGTAATAGCCCGTATAATTGCTATCATTTTTAGATTATATGAATTATTTCTTGATAAGATATTTTCTAGCTATACTATAAAATAATATAATAAACTGTATTATTTCAATTTTCTGAATTGAAAATGATATTTATAGGAAATGAGCAAAAGAAAACCAAGATTTTCAAGAATTGCAAAATTGATCAACAAGATTCGCTCGTGCATGATAAAGTACCTAATATTTTGTTAATATCTGATTTTTAAATCTTCTTGTGTCTAGTTTTAAAGTATATCTAAAATACTACCTGTCATCGTTTCTTTTATCATAAACAAAAACCAGGAAACTTAATACAGATCGCACAAAGATGTGACGATAACAAAAGGAAGGTCACTGATGGGCTGTAAATATCATCGAGCATTTTTCCATACGAAATTAGTGCTGATAACAGTATACGTCAATTTTGTCCGTGAAAAATCGTTTATATTACTAGTTCTACTAAATCAAGCGAACATTTGGTGTAAACTTGAGTGGGCAATCATACATTTCTATATTGAAATAAAATAAGAAAAAATTTATGTATATATATAGAACAAATAAAAAGTATAAAACACAAAATAAATTCTCAATCCACTGTTCGCAAGCAATTAAACGTACGTATAATTAGAAAGTACAACATTAATTCGCGAAATATCGCAACGTCTTCTTCGAACATCATTTGCCATTATTATCGTGCGCGGAATCGATACCAATTTACGCTAGCTAGAATGTCAAGCTGTCAGAAAATTATAACAAACTAATTATTTCTTTCAACAACCGATTGAAGGAAAACGATAAAAAGGAGGTCGCTTATCACGGCAAGGTGGCTATTCAGGAGAAACTTCGACAAGACAAGAGACGAGACAAAAGTGTAGGAGAAGGTTTCTATACTTTTGATATAAGGCCAATCATTCGCAAAATGAAAATATCAATTCTCGTTTTTTATCTGGCTGTGATATTTGGAAGTATATACTGTATATCCTGCAGGACATACAATAAAAAGGATGTCAATTTAATAGATGAAGCTGCAGGTAAGCTATATATCATAATATATAATTACGAATCATTAACATTACTACTTAAAAATATTTCGATCTTCTTCGTGAAAAATTTTAATACATAAAATAATGTCTCCAATTTTACGCAATGACATTTGTCTGTCGGTCAGATAATAATCTTCTTTTAAAATTATTATTTTATACGCATGCTTTTTTTTAATAAGTTAATAAACTCATTATACATATATCCGAAGAAGAGCAATTACTTGATATCGCTATATAATTGATATACGTCTTAACCAAATGAAAAATACGAGTATAATTAATATAGAAATAAATAAATAAATACATAAATAAATGCTTAATATTTGTATCTGTTACAACGATTGTGTTTTCATTGTAATATTTTTTTTCAGATGGGAATTACGACATGAGCTATTTCAATGTATCTTTGGAAAGATCTCTTTCGAGACACAAAAGAGCCAGTACATTATCGCCGCTTATAGAGATAGCACACTTCTTTAGACTTGATTATGCAAATGGTTTAATTAAAACTATATTAAATTTCATAGATTTCATAATCGGTTTATTGACTGGACAAGAAGGCTTGTGTCCTAATACAGAAAAATTATCCATCGACTTGATCGGAAAGATGATACTGCATCCGATTCAAATAACCAAAACTATACTTTGCCATATCGTCAATATTATTGGAAAAGAAAACCGTGCAATAACACATAGATTATTTAACACTTTTTCGGATTTTTTAAGGACAATATTTCTATCAGGACTACACACGACGTTGAATCAAATAGCAAATACTGGTATTTTACCTTCAAGCCTCAGAACCCTAGTTGAAATGTTTAATGTATTTTACAATGCCTTAAGACTAGTCGGATACATTAAATAAAAAACATAGTAATATTTGATTTTCAATTTTTCAATGGAAGTTAAAAAATGCAAGGAGAATAAGAATGCATCATTTATAAAATATATTAAAAACTATATAAATATATATTTAAAAATATTAAATATTATAAATTTTAAATATTAAATATAATTAAATAATATAATTAATTTTTAAGATTAAATTGATATTATATTTATATTTTATACGTTTATATATATACATATATGTATATATATATATATATATTTAATTATATTCATGTATTTTAATATATTTAAAATTATATTTATTATATTATATTTCTATAATATTACATTTACATATTTATATTATATTTAATAATATAATTAAATATTAAATATTATAAAATATATTTAGACTTGTGTTTATTTTAAAAAATTTTCACTTCAAAGCAGGATCAATGTTGGGTTTCTTGTCACAACATAATTTTAAGAGAAATCTACATTAAAAAGTAAATTAAAATTAAAATAGACATCAAAAATTATTATTATAATCGTGAAACACGTTGTATGACAAAAATAGAATAATTGGCAAATAATTATAAAAATATTTTAATTCTTTTCATACATATGCGTATACACAAATTCACTCTTTCTCTCTCTCCCTCTTTTTCTCTTTGTACATAATCAGAAATACATTATTAATGAGATATATAAATCTTGTAAAAAGATTATTTCATAGAAATATACATATACATATATGTTTCCAAGAAATCCACACAGAAACATAATTGAGTAAAGATATAAAGCAAAGATATTTATATTACCTTCAATTCCTATCTCGCAATCTAATTAATGAAAAATTTTATGCAAAAATTTGAATTAACTTATACAAAGAAAAAATAAATTTTCGATTTATCTATTATTGTTAACAAAAAACTGTCATTAGAAAACAGATATAAATTTCTGCATGTTACTGAATCCTTATTTAAGCATTTGTACTTAATAAGAGTCATCATCATCATCATCATCTGTATATTCGTCTTTTTCTAAAATTTTCGAAACTTCTTCTTCGTGCTCGTCGACCTCATATTCAGACAAATGTGGTTCTCCTTCCATAAATTGCGCAAACCTGAAAAATTCATATGTAGTTGATCACATGTAGTTGATTAAAAAGATTTACTTCTGATATATATTGCAATATTAAATATAACCGAAATTATATAACCTTATGGGATCTTTTAGTCTTAAAACTGTCTTCCAAGGATTGCATTCTGGACTAGAGCAATAGTTCTGTAATTGTTTTAAAGCTTTCCTAGTTTGCCGTATTCCTTCTTGACGATATTGATCCTTACTTAACAATTTTCGCTTTTCCGGAAACCTGATTTGCCTTGTTTAAAAAGAAAAGAAAGAAGGAGCGATATTATCTTTTTGTGCGATTCAAGGGATAAATTAAAAAAATATAGAAAACATTTAAAACATATAAATAACATAATTTGTTATTGCATATTTGAAAAATTTTAGAAGTCCAAATGTATGAAATTATGTATAAAATTAATGGAAATTATTATGTACCTAATCAGTTCACAAAGCATTTGTAACATTTCTTATGTAGTTATACTACTACTTGTAATAATGCTTTTAAATAAAACTTAATAGTTCAAAAATCATGATCAATTCTCATAAATATCTTTTAAAATAAAGCGGATAAAAGAATTAACACATTTTATTGCAAAATGTAGATATACAATTGCTATATACACATATATCGTACAAAAAGTATATTCAGAAAATGCTTAAATATGAAATGTGAAGTTTTATCACAGAGAAACCAATCAGCTTAAATAAACACCTTGTTAAATATAGTTTGTTAGCAATAAGCTTGTTAAATATAGTTTGTTAGCAATAAGCTTGTTAAACATGCGTAGAATAAAAGCTGATAAAAATAAAAATACATGATTGTATAATTGCGCATTAAATAATACTTACACTAGACAATGTACTTAAGTATTAATTACATTTTACTGATATAATATGAAATAACTCTACAAAATTATTAAAACTTTAAAGCTATCAAAAGAGAAAAGCAACATAAACAGGAAAGGTAAGGTATGTGCATAACGGATGCGTGAGAGCTTTATTCAAATAATTCAATAATCAATTTTTATATAATTCTTCAATAGCAACTCTGTGTGTGATTATAGCTGATTGCGAAAGCAGAATTATTAGTTATTATCCTATATTGGTCCTATATGCTTACCAATATCTCTTTCCTCGTTCGAGCACTGCCTTTGGAAAATTATAAAGAAGTACGAGTACAACGCAACATGAAAAGGATGCCTCATAAAAGTGACTGCTATTATATACCATTGCCAATCCCATAAACTGTATAAGTATAAAACCATTTTTATATTAATAAATTAAGAATAAATTAAGAATAAATTTAAAAATTGTCAATAAATAAACTTAAGAAAGAAATATCACATGCAGCATACCTGCAAAAACCATTGTATTATTTGTTTTGTTCTTTTATTAGTAACTGGACCAAAACGATAACAGATTACAAAGCTAATCAGAGATGTAACAAGAATGTACCACATCACCCATTCTCTGTATTGTACTATAATTAATTGCGTGTTTTCCCACAATACTTGAGCAAGATAAAGACTCATTGATGCGGCAAACATTAAGTACATAACTCGTCCCTTAATAAATAAAAGAGTATTTAAGAGATATTTTTATCAAGAATTATATTTTCTTTTTCTAGTCAAATATTATTATGTTAAAATAGTTACCCGTGGTATCAATTTCCCTGCCATATATATTAAAATTATAATAGATAAAGTGACTCCGAATATTATGCCACAAGCATAATAAAATAATGAATTCCGACTTAATATCTGTGCAAACCAGAAAATGATGATACCTATTATCATCATTGTCAATCTCCAAACATTGATACCTGATAATGAAGATATGTTGCTAATTATGTTAATAAAAAGAAGTAATCTTAGATTCAGATGCTTACGTGTTTCTGTCAGACTCATTATATATTCAGATTCATTGGAAGAATCTATGTAAACACCTATGCATATATTTTCAAAAGGATTGATTTTTAATTGCTTATGTTTTCCTGTGTCAAACAAACTAAGGCTCCACGATCTCTGATTTTCATTGTGCTTTTGGTGAATTTCTTCAGGCGTTTTGCCATCATACAAGACATAGGAATCTGATTTAGTATTCAGATGCATCTATAATGTAACATTTATATATTATAAATATATATTAAAATACTCTCTATTAAGGATATATATATAATTCATATTATTCTTAGTATTAAAATTTTCTTACAGTCATAGTTCTCCATATATGTGTCAAGTATTTTGACATAGCAGTATGACAATACGTTTTTAACCCAGGAATATTATTTTCCACAGTGTCACCTGCATTCAGAAAGTATATTTCTGCAACATTAAAATACATATATATTAAAATATTTTCTTGCAACTAAGATGTTGGAAATTAATGTTTATACAAGTAAATTAATCTCGCTATATTCAGAAAATAAAGTTTGTAATTTTCTTCTTCTTATTGATAGATATAAAGATAGCATTATAGAAAAATTGATTTGGTGTTTTAATTTAACAATAAAACGATAAATACTAAAAAAAATTAAAAGAGTTACATATATAATATAGGAAAGATTATTTTCCTCAAAGCAAGAATAACATTGTGTATTCTAAGCTCGCAGCAATTGGATGATACATATCAATATTTCTTTTATAAATTATTAACTTATATAAAATATTAAATGTATTCACAATTAAATATATTCTAATAATAAAGTTGAATAACTCCAAAATGTAAAAAGCGTGCATCGTGCATTTTGACAATTACGTATTGCATGACATATTAATACATTTTGACAATTACGTATTGCATGACGTTATATTACAACTAATATTTTCGATGACATATTATTGTTGTACAATTCAAATAGAATGTAATTCCTAAGTAACTTTTCGGATAATGTGATTATTTTGGGCATATTTTTTTGGTTGTACAAGTTACATAGGTTAGGCGAACTTACTAGGCTTCTCGAGAATACGCTGCGCATAAACGCATTGAAACAGGCAGATATATATGAAAATCCATTTCGTTAATTCGGCCGTTCCGTTCATTTTTCTATTCTAAGTAAACAGATCTTCCCTTCATACGTGTATTTATAACGCTTGTCGCATGCCGGCACTACGAAAATAGAGACAAAAAATTTGAAATATCTCGATACAAGAGATCGTATTGAGCTATCGCGAGGTAATGTATCGATCGATCGATTGTTACAAGTCTCGATGTTGAGACGATTATAAATAAGCGCAAAATAATATGTAAATGTATAAAAAAAATTTTTTTTTTAAATTGAACTCTATACTTTCCTTTTATTTTTTTCTTTCTTCTTTCTCTTTCTTTCTCGCTCTTCCAGCAAACTATAAATAGTGTAAAAAGTGTAACGTAGTGCAGCTAAAAGGAACAAATCTTCAATTGCCAATCGTGTCAACGTTTTTCAATCATCCTCGGGTCCATCGCGGGCTCACTTGACATGCACAAAAATAACAAATGTTTGCAGCGGGAAATAATTTTCATCTTAGAAATTCTCACGACTTAATAACGAACAATATTCGGTTTAGATTCTGAATATAATAATGAGCCAATTTATTACAGTACAAGGTAAATATACGTAGACCACAAAAAAAAATATATATATATAAGTATTAATTGATTCCGGCTAACAATAAGTAATATTTATATTTTCTTATATATTTTAGTCGGTCAATGCGGGAATCAAATAGGATCAGCTTTTTGGCCCTTAGCCTTGCATGAATATGGTATCCAGACTACTAGTGGTGGTGTAAATTTGCTCAAAGTACAACGAAATCACGTCAAGCATATCAATGATCTCTCGAATGCGTTTCCCAGTTTCTTTCACGTCCCAGTTAATACATCAGATAACTTATATTTCGAAGATGTAGCCGACTTAAACAAGGCAAAAGTTAAAGCTAGGGTGTGTAAATTTTTTCTCTTATTTAATTTCTTAAAACCATTGCAAAATATTTGAATCTTAATATAATAAAATATTTGAAACTTAAATATAATAAAATGAATTTTCCAAAGCAGGCTGTTTTAATAGATATGGAAGACAGTGTTGTATCTAGATTTAAGCAAGGTCCATTGCGTCAGTTATTTGACCAAACGTGTATTGTAACAAATTATCCAGGATCTGGAAACAATTGGTAATTTATGAAAAGAAAATGTTTATATATATATACATCAATGTAGAAACATATTAAAGAAATTTTGTTTTGTTTCAATAGGGCAATAGGATATCATGTTCATGGTAGAGAATATCATGATCGTATAGAGGAAAGTATAAGACATGTGGTTGAAAAATGTGATCGACTTCATGGGTTTTTATTAATGCATTCCTTAGGAGGTGGTACTGGATCTGGATTAGGGACAGCAACCTTAAAACTATTAAAAGATTATTATTCTCATGTAGAAAGGTACTTATTGTGAATATAAATGTCAATTAAATTAATTGAATCTTATAACACTTGATCATAACTTGACGATGCAAAGATCAAAGATACATTCATAATATTAATATTTTAGGGTTGTATCATGTGTATATCCAGCAAATATACAAGATACTATAACTGCTCCTTACAACACTTTACTTGCGACTCAAGAACTTATAGAACACGCCACATGTGTATTTCCTGTGGAGAACAAGGCTCTTTTAGATATATGTAACATTCAAATGAATAAACGAGAAAATACAAATCAAATGAATTATAACGCCTCGTGTAAACCATTTCACGATATGAACAGTATTATTGCCAATAAGCTCTTACACTTGACCAGGTAATCAAATTTTCTCAGACTCATATGATATGAGATTTAAAGTTCGTAAAGACAGCAATTTTTGTTTTAGCGGATCCAGATTTCCAGGAAGTTTAAATATGGATATGAATGAAGTGGCTACAAATCTAGTACCTTATCCGAGATTACATTATATATTTAGTAGTATCAGTCCTATAACTTTATCCGCTCCAAATATGTGCACTATGCAAGAAACAAAGTATGTAGCTCTCTCTTTTTCTGCCTTTAGTTTTTATTTTAAAATTAAGATCTGAAAGGAATCTTAAATATAATGTTTAAGGTTGCAGGATGAATTATTCACTAATGCATGGTCACGAAATAATCAACTAATTAGATTAGACCCTCTGCAATCTAACTCTGTAGTTCTTGCTGCTGCACATATTGCAAGGGGAAATACTACTTTAACTGATATAAAAAGAAATATTGAAAGGTAATTTTTTTTTGATGGATTTATGTATTTTTCAAGAATCTATCACAATTATTTTATATTAATTATGACTATACTTTTTGTTCATAGATTTCAAAATAAATCAAAGTTTACTTCATGGAGTAGGGATTGTATGAAAATAGGATTATGTTCCATTCCTCCAGCAGGACACTCTTCATCATTATTGTGTCTCCTTAATTCATCTGCCATGTCTTTATTATTTAAAGATATAATTCAAGAGTTTTCTAAATTGTATAGGAGAAAGGTACAACATGTAACAATGCAAGATTTAACCCTAGATTTTTTTTATGAACAGGCACAACTGTTCCTATTTTCCATCATTTTTTAAAATTTTTATTTCTTTATTTGTTAATAAACATGCATTTCTAAATATAAATTTAAAGATTGCATGATTGCATGATAAAAAATATAAAATATTACATTTTTTTTAGGCACACGTTCATCACTATACACAAGTACATGGATTTGAAGAAACACATTTCATTGAAAGCAAAGAAAACATTCTCAATTTATGTGAATGTTATGCAGAAGTACAGAATATGGAAGAAACAAATACTTCTAGATTACAAGTAATTTAATAAATTTATAAAGAAGATTTGGAGAGATGGAACATAAATGCATTTTATATCATTTGCACATATTGCAAAAAAGACTCTGGTATTTATTATCAATATCTATTTGTTTTTTAGATTTTTTATATCTATATATACAACATAATATTAATTTAATAAAAATAAGTAACCTCTAAAGAACAATAACAAAAGCTTATTAGTATGGAACTAAACTTCTTCCGCGCAAGATTTGTCAACAAAGCTTTAAAGTATTATCTATATCGCATCAGGAGTGTTTATTAGAAAAGCTTTACGTCTCGTAATGTCCTTAAAGGATCATGTGTTCTTTGGGCGTGCATGCAAATATATTCTTAAACTTACATTATCTTATCTATAAATTTTTATGTGCTCTTAGCTAGCAGGTATTTGTGGCAAACCAAACTCGTCCACTGGAACGCCATCCTATAAACATATAAATAATTTTATTTTGTCTTAACTTATTGAATACTTAATACTCTGGTTTTTATTTTAACATAAACTATATGTCCTTTTTTGATATTCGTGATGTTTTAGATAATATTATTCTTTAATCATTAACAAATATTCTTATTAAAGTATAGACCTTGTTTTTCATAGAACTTGCTCCAGGTTCTTTATCTGGAGCACTAGGTGCTTTAATAGCATCATCTAAGAAGCTGGTGTCTTCATCCAAAGCGAGGTCATCACCAAGAGCTTCCAGTTCTGCTGCAAGCTCATCATCGTCAATTTCTGGCATTCCATAGCTACGACCCATTGCTTCTTGAACTTCATCAGCTTGTTCTAACATATCTGCCAAATCATCCTGTAAATCCTGTACACAAAAATGGCAAGATATAAGTAATAATTAAGTCAAAATTTAAATCAAAGCTTATATTAGACTATTTCAATCTATTTCGACTTACTTCAATTTGATCAATGTTGATATTTTTGAATTCCTTTTGCATTTGTTTGACACCTTCTTTCATAGCAACTACAGTCGCCTGGGTATCTTTTAACGTTTGAGTGGCGTAGTTGGCTTGCTCCATGTTGAATGCCTGTTGGCGCAAGTTGTCCACTTGGGCTTCATACATTTTCCGCTGTTTCAGTACACGTAGCGCCTTGGCCTTCACCGCGTTCTTAGCCGGCCCGTCTCTCATTTTGACCATCTGGTCTTTGTATTTTTTCAGCTCCGCATCTAATCTGGCTATCTTCTTCTCTGCAGAGTCCGCCCTACTATCAACCTTGATAAAGGTATCATATATTTACCAACCATGTTCCTCTAATTGTAAGTCATAAAATATCTGGCTATTTATATCGTACTGTTTAACGCAAATCGTATGAATTTTCCTCGATATAAGAGTATCAGGAACGACATAGTATAATGTAAGTAAAAGAATGGAAAATAAAAAGATATGTTGTTTTTTCAGGCAGCAACAAACTCGTCGTACTTCTTACCCCCGAAATGCAGTCCGTGATGTTTGGTGGTGGTTCTTTGGGCTTGCCACGTCCGAAAAGTCTATTCATTTTTGCGAATTAGAGCTAAAATTTTCGACGAGAAAAATTAGGACAATTTTCACGTAGTATATTTTTCTGTCAAAACGTGAGACCTGATTAACCCCGATACTGCAGACGGACGGGATTCTAGACGGGATAATCGACGTCTCTGTAGACGCGAATATATTTTCCGGTAGATCAGCCTTCTATAGTAATTTTTAGGTCACGTTCGTCTTGCCGTCACAAGCGCTGAGGACGTTCGATTGACCAATCGGGACAAAGTATTCTTTGTCTCGATTGGACAATCGAACGCTTCCAGCGCTTGTTGCAACAAGACGCTCAGCTACTTTCAGACTCGTTTCAAATTCTAGTATGTCCGATCTTGAGTTTACTTTCATCCTAAGAGATTTGAAAATTGAAGAACTAATCGTCGATAGAGCTCGATTATCAAAGTAGTTTTTGTTTCAGAATATTCTTGAATACGCGGTGTTTAGAATAGAAGAATATGTTAAATCATATCGCTCGTGTAATGCAAATATATAATAAGAGTAAGTAATGTA
The DNA here is from genome assembly GCA_963971435.1 of Lasius platythorax. Lineage (NCBI taxonomy): Eukaryota > Metazoa > Arthropoda > Insecta > Hymenoptera > Formicidae > Lasius > Lasius platythorax. The sequence goes on from OZ020535.1 coordinate 10,648,989, forward strand.
ACAATATATATTAACAGTAAGTTAGGTTCGCACCTGTTCTTTCTCTCGTGGATTCGTTTTTATTCCATTTTCTTACTTTATTGCAGAGAAATTCAACTTCGAGAGATATACTTCAAGATTAGAAGATACAAATCTCATTCCTCGAGTAAATAATTCAGGTAATTCGGCTCTTATGTACAAATACAAATTATTCAAATGTAATCTCCGAAAAAAAAAAAGAACAAAGACGCCAATTTTTCAAGGAAATTAATCTCGAAAATTTTATTGTCGTCTCGTTATCAGTGATATCAGAAATCTCGTTAAAATGATTAGATTACGCGGCGGAAACGCCTTATAGCATATCGCTAGCATCTAATATGCAACGTTACATAAGTCTAATTGTATAAGTAAATGAACATAAGAATGTAGTATCGCCAACAATGTAGGCCGCATCCGTGGGTCCGCATAGTTTACATGCCGCGGTTAATAATGAGAGAGATTTACTGTACATCGCGCAGCCTCTCCGACAAAACAGCTCGTCGCGAGATAACACGATTACGAAGACGCGCGAGATTCGAATCCAATTACATTACACATACTTTACTTCGTCTCGCGGATGCGCGAGACGCTCGTTGTCCGCCGCTATAAATCGTTCGTCGGGATATTTTTATTCTACGCGGCCAGCGTCTAATTGCTCGTATATACCATACGGTTGTTTCGTTTCTCTCTCTCTCTCTTCCGTTAATACGTAATCGAACAGCCGAGCGACTCTTATCGAGCTACCGCTTATCAAGCCGTTCGCTCGCTCGCTCGCTTGCGTCGATCGTTGTTAGGAAAGGTCGCGAGTGTCAAAGGTACCCAAGGTACATATATATATCTCATTTTTCGATCCTATACTATAATATTGACATTTGATTTTTCCTTAGCAAATTCGTGCATTCATCTTGAATTTTTTGTGCGCGCTTCGTGGGATTTATTCTCATTTAATGCTCAACGACTTTCAAGAACGCTATATATCTTATATATCTATTTTTTGACCTCCTTTCTAATTGTTATATTGGAGAAATTACGATTTATTTTCTTCTCAGTACAATCTCCATAAATTTAATTCGCTAAAAAAATATATTAATTTAAAAATAATTCTATTAATAATCTATTGATTAAAAATAACTCTACTGTGCAAACTTAAACTCGTGAAACCTATAGCTGAAGATAACACATTCAATGATCTTAGGGCACCCTGTATAACTAGAGGGTAACGAAGAGAAAGATGACGGCCAGGAGGCATACATGGAATATGGAAAGGGTGACAGGCGTCGCGGTGGTGGTTTCGGTGCGGCCGCGATGGCGGTGGCGACATCGGCGTCAGGGCGCCTGCGTGAGCAGCACCGCCGACGCAACGGCGGCGACGGCGACGGCGACGACGCCGACGACGACGCCGACGCCGACGACGACGAGGACGACGACGACGACGACGACGAGGTGGCCGATCAGCAAGTACACGGACGGCCGGGCGAATATCGCCGAATGCGTACGGTTTGACGCGCGAGGTCACACGGCGACTTATACTCAAATACGGGGCAGTGGCATGCTCCGATCCGCGGCGCGGCCGCAGTGTTCCAAGAGTCGGCACGACGCACGAATCGCACCGCTGCGGCGCGCGCGCGCGCGAGAAGCACACACGACGACGACGACGACGACGACGACGACGACGACGTCGACGCAGCAACAGCAGCAGCAGCAGCGGCGGCAGAGGAGAGACCACGAAGTCGCGTCGTCGAAACGCGTTCTGCTGACTGGAGTTTTCCGGGACTCTTCCTCCTCCTTCTCCTCGCACTTCCACCAGCCCTTCTCTCTCTCTCCCTCTCTCTTTTCTGTACTGTTCGAACGCGGTCGACGGAGGCCCGAGAGCGTACGCGCGACGGAGAAGACACAGAGGCTAGAAGACGGTGAGACGACAGTGTGTGACCGTCGAGGGAGGGAAATAGGGAAAATATGCGAACCGATCGGGTGGCAACGCTAGACCCCGTCGCTAGTACCTCGTAGAGGAGGAGGTGGGAGAGACCGACGTATACGTGTGCGGTCAGAGGTGGTGCACGGATATCGTGTGTAGGCGGATCGGCGACGAAGGCGGTGGAAGAGGCGAGCAACGGGTCGCCTGCCGCGCGCGGTTACCGCAGTGTGCGAATTCGCTCCGATTGTCCGCACCGATTTGTCCGGGTGGAGACAGTCGTAGTCCTACGAGCGCGGTGAAGTGGTAGTAACCCTGACCTGACCCCCGCGCGCGCTACGCACCTCGGGCTCGCGCTCACGTTTTGTCATCAGTATCCCCGCGAGACTCACGGTGTGCGCGCGTGCAACAAACACATCCGGCGAGCTCTCCTCCGTCCGCGCCGCGCGTCTCTACATACGTAACGGGCTTATTGACGATCGATCGATCTCGTGAACGCGACAACCGATTACGCGTCGCGTAACAATCGGCGATCGGCGACGGGGAGTAGTACACGATTATCGTTCCGCGAGTGTCCGCGGGGAATCCGCTGGCTATCATCGTATTCTCGTACAAGCCCTCGCTCATCTCGGGGAAAATCTTGTGAGTTTTTAGTGCGACAGCTATCGGCTAAATCGCTCGCGAAGAACGTGGATTCTTCACTTTGTCGAGGCTCAGGGTGGTAAAACATATCGCTTATACGCTGTACACGCTCTCTTCCCTCTTCCCGCCCTCCACCACCTCCCTGCTCCTACGTCTCTGCGATACGATCCGCGGAGCGACCTCGCATCGTAGTCGCGTGTGTGTGGTAGTGGAAAGCAAAAGGTAGTAGTCGCGCGCGCTGCGTTGCGTATTTGGGAGGATTCCAAGTGGTCCAGCAGTGTGTTTTCCGTCGAGAGGATCGAAATTATGTTCGCCAGGGGGTAGCCCCCGGACAAAACGCATACGAGAACGGTGGTCGAGTGAACAAACGCGGGAAAGGTAGTCAAGAGCAGCTTCGTAACGAGCAGCGCTTCACGTCGGAGCGCCGCGACGACGATGACAATGCGAGTCGCCGAGTAAGCTTGGCTCTTCGACAATCAAAGAGGATGCCACGGGGACAGAGTCGCTGCCGAATTGTACCGGGGCGACGCGACATCAGCGGGATCTAGAGGAGCGTTTTCGACGAGAACAAGTGTACGGTTTCGCGATAAGAAGACGCGGAGACACGAGAGTGAGACTACGCGTGGACCCCCCCTCACCCCCTTGAGGAAAAATAGACCGAAGCGGTGAAACTAGAAGGTGAAACAGGATAAAAGACAGGAAGCCGGGACGAGAAAGAGAAAGAGAGAGAAAGGAAGGTGCGGAGAGTACAGAGAATACAGAGGGGGAGACACGCGACGAAGAGGATCATCGCGCGACGTGGCCTCTCGGTTTCCGGGGTCTCCTCTCTCCGTGGGTGTTTTTACGCGTGCGGCCGTGGATCGATAGTTTGTCCCGCGAGCTCGTGCTGGACAGATACGACGACGACGAGTCACACTACGTGGAAGAGACGCGCGTGATTCTCTCGCGTTCAACGACAACGGCACCCTTGAACCGCGAATAACCGGGACCCGTGCGAGACGAATAGGAAAGAAGAGCAAGTTTCCGAACGGGCCTAGCTGAAAGTGCTGCTTAACGCAACTGGACGCAACGTCGCGTGAACATCGGAAGCTCCGCGGTGATTTATGGGGGACTACAGCACGACAAGTCTCTTCTCCAGTATCCTGACCAGCCCGAAACCTAGTGCGATCACAAGCAATAGCGGCACTGGCTGCGGTAACAGCAATAGCAGCAGCAGCAGTAGTAACGCCATCGGCAGCGCCGCCGTCACCATAACAACATCCACGATGCAGGACGATCTGCTGATCGAGAAGCAAGCCACCGGCAAACCAGCTCCGCTCTCGCCGAGCAGCGCTCTCGACACAGTGGCTGGACAAGACAAGTCGAAGGACGGGATCGAAGCGGAGAGTATCGCCATCACCCCGACGACGCCCTCGTCGACGGATAAGGACATTACGTGTAGCACGACCTCGGCCCTGCAGGGTTTCGCCGATCCCGGGGGCCGCGTGCCCAGCCTCTGGTCCGCGCCGGACGACGGCGGTTTGCACGCCGCGTTACCTGTCAACGGCTCGATCGCCGCCTTTCAGAACTTTCCGGCTGGCGGGCCCGCGGGTCTGTTCGCCAGCACCGGAGCCGCTGCCGCCGCCGCCGCCGCCGCCGCCGCGGTGTCGACCGGCACACGTCGCGCCATTACGGCCAGCCACAATTTTCCTCAGCAGCAACAGCAGCAGCAGCATGGTAACGCGGGTGCACCCGCCGGTACCAGACACGGCGGTCTTCAGGTATCGTCCGCGCAACAGCAGCAGCAGCAGCAGCAACAACAACACCAACAGCAGCAGCAGCAGCAGCAGCAGCAGCAACAACAACCGCCGCCGACATCGCATCCGGGAGTCTACCTGCCCGGTAAGGGCTACGCCGCGTGGTCGGGCGGACCGCAGGCCCCGCAGCAGTGGGGCGCGGGACCGCAAGCGGCCGCCGCGGTCGCCAGTCCGGGTCTGTCACCCTGGAATCGCGGCAGATCCGTGCCTAATCTACCGCCGTTGCACTCGTCCCTGCACGCCGCCGCGGCGGTGGCGGCCGGTCTTCAGGGCCGCAAGCCCAGTCCGACGTTTCCGGGTCATCCGGGTCCGGCTGCGGCGCATCCCTCCTGCATCAGCCCGGTTAAGTTCCGTCGGAGCACCTCGTATCCCGGCAAGGGCAACATATATCCGCCTCAGCCGGCGCCGACCTTCGAAGTCACCGCCGCCGAGGAGAGGGATTTGCTGCAGTTGCCGTACCAGCAGGTGAGTCGATTTCCAAATTCTCTTCTAACAATAAGTTTTAGGAAGCGGAAGTTGACGCGGAAGTTACCGTGAGGTTCTAGTGAGGTGATAAGTAGGTGGACAAACTGTTCATAAATTTTCCATTTTAATCCATTTTTCTGAGAACTTGAAGAAGGAAATTAATCTCAAAGTTGAGATTTAATTAAATTCGTGAAAAAGAGATTTCACTTTTACAATATTAAAAATTTATTCAATTTTCTGAAAGAGCGAATTAGAGCAATGAATGCTCTAAATTATTCATTTCTGGCATGAGAATTCTTTTCGCACTGTCGGAATGAAACACTTTTGTGAGGGCGAACAGATGCTCGACTGAAATGCTCAATTTCCCGTGGATTTTTAACTAACTAGTTTTCTCTTGTCCTTTTCTCCGGAGTGCTTAAGCAAATTCAATCATCTCTAATTGGTTAATGAATAAGTAAAAATCAACACGTGTTTAATTATATAACTCCGTAGAAAAATATCTTTCGTTATTAACGACGTGCTAATCACGTAGGCAATTAGATCGCACTCTTTTCTCCGCACGCGCTACTCGATAGTTGCTGAGATCGCGGGAAAGGAGGAGAAGAACCTCGAAGAGAGTCGACCGCGGACTCTTGTTGTTTCGCTCGATTCGCGAGCACGCCGATGGCACAGACGTTGCCACGACTTTTTTAGCCGAGTAGCATTGCGTTATCGATCGCGGTGTGGAGAGCAGGTAGTATAGTCAAAGGTACCCGCTTGTAAAACTGCGCCGGCAATCATGCGGTCTCGCAGGCCGACGAGGAAGGCACGCGCGCTCCGACTTCCGCAGTTTCGCGCTCATTCGATGTGCCACGACGCCGCGCCACGCGTTCCTCGTGCCACCAGGAGTTATGCAACTACTAGAGAAAGAGACAGAAGAGACAGAGAGAGAGAGAGATAGGCACTTCTTGTATTTAAATTTAGCCGATACAACGACTGTTTCGGCGATTAGTCGTGTTACCGTGCGGCGTGATATCGTAGTCTTTAACGGCGCGATAATGTCGCACCGGACATAGGTCGTAAGCGAACACAACCTAAGGGCATAACGTGTAATAGGTGGACGCCTTTCCGTTCCGCAAGAATTTTACACAGTCGAATCCAGGTTATCTCTCGCCGCCCGTCATTTCGCATATCTATTCGCGTGATAACGAAATCGCGCGTATAAGCATTGAAAGAGCAGGTTGAAGTTGTACAGTGTTTTGGGAGTCTCTTTCGTTTTTTGGCGCAATCGGGCATGTTTTATCGTAATGCACGTGCGTCACGGTTGAATAGCGAATAAAAATAATTGATAGCAATATAGACAAGAAATAGATAATGGTATGAATGGCGCGGCGAAAATATGCGTTAGCGTTTTCTTTTTTTTTTTCCTCAATTATATATTTTTCCACACTTTCTCGCTCCATTTACGTCCGATGCACACTGACGTTGTGTTACGTTTCAAACGCGATATTGATCTTAAACGGGAGCTTTCATTATATGTATATATCTTGCACGCAATATATATGGTTAGCGAATGAATAAATAATTCCGTTTATATGTGGCCACTGGTTGTTCCGTTATAAGAAGCTTAATTCAAATAAATTTAATATAAAGTCAACGTGTATACGTGTGTATTATGTTGATTTTATATTCTAGTATTGGATAAAATTCGTTTATATTGTCGTTATTACTTTAATTATTTATTACGCGCTTTGTGACACATCTCTTTCAATTTCATTCAATAATTCTCGGTAATAATTTTACGAATAGTGAAATAATGTCTGAATAAAGGGAGTTTACACACGTGATAGATTTCCCTATTAAATTATTTAAAGTTATCTTTTTGAGGATTGCACTTGTAGATATACAGATGATTATTTCATAATTTTATATTTTTATAAAGGATGACTGAAAATGATTATTTATCAAGCATCAAACTATTAAAAGTAATAATAGACGCGTATGAAAAAAATGTTACAAGTCTCTTTTCTTATATATATACATATATAATGATACATATATATGTATCTTCTTAAATATATATATAAAATTATTGTATATATATATACATAAAATCAATATTTAAGGAATTATTTTGGACCAAATACTTTTTTCATGATAGATAGGAATTATCGAGGCTGCCATTAATAATTGATTTCACTCATTTTTTGTTATCTGGTCGCGCTATCGGAAACTATTTCGCTGATACTTATTTTGTCGTTCAAGTCTGACCTAATTCCTTTCCAACGTAGTAACTCCAACAGTGTCTAGCAGAAGTTTAAGCTCAGCTATTTTAACCATCACTCGAAAATAGATCTGCATACTATTCGAGAGAAATGGCGGATGTCGTCATGTTGTCGTTCAGTTATTACTTCCACGCACCTCGTGTTCTAACATTTATATATTTGTACACAATACAATGCTTTCCTTCACCTGATTTCTTAACCATGCCAAATAATGGAGTCTATGATAGAAAAGTGTGAAAAAATACCTATGATATTTAAAAAAGAAAATGTGTTTACTAGTATCTAATAATATAACACACAATATCGATATAATATCACGATATATTTGCGTTAAAAAGTATAATATAAATTTTTAAGTTATAGAGATTTCGAAATGTGTAATTATATATACCGATAACATATCTGAAAAATTACTTATATTCTAACACTTTTCTGAGCACTTATTATTCTGATCGATTACAATTTATTAACGCTCCATACTTTTATATATCAATTAAAATTCTGTTTTTATTATTTGACGTTTTGATCGACAAACCACATCATTTCGACATTTTTCTGGCTGATACACAAAAATTCGTCATTTCGTTAGATTTATATTGGTAGGCATCATAATTGCGTTTCAAAGAACGAACAGGTGAGCCACAGCGTGTAGTGCGAGATGTATTCATTTATCAGTAACCTTAATATCGTTGATTCGACTGTACGTCGCCAAAAACAATTAGCTCGTATACAAACAAGTCGTGAATACGACCTATACATCGATTCAATTAAATATTACCTTCAGTAGAAATTACGGTATAACGTCCATGCTTCTCGAGATGCTCTTCTGAAACTTTAATTGCCATGTTAGAAACTACGTATAATTTATTCTATCGAGGTTCTCTCTCTTGTATGTGAAAAGTGTTATATAAAATTTGAAAAAATAATATACAAGAAACGTTTACGTTTTATATACATTTTATATTTTTTACAGAACTTTGTTTTTTTGAACATTTCGAGGGTGAATAATACCTATATAATACCTGCATAGTTTGAGGCATTGCCTTCGAATTTATTATTATGAAATATAATCCCTGTTATTCACTTTAGTTAAATTCACATTGTATCAATAACATTTTATCCGCCATATAACTATAGCAGTTCATATTGATATGAATCACCGCGTTTCAACCGTAGCCTAGTAGTAATGAATAGTAGGAATGAATATACAATAACACGAGAGAAGAGTAAAAATAGCCGTACTTTTTCGACAATTTTCCGATTTTCTCGATTCGCTTTCGACGCGACTGTATAGAAACGGTCGATGAATAATATACGAGCGCACAAGTGCCGCGGATTATATAGAAGGCGCGCGCGCACGCGCCCAGGTAATGCGGCAAAAGCGCCTAACAGAGCGAAGAAATGTTCGAGCTCGAAGCTCGAAGTCCGATAACTCATTGCTCGTCATTCACCTTGAGAAGGGGAATCGGGGCACGTGCAGTAGGTCGCCTCTAGCCGATATGTCGAGAGGACCAATCGCCAGTGGATCGCATACATACACATGCATACAATACGATCACGAGCCTGTGTGCAGGTAATCGCGTCGCAATACGTAAAAAAAAAAAAAAAAAAAAAAAAAAAAAAATTGTAATGTGACGGATACGCGTAGAGATAACGATTTTATTGGCGCTGCGTCGTCGCTGCTTTTACTTGTGCGGCAAACTCGAAACGTCATTACGAAACGCGGCCTCGCTGTCGAAATGGGTCTGACGAAACGCGAAGAGTCAGAACTTCACTCTGGCTGGCCCGCACGTGTTTCCCGGCCAATAGCGTTTCTATTTATGGCATTTTATCATGCAACTAGGTCTAAAACGATGTAATAACGCCTACAAAAGTGTCATGTGGCTGACGACGGTGTCTGCGATCGTTGGAAAAATGGAGAGGCGGCTCGCGATATGTCGCGCGAAGGTCGACCCTCGTCCCGGGGGTCGAAATTGATCTCCGATAGATCGAAGGTGCGCGAGGCTAATTTTATTCCGTGCGCACGGTTGGCGGGAAGAAACACGAAAAGAGATTTCTTAGGAAACTTTTTATCCGCATGCGACAAGTCAGCCGCAGCTACTTTCAAAGTTCTCTCTCTTTGTGTGCATTCTGCCGAATAAATTTAAAGAACCCTGTATACATATATACTGCCTGCCTTAGATTTTCTCGTGTTTCTCTTTTATCTATAGATTCTTTGATCAAGTTAAAGTAAACTTTCTATTGCCAAAAATATCAAAATACTGATAGTTTTAAAACTGTAAATAGTAGAAAAAATTTTAAGGATTTTCAGAATGTAAGCTTGAGAAATTTATTCTTCACATAATTTCACGCCGGCTCTTATTTTTAGAAGCCTTGTACTTGTAAAATTAGAGTTACATATGTGTTTTCATGTGAGTGTTAAAAAATTGTGAAAAAAAAATGTGACGTCCAATCTGATTTTCTGTTAAGAAATAATTTATTATTCGCTGCAGCTTTCTTCTTCTATCTTTTATAATCTTTATTTTAATGCCTTTATGCTATATTCTCAACATAGATAATATTGATAACCTTGTCATATTATTTTAGTATAACGAGTACATATTTGAAGTTTGCTCTATTTTTTATTTAAATATTCTTAAAGAATTGTGATAAAAAATAATATTCTTTAACGGAATAAATAAACTATTATGCATGCAAATTTTTTTGTATTATGCGAGGTTAAATCGCGTGCCACGTACAACCAAAATATTAAACCAACATGCCTTGCGTGACTCGCAACGTGACTTGAAAAAAAGCAACTGTGGTATGCATAGCATGTCGGTTGAAAGTGTTAATTGCGTTGTGCTCTGATAACACGATGCAAATTTGTCCTTGAAATAGGTACTAGTTGAGGGAAGACAAGGTATTCCTGCGGCGACTGAAAATTACGTTCGCCCGATATCTCAATAATAAGGAGAGTATCGATAATTTGTAAATAGTTTCAATCGATAACGCGAGAATTTTCTTGATAGCAGTTTTTAATTAAGATAAAAACGGCAAATAAAGTATTATATTTCATCTGCACTATTAATATTTATGATTAAGTAACAACTCATGAGCTCCAGTTTAAGTATCATACAATTTTTGTAGAGTTTTAATAAAATTCTTTATCTTAATATTATTTCACATTCTGCGGAAATCAAAACGGTAAAAATTAAAATATATTTTTCTACAAGTTTTGATTCAACATATTTAGAAAATTACAATTTTACATGTACCTGTGCGGCGTACATTGTTCAATCTTTTTATGATTGCTAAATCAAACGTGGAGAGAACAGAAAGTCAGAGAAGGGAATTTTTCAAGCATGCCATTCCATTATGCCGTCTAGATGTTAACCTAATTTAATCACCGTCCTATTTGAATTCCGGACTGCGCCGGTGCGAAGTGACCCAGTACGGGGGTTTATATAGGTTACTCCGGTTTCCTGCGATATAGATTTTTCGCGCGGGGTGCGTCCTTCCGCATAGCAGTTAACCAGACTCACACGTGCAAAATCTTCGCTTGTATATTTTCTCGAGTAACGTATACACACGCTAATAATATAAGGGACGATTATTTAGTCTTATTGCTCATTATCTGGCCTTCATATATACAGGGTGGAATATGCATGCGAATAATTAGGCTCAACAAAAATATCAATGGTACCGTAACAATAGATTACATCTCTTTATAAATTATTTAATTCTACGAGTTCCAAAGGAAAAGGCGGCAGCTTATGAATTACCTTGTAGAACACGTGGTTGCTTTCTTTAATTTTTATATTTATCTTAAAATGAAGGAATGTTACTCTTTCTCTCTCTCTCTCTCTCTCTCTCTCTCTCTCTCTCTCTCTCTTTCTCTTTGTTATAATACGACGATCTCGTACTGACGAGTTATTGCACACGCATATTTCACACTGAAAGCTTGTGTCTTATGTAACAAAATGCGGCTAACCGCTTACAGAGGGGGATGGCCGTCCGGTATTGAACGCTAGAAGTTACGACGACTGTTTACCCAAGTTTTCCACTTACATCGTAGCATTTAACTCGATTCGTTCGATATCTTACGTAATTTCGTTGGCCCGATCCGCTTACCGCGAGGTATGTTGCGGGTTAAGCGCCTTGGCATTTACTGCGCGAGCATGATTTTTTGATAACACGAACCGACCAAGATAGTATCATCGGTCTGTCGCGATACGACGTTATAGGCGATCATCGAAGATCTAGATATGAAAATCTGTTATATAAAAAATTCTTCTTTATAGAAAGTCTGATAGCGATATTAAAATAAAATAGAAACTTTATCAAAACAGATTATAAAAAATATGCATAAAGCGTTTAAAAAATAATCTCTTTTAAAAGAGAGACTTTCTAGAGGCATCTTTTAGATTCTTGTTGTTTGATAATGTCTTTCCGCTAATCGCATTAGAATGCTAAATTAAGAAAATTTGCGTAAACAATTGGAGTCAATTTATCCATGTTAACAATTCGCTATTCTCCTTTCTAGATTTTAATTCTACGATATAGTGATATATTCAACCCTGTATTGCATCGCGAAAAGCTTTAACTGACAAACCAAAAATTACATAAAATAAGTCACATCTTATCATTATATTTTTAGCTTGGAATAGAAAAATTTGCGATATCTGTCATTCTCAAATGCGCTAAACCGAAAGTAAAAACAGAGGGTTGAATGATCACACTGTTCTACCTCGCATTCTTGTATTCTAAATATTCCGTGTGCACACACGCATTAGACAATGAGCTCTATTGTCCGCAACGATCGCGATACAACGATGCTATACCACGCCACATTCTCCACCCTTTGGCCGCCATCGCGGCGCGCCGATGTTGCCGTCTCTGTGTGTACGTTTTGCTACGCCACCCCCTCCCTCGTGGCGAGAGCTCCGCTCCATGGAGGTGACCTACTTTGTGCTAGCCGTTGCTTCCGCACACGCCTCGGGATTCAGGTTATGTTGCACCCTCTCCGCGTGCCATCCGCACCCTTCGCCCGCGTTTGCGGGGCTGGGGGAGAATGGAGGGGTGGGGAGAGGAGGGGGGAGGGGGAGGAAACGTAATCGGATCGGATAACGGGTGACACGGTTACGGTCGTAAGCGGGAAAGGGATGCAACTGCAGAAAGTCGAATTTTTTACCGCGAGTTTAATAATTGGATTTGAAAGTTCATCCAAACTCTGTCGATTTTTTTTTTCTAGATAATTAATTGTTAATTATATTTGTAACCTGAATTTATTATTTAGAGAACATATATATGCTCGGATTTTTTAAAATAATTTAAAATACATAATCATTGAATCTATATGATTCTTTTGCACATTCAAATGAATATCGATTGGTAGAGATATTAGCACAGAGTCGATTTCTTTTATGCGATGCGATCCTTTTGAAATTACAGCAGGATTAGCCGAGTCAATTAGTCTACATTATGCGTATGCAAAATATGCATGTACACGCGATGTGTGTAATAAAGTAACTTCCGGTATATCAAATGCCGGATACGTTTATACATACTATATATTTATGTAGATGTCCGAAATATAAAATACAATTGTAATACGCCGCAAGAGACACCGACGAAATATCACGTCTAGAATTCTTCGCTTCATCCCCCGCGGTGTAATACATTCTCGCGCGTTATTATTTTCCCCGCGCCATCCACCATTCGTTGCAACGTGACGACGACGACGGCGTCGCGCTCGACATAATAATTACTCGTCGCGTTCGGCTCCTCTAATGGATATTCCCGACGATCACAATGAGGACGCACCCCCGTCTCCTTCCAACTGTAGAACGCGGATGTGCGCGTGTAAACGCAGGTAAAATAGCGCGCGCGTGCGAGTGTCTCGCGAAAGCGGAATATAAACACGCGTTTGCTGCGCCGAGAGAAACAAAGATTTGCAGCTACAAAATAGAGGTAGTATTCGCGTCCGGACTGGATGGATGCGCGACGAAAATGCGGAACTCGGAGGCGCCTGCACACCTGAATACGTCCCTCCGTTAACAACCCCTTTGCATTTCTTCCCCTTTTTAGCTTCCTACTAATCTTCTCCCGGCCCTTTTATTTCCTCCCCATTATAATCGTCGGCCCGGTTTACTTCCAAATATTACTTCCTTCCCTCTGTAAATTGCTTGACTTATTTATTGTGTAATTAATCGTATGTTTTTATCTAGGAGCAAGGACCTAGTAATGTGCCCTAGATATCTTAATGAACATTTGATGGTTTTATCAGTCTCTAGTTTTCGTGCGTGGATATCATTTTGATATATATGTATGTACCTCTTACCCTCTCGCCGCTTTATTTGCTAATATAAATATTTCCGTAACATAAAACTGCTCGTATAGGAATATTATGTTCTAAAATACAAAGCGAATGTAGTATGTATCTCGAAACATATGGAACGCGAGTAAGATAAAGTACGTCCTTGCCTTGTGTGTCGCCTCGAAGATAATCCTTCCGTATATAACGCAAAAATATCGGATGATACTATTATGTTGAAAAAATACGAACGACAAAATTCTTCCCGGTTTCTCGTTGTCGTTCCCGACGAACGCAACCGGAATGCGTGTCGTACCGTGCGAACATTTTACGTCACGCCTCGTCTATGTGGAGACTGCGCAAAACGGACTGACGCGCGACTGTCATCCCCCTAGAAAATTTACGCGTTTACACCCATGTTTCCCGGACCACTCCTGGATTACATTCAGCACCTCTGCTCCGCTCGCCATAATTCAATCCTCGATTAGACCACGATGCCCATGACAGGCCACGGATTATTCGCAAACGCGGGGTCAGCAGAGAACTCCGATAGTGCAAGCGTACACACACACACACACACACATACACGCGAACACGTATACATACGTACACACATGCACGGAGCGGGAAGTACCGTCGCTTTTTACGAGCCGCCAACTTCGGAACTGGGCCAACCGCGTCTCGCAACCGTGAAAGCATGCGGAGTTCTCTGGGTCGAATGGAATCTTCGTAACTGATACAAAGAGAGAGAGCGAGAGAGAGAGAGAGAGAGAGAGAGAGAGAGTCGATACGTAATCGCATCTTTGAGCGAGAAAGATTGTTATGTGTATCCCGTTGAATTTATTATATTTTCCTCGCGCGTATATTCGTCGGTATGGGATATGCGTTCGCATGAATTGCATGGTCGGAAGGGATGTAGATACATGTGCGCTTCTCGCGCACGCAGATGGGATAACGAATCGCTGGCGATACTTCCGAAGATACATCTCCGTGATGTACAGCCCGAATCCAGCATTTCCCTGACGTGTACATACGACACTGCAGTGTTTTCTTCGCGTCTTCTTCCGGATCACCCAATTTCCCGGCAGTTTTCTTCTCTCTCTCTCTCTCTCTCTCTCTCCCCCTCCTCTCTCGACCTGTATACCTACTCCCCGACGGTGGGGGAAGATTTGCGCAGTGACCTCCTACCGAAGGGGTGGTTACCGAGATAGTAGTGGTAGTCACGGTCAAGACGTTACGATTGTCCCCGGAAGACGGATGTTCGGTATCAGCGACGGCCAATAGAGAATCGCGCGACTTCATAAGAAATCCCTAACGATTATCGCGAATGGAAATTACGTTGCTGCGGGCAACGTGAACAATACTATGAGCGACGGCAAGTAAAAATGAATAAGGCACGGGGAATCAAATTGACGAGAGAGAGAAAGAGAGAGAGAGAGGGGGGTAAAAAGGGAGGGAGAGAGGGAGAGAACGAACCGCGAGAGGGTTAACGGGATACAGAGGAGAAGGGATACGCTACGAGAGAACGACGAGTAGGGGTAGTGGTACCGGGATGGAGCCTGCACGGAGGTTGCTGTCGACGCCCTGCCGCTGCTTCCTGGTTTCCCTATATTGATTTTCCGCGCCACGAGCCAGACAGAGACGGAACGGAGCCGAGAAGCATTTCCCCTCTGCGTTTGTATATGTGTGTGTGTGTGTATGTATGTATGTGTATGTGAACTGAGCGTCTGTAGGCGCGTGGGTGAACGCGCGCGCGCGAAGCAACCCTAGAGAGGGAAGCGGGTTGAAACCCGGGTGGGGATCCGGAGGGCCCGTGCGGTCGTACACGAGGAAGGAAGGAATACCAGGACCAGGGGGTTATATAGGCGACGCGTTCGTGGAGAAGGTGGGGCCACCTTTTGCACTTCCACCGGCGTGGAAAGATGGGCACGATTATTCGTCATCAGGGGCCCACCCCTTTCTCCTCTCTCTCTCTCTTTCTCTCTCTCTCTCTTTCTCTCTCCCTGCTCCATTCGTGCAATATACACCCGGGTATCCGTCTCTCCTCCTTTTACCCCCATGCTCTACCGCGTTGACCAAATAAGTGTCACGGCCGTTTTATTCCAGGACGACGGCTCGAAGGCCGCGCTCGCTTGCGTCGGCGTAAATTTCAATATTGGTCCAGGATGGGGAGGACGTGTGCGAATTATCACGTGTTGCGAGAGATTTATATAAATATCGCGTATCAAGTAATATATTACACGCGCGAGATATACGGTTTATTAAACAATAGTAGAACTGCAGTGTGAGATATATTGTATATTTATATACTCAAATTATCTTAGACGTATAAAGAGAATATATCTTAGGGATAAAAATTTTTTTCGACAGATTTCGAGTCGATTTTTCCTTCTATTTGTTTGAATCAAGCTCCTTGCATCGTTGAAAGTTTGCGTTATTTTTGAATTATATCTCACAATTATTTGAAAATACAACGAGCGTTTTTAAAAAAGCAGATACATAAAAATAAAACGTTCCAGAAAAAATTCCAAAGAAATTCCAGCATCCGTCCGCTCAGACATGCTCTAAGAGGAAGCATTTCGTTTGCGCGAGTAGACATTTTTCTCCTGCACCGCGCCCGTTATTTTTCGTTACATCGGCCGTTCTTCTCAATTGGTCACCTTCAAAGATTCGACTCACCTCCGTTATCGTTCTCACCCATTTCTTTCTCCCATAACTCCTCGTCTACTTCCTTTACGAGATGCTAGACGCGTAGAAAGAAATCAGGGCGAAGAAATCGTTCTAAAATATAGAATGATTCTTGTTACACACCTAAATATAGAATGATTCTTGTTACACACCTAAATATAGAATGATTCTTGTTACACACCAAGCAGTTTTTTTCATTGTGTCTCGCTATCATTTATCGTTAGCAATCTAAACTGAGTGAATCGATATTATTACATTTAATTTTTATTTTTATATTATTATGATCGTTGCTTAACATAAGAATTATTTTTTTTCGTGATTTGGAATTTATAAAAATTCAAGAAGAAACATATAATTATTTCTACAATGTTTCACACTACTTTGAGCGTTAGAGAAATACATGAAAAAAAATCATCATATGGACTGCAAACGATTAATTAAATGACACCGCAGCTTGATAAATTGCAATCCATTTGAATCTCCTTTAAATAACGCATACATATATCGATCAAGATCTATGAATGACGGTCTAATCCGATCGCGGGAAGATTATTAATCTTCGGAGGTCGACTTTTTTATCGAACTTTCCGCGCGAGGAAGTCGGCAATTCCGTGGCGTGACGTCCGAAATAAAAGAGGTCGTCAGGCTTTATCAAACTTTCGTCGGGAACACGGCATTTCGGCCGCGCGATAGCCGAAATAAAAGAAGGGAAACGGATGTGCATTAAGGGTGTGGCGACGACGACGGCGGAGAGGATGGAGGGACGGGGATAGATGGAACTTTTGAATTCATCCCCGCTCTCTTTAACTGCACTCCCCGATTCGTTACAAGTGGTCTATTACAGGCCTTTCTCTCGCGTCTTTTACCCCTGTACTTCTTTCCTGCTACTTACGCGAGTGGTATGCTTCCTTCTGGTGGATTTCTCTCTCTCTCTCCCTCCCCCTCCCCTCTCTCTCTCTTTCTATAACGCTAAAATCATTATTTCTCTTATCGTTTTTTAAACTTCTCCACTTCGCTCGTCGTCTTCCTCTTTCGCTGGTTTATCGATATCCCATCTCACAGTACATTCGCACGTCGCTTTAGAAGGTTTTTTTAAACCAGAAATAAACGAATCTTCTTATATCTCGAAATGGCTTGCGGTGGAAATTGAAAAATTCAAAATTCATGGACTTAAGTGTAATTTTTCGTATTATAGCAAGACTACCGTCGGTTTTTATTTCGTGAGACAATCGTTGTAATGAAAGTCTGAGTATCGTCTGTGAAATTGTGATTTACATAAGTGAAGTAGACAAATATTTTGCTACTAACACATTTCGAAATTATGGTTTACATCTAGATGTCGAAAAGCAACAAATTCTATTAGGAGATACATACGATTCTTGGAATATATAATTGTCGAAACGACTTTTTATGAGTTATACTAATTTATGACGTCGATTATCACATATATTATATTGACTTGTTTAAAATAATTTTGAGTATTGATTCAACTGCTTTTTTTTCTCGCAAACCTTAACAATAATTAAGTTATAAGGAGCCATTACGAATATGAGATTCACAGTCCCTTTAATGTTTTCCAGGATCGTATGACGGCTAATGGAAACTCACCGTTAGACAACATGAGGACCTTGGAACACTATCTGAGCGATATTATGCGAGCTGGCGCGGCGGATACCCCGGAGCATCTGAAAGGTATGTCTCATATCTTGCCCTAAGCTTCGTGCAATTGAAACGATATACAACGCGAGCGTGCAATATCTGCGGCCGTTCGCAAAATAACGGCTCGAGATGCCGCATGTCAACACCGTTAAATCGGAAATGCGGGGAATCTCGCGTCGCAATTGCGAGAAATCCGCTCTCTTTCGCATTTACAACAGCTGGGAATGCGTCGAGAATTCAATGAAGTGTCTTGCGAGAGCTATCACATCCCCGAGATAATCTTATTCTTGAATCTACGGCTCTCAAATTTGACGCGACAGACAATAATGTAAATAGTTGCAAGGAGAAACTTGTGGAAAGTTGCAGATGTTACTGAATTCTCTTTTCGTTAAAAAAAAAAAATAGAATAAAATAGAACAGAATCTTTCAACTGCGTAGACCCCTTTCAAGCATGTAATTTGACAAAAGATGACGCAGATCTGGTTTTCTGCTACAAATTTTACACGATAACATGACAGTAGCGAGAATGAATATGATTCTCGATAATTTTATAAACGATTACAAAAATAAACATGTTGCACGACACAAGTTTGATACGTCGTTCCAATTTGTTTCTTGCTATAGACTTGTACATTCTGAGTATATGTCAGCGGATAAAACATAGATACTGTCCTCCACATCTTACTTATTTACATTGTCGCAACGTTCATATATATATCGCTCTCTCTCTCTCTCTATATATATAGTGATAGACGTAATCAAACGATGCATTAAATGCAACGTTACGTTACAACTAGAGATCGATCTCTAGCTGTAACGTAACGTTACATTTAATGTATCGTTTGATTACGTCGCTTCGAGTCTATGTCTATTACATCGAGGGTGTACTCGAGGTCGATCGCCTCGATGTGAACTCTCATAAACTGTCCGGTATGATGCTATTGAAACTGAGGAGCAATTAACGCGCAGAGATAAGTACAGAATCTACATAGAAGTATTCACTAAGTGCTGTTAAAATACTGCAATATTTTGCAAAATTTTTATTTCAATGCAAATATTTATTTGAACGATCACATGACTCTAATTAACGGAGCTGTATTAATAAGAAGTTGTGTTTATGGAAAAGTATCTACTATCACATGGCCATTATGATGACACTAATTTTCTACGCGATCGCTGCTTGTAAAATGCTATTGTACGACGTTACTACGTGACGATACGACCGATTCTGATATGAATGGGCCTCGAGCCAGCTACCAATCCGATCAACCCTAGCTAGACGACTACTCGACGCACTCAAGTCCAAGTACTCCGCGCACCCTCCACTCGACGCGACTCTATTCGCTTTACGTCGGCACGTAAAGAGACGACGCAACTACGCGGTGTGTACGTACGGCGTGCGTACATAAGCACGTACGGATGGACGCACAGAGCGTTGAAGAGAGCAAGACGGCGTAAGCGGTGGAGGCAGGACGGCATGCGTCTCGTCTGTTCTCTTCTACCCCTTTCGCACCCCATTTTCTTTTTTTTTCTTTTTTTTTTGCGCCTATTCGACCTGTCTGCTAGTAGAAAGAGAGAGAGAGAGAGAACTGACAAACCCCTCAGACGAGCATTCTCGCACCCTGTAGTCAAGGGCAAGGGTGCCATCGCTGAGCGTCTACTTCGTCGAGCAGTCTCCGTGCGATGAAACCGTACGCCAATCAAGAGAGAAAGAGAGAGAGAGAGAGAGAGAGAAAGAGAATAAGAGAGGATGAACGAAGTCGAGGGTTGGACACCCCGATGCAAAGTCTCGGATTTTTTTCCTAGCGAACTTCAAACGAACCTACCTACCTATCTACTCGATCCCGAAAGGGTCCGCCACGAAAGCCTTCTTTCGTCTCGAAACGCGGAGGTAGGCGGTCGTGCAAATTCAGGACAGCGTTGAATTCAGCGGAGTGTCTATAGTCCGGTGTCGTTGGGATTTATCGATCGCGCTAGTACTTCTAGAGTAGACAATGCGAGGCTCCGCGGTAGCTTTTACTGGCGGGTCACAGAGAGAATAACCTGGATTAGGTGGGTGTACGATAGTCGGGTATCTTTGTTCCTTGCAAGTGCATTACTGAGGTCTCGTTGAGGACATTTATCGAGAAATTAGGACAGTATGATAGAGAGATAGTGTATTCTCTCATAATATTTCAGTGGAATCATTTCTCTTTGCCTTTAATGAGTTAAAACTATTATAATCGATGCAAGAAAGTGAAGGTTTCCTTTGTAAAAATTAAAAGCGTTAGCTCTAGTGCTCGCTTCTTTCAATTATTTTTCCATTGTAACGCGGTAATGACTCTGCTCGTTAGACTCCGTCCATCCCTTTTTTTTTCAGAAATAAATTTTTTTATTAAATTATGTCACACTATCGATCGAGAAAGTATGGAAGGATGAAAATAAACCTAGCGCTTTTCATAGGCCGATATCTTCATTGTTTCGTATAATTATTCTGAAAATTGTGTCGGGATGTTGTGTTTGTGTCGGCTATCTTTGTGGCGAGATTCTTTTGTTTTAATCCACCGCGCGCCTGATCCGCAATTAAAATCTGATCCATTCGGGAACAGAGTTAAATAATGATGTACTATAACGAGTGAAGCCACGTCGATCGCAATAGAGAGTATCAACTTTTCATAAAAAAGGAAAAAGTGCAGAGGAATATAAATGACAAGACTTTTAAGAGAGTAGATAACAAAGAAAGTGATTGATGAAAGTAGAATTCATCGAGAGGCAGTTTTCCAAAAAGATATTTTTTACAAATAAATTTCTTTGAAATTTATAATAATTAGAGAGAATTATTATTTTGTTCCTGTCGTTAAAATTTTCAAATATTATAACAAATATTGAGCGTATATTGTTTAAAAAATAGAGTGTATATTATACAGCAAATATTAATAACATACGTAGTCAAAATTATTAATCGCATTTTAATGTTATTCAACTTTGAACGCAAATATTTCAACAGTATATATATATATATATATATATAGCCTTTAGATGCAAAGAATTTCAGGAATTAACGATCCTCGCGCTAACTTACGCGAAAATACAAAGTAACCGGGTTAAAGTAGCATCTATCCCGGATTATAAAGTTTCAAATTCGTGAAGTTTATCGGCGCCTCCGGTTTCCGGTGTAGTACAGTACATCTATTAGGAGAAAAGTTCTTTGAAGTTTTGCGGTAGGGTTGGTCGAGGTGAGTCGTCCGTTTTTCTGCGGAAATGGTTACGCGAACGAGGCAACTTCATCGGCCGTAACTGCTGTTACATCCGGATTTTCTAAAAACTTGACCTACTGTCGTGATGTTAAAGTGGCGCGATGACATTTTTTTGCAGCGGCAAGTACGCCCACTCAACGATGCCTTACAATGCTTCTGAAGAGCGGAGAGAGCTTTTTACTCGAAAAGAAAAGGCTATTCTATATAACTAAATTATTCTATAACGAAACTAGTCTAGTTTGCGCTCTCTTCGCTCCAAGCTTTTATCTTCTCGCGCGAAAAATAGCGCTTCGGATCTCTAATCTATCATTTGCATAAATAATTTACCCTTATCTCTGCGTCTCGCTATATCTTCTTGGGTCACCTTTATTTAGGAAGATAAAAAATATCTGTATCCAAAATGAAACGCGTTACTTCAGACAGATAAACAGATAAATATTCGAGTGTTTGTGACACATGTACGTACATATGTATATGCATTCATTCAAATATTTATCGATGAAGTAGAATTGAAAGAAACTCGAAGAAACATATAGAAGGATACAGCACGATGTAAACTTGTTTGTATACTCGAATTCAAACATCAAATACGAATAAATATCTGATCCACAAAGCCAATATTTCTTCGAGCTTGGAGTAAATTTGTTATTATTGTTGTTTCATTTGTTTCACACGATATTTCTCATCAATTGGAAATTACCGTGATGTGTCATATCAAACGCTACTGTGCAATAATGTATTTAGAAAAGTGAACAAATTTTGCCCCTTTAATAATGCGAGACGTTTAATACGCCCGCTTCGCGCGTCCTTGAACACTGCTGGCTTTATAATTTCATTTTCTGACCTATATATGACTGTCATGTAATCAGTTGGTAACACGACGGGATTCGTAGAGGGTGGTTTTAACTGCCGCGTTCTCCAGCCACCTAGGGTTTCATTGGATCGTATGTTCTACCCCCTCTCCCTCGTTCTCTTTCTCTCTCTCTCTGCCTCTCGCTATACTTCCGGCTTCCCTCCCTCCCTCCCCTTTTTCTCGAGTCGTACACATAAGCGTGTGTATATAATTGAAAAAGCTGAATGGATAACGAGGGTGTGCGGCGCACACATGCAGACTTATTGCGCAGTCACGACCTTGAAAGGAAACAATTATACATATAATACCCGCTTTATAAAATTAAACATGAAATTCTTCTCAACCGGTTAAAAACGTTTCACGAGGGTGTTTTATGAGGAAACTATCCGTAAGGAGAAACGCGAAGTACAATATTTCAACTGCAGAATATCTACCGCGTCTAAAATCTAAAGATATAAAATATTATAAGATATAAATCTACCGATATAAAATCTAAAGATTTTATACCGTCTACAGGTGGTTATCTTTTTATTTAACACATTTTACGGCAAACATATAAATAAAACTTAGCTACTTTGATGTTACATTTAAATAAGTGATGAACAGTGTGCAAGCAAGTTCTTGTTTCAAGAGATTGACACTTTTTTATCAATCTGTGTCCTCGCAAGATATATAATAGTATCAAGCTTTTATATTTAATGCGCTAAATGTGCATGGTAATATTTTATAAATCAGAATCTATAAATGTATCTATAAATATATAATATTTTAGCGTTCTCGAATATATGTTTGGGGTAAAAAGTTTTAGTTTCGATATTATAAAATCGAGCTATTTATAAGAGAGAGAAAGAGGCCGTTTCAGAGATTGAAATTCACGATATAAAAGATTATTGAATTTTTTATTAAGAAATTCTACATAGCTCACACATATGTACATATAACATATAACGTTACCGATTTTCAAAAATTTATCCGATATTAAAAATAAAATCCCAAAAGCATTGAATCTCTCTGATATTACCGTTCTACGCGAACACGTGTTCCACTGAGCGTCTTTATCGATTTTACAAACTTTGACTGGGTTCCAAGAAACATGTAGATCGTAGAAACGCGAAAAGTCAATGAACCTTATTCTACGATCCATTGTAGACTCGTGCGCGTTTCGGTGCGCGATTTTATTGATTTTTCACAATCCGACGCGTTGCTTTTCCAGTTAGCGGAAGTGACTACGCGCCTTTCCGTTGCTACCTTCCTTTTCTTTAAATTTAGAGTCTGAGAATGTGTAGAGGAAGAACACTGTACGGGATGAATGAACTTTAAAATATCAAAGAACTTGTACTATAAAATGTACTGTAAATTTTGATAAATTTAGCAAGTTTCCATACACACATTTTTATCAATAATGATTCTCGTAATTAATATATCTTTATCTTAATTAGTAACCTTGGGGGATAAGAAAATTAAGAATTGTTTTTTTATATATTCCTTTTTTCGTCCGTCAAACTCGTTGAAATTACCAATCTCAAATCTTATATCTTTTTTCGGAAAATAATTGCGCGATCCTTTTATCCTTCTTGCCTACGCAGAAGGGCCTTTCTTACGAAATGGAGAGAATCACACGGATTAGGGTCGCGCGGCCGTTTCATCAGCAGATGCGCGGTGTGCCTGTCACAAAGTGGCGCCATCCAGATACGATATTGGCCGAGATTATGTGAGGAACCGAGGATACGGGCGGCTATCGATCGTAGTCGATATGAGAAAACTTGGCGAAGCTAAGGTAATAGCCGCGCCGCGGCCGGTTTGATAGAGCCGATCGGTAGTCGGTCTCTTCGGTTTTTCCTTCAGCTCTCGAATCCTCGTTACTCGTTCCTCTTCCTCGTCGAGATGTTTCTCGTAGGAAGGAAAATATTGGATCCGTTTGTAAAACGTCGTACAGATCCTCCTTTTACGGATTCCGTTATCCTCGCCTCACTGAAAACGCTAGAAACTACTTGTGCTTGTCTTTTTCTCGATTGCAAAGAAAATAATATGATTTTCTGGATTCTTTTTTTTGATGCTGCGTTTCTGATTGATCCCTTATTTTAGAATTTCTATATAATAATCTTAGATATTTATATATAATAATCTTTTTTTACAATATTTTGTTTTTTATCGCCATGTATCCGCCACAATTTTCGTAATTTTGTTATTTTTTTATTTTTTTTACCATTGTATAGTTAATACAGTTTTAAAGATCGCACAACTTTAAATTCTCAACTCAAATATAAAGAAATTCTATTTCGGATTGTATTCAAATTAATGATAATGAGAAAGAGATATCGAAATGTTGCAACATATATTTGGCCTCTGTATTTCGACAAACAGCAATTTCTTTATTTCAAAAAATTATCGGTTTCTTAATTTTTCAAATAACATATCAATAGATTTTTTAAATATGTAGTAGTTCTAACAAACTAATTCTTTTATGCCACGAAAGAATAAAAATATTAGCCATTGTGATACAAAAAAAATCCAGTGTCATACCATCATCACCTATTTAAGGAATTTAGATGCCATGATAGATAATGCAAAGTTGTTGAAGCCTCTTTTTCGGCGCGAAGAGTAAATGTCATGTTAGAATTTATTGATAAAATGTAAATGGCATCATGAATATTTCAGCTTTCTTAAAATTTACTATTAGAATGCCTAATAGTAGATATAGCTGACTATTCGACTTTTCTTGTCTTCCCACAATCAGACCTTATCGCTTCGTGCGCTACATTACATATCACGCGTTTTCTTATCAGACATTACCTCACTTTCTTAAGATCATTATCTGATATGTTATATTTGGCATGCTGTTCTGCGAGTCCCAAAAAGGTTGAATGGTACTATTAATCAAGCTGGTCCATATTGTGACATTCGTACGCTTAACTTTTATGTCAATACCACGCTCTGCTGATATCGCGATGAATGTAATCTCCACAACAGTATGAATATAAATCGATATTTCTTTCTTTCAGTTCTATATACGATTTTTATAAAAATCGAACAAATTATTTCTTTATTTGTATTTATTTATTATTTATAAAAATTATTTATAAATAATCACGTTTTATCATTTATTTATAGTGTAATCTAATTATGGGATAAGAGTATGTATATTTCATCGTATATCGAAACGGGGACGTAACTATCGCGAAACACGTAATAGGAATAAATATACATGCCATGTGTGACGCATGACATGTACACTTATTCTTACATATTCATTCCTAAATATAGTTTATACAATAATCAATTTTCATGATTGCGATCACAATCAGAAAGTGTCAACTCCAAATTAAGCAAAAATTCTATCATTAAAATCAAACTTTGATTTTTTAAAGGAATTCTGCGAAACTCTTTGCACGTTTAGCTAATACGTTTTTATTCGATTTTTCTCACGTTCTAAAGAGCATTATAATATTCCTTTTAAAATGCAAAAGAGCTCTAATCGATTCGAGCGATTGTTTCATACATTTATCGTCAGTTATTCCTGAAATATATTTTATCACGGCGCGGTGCATTTTCCCCTTTTTTCAATGGCTTCTCACAGGTAGCTTTCGAATCTGGACTTGCATCTTACGAAGTGTCGCGTTGTTTACCGTGTAATCACGATATCTCGTCGGAGCGAAATATCGATCTAAGAGTGTCGGAGTGGAAGATTAGCAGTAGCCGCGTGATGGTGCGATCAGATTGCCTTTTGCTAGGAACCGAGCTTGTGCTGTTCGTGTTGTTTCCCCGACTATCGACCGAGTGCAGGTAGCTTTCAGGTGATGAACGAGTCAGAAAGGAGGAATGCTGCCATCTCTGAGAAGCTACCGAAAGATGACACGATCGGCCGACACATCGCGGTTTTTAATTAAATACTTTCGTAAGATAACAAGAAGAGAGATATTACAACAAACGAGTTCTCGCGAGTCGTTTATTATTTCTGCGCGCGCGGTTTGTTCCACGCCTGAAAGCGCCGGATCGTTTCTCTTTATCGGATAAAAAGACGGTATCGGAAACGGGATGGATTGGCGAAATCACAAAAATCGAACGAGGTATTCAATAAATATAGTAAAACATTTCGATACTTTTTATAGAGAATTTTTACGGCAATATATTTTTCTGACGCGAAGAGAGTATCAAAATTATAGAAATATTAAAATAATAACATATAAAAATAAAACTTATCTGCGCGCTATTCTTTCATTTTTTTTTTTCGTAAATTGCGTATGCGACTCTCCTCACGCAAAATGGCACAAGGGCTTATTTAGAGATTTGAATAGAGTTGGCAATGCGCCTATTGACCGAATGCCACCGTAAGCCGCATTGCAGTGACCTGCGACAACGTGCCCTAAAAATTGTGTCGAGAGAAAGAAAAGCTTGTAATCGCAATGATTTTACGAACGTTGTTAAATTCGTGCTTTAATTCGTGTCATCGGATATATTATGTATTATTAGTAGATATATTAGTAGAATAATAAATCGAATCTTTAATTACTTCTGATATTTTTTTTCCATAACAACGATAGCTGTACTGTTATCAAAATACTGTTATCAAAAATAATCACCAAGGGATTAATTTAATCAATTAACCTGCAATGATAACATATCGCACGTTACAGATATAGATCTCTCTTGCAACGCATCCTTCCTTCCCCTCTCTTCTCTATCTCGGGATATAATTCAATTTGTAGACATAAAACAAATTTTGAATAATATTTTCAATTTTTTATATATGTCGAAAAAAAATTCATATGTAATTAAGATAAAAGTTATTGTCACATCAATGTAACGTTAACAGCTCATCGAGAACATTAGCGCATTAACAGCTCATAATAATCCGATCGATTCCAAGAGTTCTATATTAGACGTAGGATACGTTGTAATTAACATAAAAGCTCGCATTAGGGGAAACAAGACGTTTATTATGTACGCCATTACTCGCTGTGTGTTTTTTGGACCACGGACAAATTATAAATAAACATTTGACAGTATTCGGGTAGTCCTTTGTATCTTTCGCCCCCGCGCCATTAGCGACGTACATTTAAGCCGTTATGTAGCCCCGACGTCAAAACAAAGCTCCGCAAATATCCCGGAGGACAAAAGACCTCGCATCAAAGAATAAAAAAAAAAAGGGTGGAAGGATGACGGAGAGGGAAGGAGAAACGGCGAAGTAGGAATGGATGAAAGCGCTGGGCAGACGAATGAACGACACACACACTCGAGAGATGGGAGATACTTCAGGGCGGCGAAAGTCCTTCTCTTGTGGCCTTGCGCTTTCATGCCATCAGGGTCAAGTTCGAGCTTGTAAATTATTTATCAATATTTGCAATTTCCCATCTTTTATCGTACGGTACGATCGCGTAAACTCACATGTTCGCGCGAGTCTTTTATATATAATTTCTGTATAAAATCGAATTTTATTTGATTCTGTTAAGCGCAATGGTCTTGCAAGAACTCTCGTTAGAAAATAAACTTGTTATTGCGAAATGAGTTAAAGACGAACGGAACACACGCGGCCGCCTCCTGTACTTTCTCTTTACGCGCGCTACGGAATTTATTTTCGCATATTTATGAACGCGTTAACGTTGACGTCGGTCGTTTTTCAATCACGGTAAATTACACTAACGACGTCACGCCCTTGTCGGCTCGTGATGATCAGCGGGTCAAACGCTCGGGCGAAAGTCACGGCATGACTTATTCTCTCGAGAGTTTCTCGACCTGTTTGAGAGACCGCAACATTTATTTCCGCGGTCCTGCAAAACCGCAGCAGAAAAGTTTTCACGCTCGCTCGATTCGCAACCGGTAAAACATGAACAGTTACAGTTCTTCTTCGAGTAATGTACAACGTGTTTATTTGTTATCTTAACAATTTTCAGGATATTAATTTGAGGTACATTTGCGGTTAAAGCGAGAAACATCGACAAAATTGAGTTTAAATCCGCCAAGAATCTCTTATTAATACTATTCATATTTATGTAATGTTAACTGTTGTTTATAAATTCTGTGTATATTATTCAAATTCTCTGATTGAACGTCATTGAGCGCGTCAGTGTTAGCTGTACTAATGTAAGCTATAACGTGATTATGTGTTTCGACGTGTTCCAAATCAATGCGTATTCTACGAGGATGGCGATTGGAGGGCAAAGGAGGATCGGCGAATGCCGAAACTTCAAAGCCGTACCGGATTAATTGACACTTAATCATTCGATTATGCGAAAGAGCCGCTGTACCTCGAATTCGAGCGCAGCGAATTCATTAGGGAAATTAATAAGCAGCATCCTCGATATGCCACACATTTGCAAATAGCTTCTTTCCCCGGGCGTTCCGCGCTACAATTCAATGCCCGACGAGATCAATCTCTATCATTTGCTGTGAACTGAATCGATATTGGATTGCGATTGCGAATCGCGAAAGTATAGTCCGTACATATAAATTGTAGCATATAGTACGATAAATACATACAAGAGATATACACCGCAATCTTCAGGGGGATGATTATTAATAGCTTCTTTTTAGATATAAATACTAAAAAAAAGACTGAAACTTTTAAATATCCAAATTATTTTAAAATATAAAATTTGGAACAAAACATGTACAGAAAATTAAGAAGTTGAAAAAAATATCAATATAAGAGACGATAATTAAATCATAAAATTGATTGTTATGCTATGAATTTTACATAAAAATACGTAAAATAAATCGTGTTATGAAATTATCTTAAGAAATATATAATATATAAATAATTTTTTAATATATTATAAAAACGTAAATACGATAAGATCGTGTTATATTTTTTCCGAATAACGTAATAATAGACTTGAAGAAGACTACATAAAACATGGCTATAAGAGAGATTGATAAAGAGAGACAAATAAGAGCACCCCGCATTACAACCCTCTTTTCGCTTTATCAATCCGACGATAGTATCTAATGTTGTGAGAACGCAAACCGAGAATCAGAGTGTTCTGCCCAATCGAAGAGCAATTAAGACTTTTTTTGCTGTCTTGAGCGGATCCTATCCTTTTTCTTATCCCGTTTCTGTTTCCCATATCGTGTTTCGGCGTCTTCCATTGCCATTCCTGCGCTCATTCTTCTCTTCCCTATCCCTCGAGATCGATTCCTTCGTAGCGTGTGTGAGCGTATTTTTTTTTTTTTTTTTCTTTTACCGTCGCTATTCGGAATTACCTGCGGCGTCTCTAATTGTATTTTTTTCCGTCATCGGTAATCTATCTTTTAGTTGCCTCGCCTTTCTCAACTTCCGTTTCTTCATTCACGTCATTCCCTTCTCGATATTCGCGAGTTTTAACGCCGTGATCGGTAAAGTTTTAATGCGTTCGCATCGCGTTACATCTCATTTGCGCGATTTTCTCGTGAATTATAATATTGGTAAAAAGCTTTTTCCGCGATTGGATTTTCCATCGTTAAATGAACAGATATGAATCATTAAAATTAAGATCGAATAATGTATATCTCGCTTTATTCGCAATTTTTATATAAGTCTTTTCTTGTTACGCGTAACACGCTTATAATTCTTCATCGAATTTAAGATTTTCCGCAAGACCTTATGCGAAAATTGCATAGCAAGGATTCAAGGCTCTACTATATTTCCGTACTCTCTATCTATAAAACTCCGGCAAAGTTATTTCGTTATCGCACCGGCGTGAAATTTAACTCAATCAACCAGATATCGTGCAATCTTAGCGCGGCTCGGTGCTGCATTGGCGAGTAATTCGCACGACACGCATATATAGCACTGTGCGTTAAAAAGGCAGTTATAAATCTATCGGGAAGGGGAAGAGGAAGGAACGGGGTATATCTCGGAGGCAAGAAAGAGGCAAGAAAGTAGAAACACGCAGCGGTGTAAGAAAGGAGCGATAATCTTAGGGGGACGGAGACGGACGCGGCGCGGAAAGAGGGGTGTTTTCAGCGATATCGAGGTCAGCGTGAGATGCGCGATTAAGTTAGGGCCCGGTAGAGTGGTTCGGTAGGCTGTAGACTCATCAATCACCCCTGCTCCTTCCTCTCACACCTCCCCCCCCCCTCCCTCTTTTCCATGCCCAGCACCATAGACCAGATCCATCAACGACGTCATTTGCGCGTATCTAGGGGTGGATCCGGCCGCCGGCGCAGGGCATTGACCCCCTTTGGCGTGACTCTCTTAGCCCCCTTCTCAGAGTCCTCCCCCCTTCCTCCGGGTCCTGCTTTAAGGCCGTTTATCGCCCCCGCGTTACTTTACGCGTCGGGGCCGCAAGAATGGCCGCCTTCGGGCACGGTCAAGTTTTGTGCGCCTCCAGAGAAATTAGCCGGTCGGCAGTTACGTTACGTACGAGTGACACATAATAGCCGTATAAGGCCGTATAAGGGCTGAAACGCAATGAAATATAAAAAGAGATGCTAGGGGGAGTAAAGGACATAATTTAATTTTGTTGATGTTTTTCGTTATTTATAAAATATTATCTTCTCTTTCTTTATATTCTCTCTCTCTCTCTCCCTTGTTTAGAAATAAAGCCAGGTATCTCCATTCGATATGTTTCTTCCGTTATTTAAATAATAATGACAATCGTATTAAGGAAAAAGAATTTCTTTCCCTTTTAAGCAGAGCATCTTTTTGCTTATCGCTACTTTTCTGTATGTTTACGCGCAAGATAGATATTCAAATGTATTCAAAGAGATATTCAAGTGTGTTCTGTTTTAAATGCACTACCCTATATATCATTTACATTCCCTAGTGTGCTACTAAAATATTAGTTCGAAAGTCTGCTGCGGAAACGAAAAAGTTGAAAAACACTGATTTATAGGTTCGATATGACAGCGTAGAAAATGTAAAAAAAGCCATGCTTTATCTCTCTATATTTCAATATTTTTATACATATATTTAATACGGATTATATATTTATGATTTTCATTCACATTTCTACCAATCTCTATCGCAAGAGAAGATAGTCCGCTGAAGGTCAGACTGCATTGCTTATATCGTAACGTTATGTAATTCCCGTCAAGATACGCGCGACATCCATGAGGTTTCCCAATAGCGTAATGCTTTCAAGATGCTGCCGGGTGCTTTCAAAACGTGCGAAAGTTTGGCCACATCTGATACATCAAAGTACACTCAACTTCTCCACCCGAGGCAATCGTTTCAAAATTCAAAACACGCGAGTTTACTGCGCAATTTTGATAGAGGAGAAAACATATATATTATATACAAGAAAAATATTATACAATTTTTTTTCTGCTTATCGACACTATATATGTGGAATATATTAATAAAATACGTAAAAGAAAAATCGATATGTATACGGGGAATCGGCCGAGGTTATATGTATACCGCGATTATCTTTATTAGGATTAGATTTATATGGTTGTGTGGATATTTTTGAGCAAACTGATTGGAATTATCGCGTCGTTTATGCGTACAACGTATTTATGAACGGAAATATAATTCACGACTAAAGACATATTCTGCCGCTCACAGGAGCGGCACTTCTTCGTCATGGAAAATAAGCATACCGCGGAGAAGCCCAACAAGTAATAGAGCAGTTTCCAAGGATAATGCGCAGTATCGTAATTCTATTCCTTTTCCAATGAAAACATTATGTGGGTGAAACTAATGAGGCTAGAACCTCGTAAAACACGATAAAACAGATAGTGTATACGTTAATAGCGTGATTTGTTTATCTTTACTTACACTTTGTACATATATCGATTGTATATATATATATATATTCTTCTAGTTAAAGTAATTAACTGAAATGCAATCCTCCGCTAACATCGTATATAGACGCATCTAAGCTTTCAATTTCTAATTAATATAATAAAGAACTTGATTGAGATTTAAAACATGAAATATAATTTTCAACATTCACCGATATGACGTTCAACGGCGAAGTATAGTATTCAACGTTGATTCGTAAAATAAAAATATATTCAAATTAGAAAGCAGTTCAAAATAATTAATATATAAAAAAAAAATTATTATACGCAATTGAATTTGATATTCATTCTTTAAATAGATATTTAATACAAAAGTTATTAAAATGCCAAAGAAAGAGCTTATTAGATATAAATTTATACATTTACATTTTATTTTGCATTCTATTATATAACGATGTAAAAAATGAATTACTATCTACTCGCAAAAATACCGAGCAATCAATTTCGCAAATTAGTATTTGTTTCAACAAAAAATAAATTTATAAATTACACACCTCACAGTTGCTGTGCCGATGACTGATACCTCATCGGGCTTCTTTCCTGTTCAGCCTTTTTGGTACTCACTCGTAAAAATATGGTTAATTAATTGCGCTTACATTAATCATCAGAATATGACGGACACGCGTCTTTTTATACAGCATTTCCGATACTGATCGCATTATGACGTGAATCTTACTGTCTATTATTGTTAAATAATCGATATATAGCATGCCTCTTTCCGTTACTTCGGCGATTCATCTATTACTTCTCACTCTCAATCCAAGAATGATGATATCATTATAATATAAGTAAAAATTTAAAGCATAATGCGATATACCCACATATGCAACTTTAAACATATTTAAAGATAATATTATCGCCTGTAAATATCGCAATAAAACAATTTATGATTCCTCTTCTTCGAAAGATAATACGACGACACATACACTCGTATCGCTCGAGTCTCATCGCGCGAATGATAACAAAACGAATGTAAACAACAATGCGTTATACGTCACAGATTCCGTACGAAAACAAACGCCGAATTTTCCAATAAATAACAACGTATATTGTTATATCGTCATAATATCTTTCGAAGTACGGTCGCGACAAGTACTAAAAGATCCCGAGCGCGATTAATCAACTTTCGCGATTGATGTGGCTCATAAGAATACTTTAGTAAGAGGCGATTTTTATTAAAGCAGATATGTAGCAGACGTGCACGTGTTTGTCTCGCGATATATTTATTTGAAATAAGAATCGAAATTATAGAAGATGGAAATTATCAATTGTTGTTTCATTTCGCTATTTATGAATGATTATTATTTTTAATATGATTATTTCTTAAAATAGAAGTCGAAAGTATCTCGCATCACACTTTGAATTTTTCATTTGTCTATTTAAGTATAATACGCTCTTCATTTTCGGATTGAGAGCCTTCAAATTGCTTATTCAATTAATTTTCTGTGAGATAAAATCATTATTCTCGCGTATATGTATATTTGCAGCATCGATATCTGAACGGAGAGAGTGTACCAATCTCGCGCGCACACGATCTCTCAGAATAAAAGATCGCAACCGCAATCTCAACGTATTACCGTTCTGCGACGCTAGAGGATCCTATTAAATCGTTATCGAGCCGCGCGGGCCATAAACCACACAGTGGTGCACATGTAGAATGTTTCGGATTAAAATGCGGAGATAACGCGGGGCCGCGTACAAATGGATCGACCCGAAGCTCAGCGTTCGTATAATTGACGAGTGTATATGCGAGCGGCGACATTCCGTCGAGCCGCTCGTGTGTGCGATCGTTGTGTTGTCGCATATACATAACTCACCGGTATCAGTTTTTGGGCGTATTTCACCTTATCTGTCCGGAATAGTTTTTTTTTTTTTTTAAATCCCCAGGGCGACGTCTGTTTTCCTCAATAAACGCGTTCTAGCGGACGGCCACGGGGCCTCTCGTTTTCCGCTTCGAGCGTGGAATTTACACCGCTGCCTGGCTGACGCGGATTGCAGCTGCGTCCGTACAGCGACGACAGCTCTCTCGTTCGCTTGCTTGGTTCAAAATTCCGTCCGTCGAAAACTGCCGTTCCCGGAAATATGTGGGGAAACTCCCCCTCCGTTTCACGGTTGAGGGTGGCGCGGGGGAAGCATTCACGGAAATGCAGCGAGAAAGAAGATCTCGAAAGTCTGTGTACACGAAAATGCGTCAAAGGAGAGTTTGCGCGTCTTTCCTCCGATTTAAAACGAATTTTTGCTCAGTAAAAGCTGAGTGCTATATTTTTTTAACGTTTTTATTTTTAAACGTCACACTAATTTAATTTTCCAAATAAAAAAGTGAAGAATAATTTTTACAGCACACGGAAACGCTCTACGTACAAATATGACAAATTTATAACTAACGTTTGCCAGTACGGTATTAGAATGTTGGTCCTCTATGTTCGATAAGAGGAGCGTACATTGCGATATATATCAATCTCAATATACTTCTGCGCGTCTGTACTTAATAGATGCGCGAAACCTTGTTGGGAAATTAATGTTTTCCTCTGAAATATGCCCTATATAGGAGGGGAATTGCAAATAACTACGACGCAATGCTCTCTGCGCGTTTTTATTCATTTGCGCTTGTCTTCTTTCTCTCATATATCTGACACTTTTCCCTTATACTATATTTCCATACGTATATAGAAATATTATTCATAATGTCGAGATTGCTAGCACATCTCCAATGCTGATTAATAATTGGTTTACACGGAAAAGAAATAAAGTATCGCGAAGAATTATGTGTATGCTCTAAATAATGACGCAAAAGTTTAATTGATTAATTAAATTTTTTGATCAGATCTCATATTTGCAAGAGTTTAATTTTACACGCGAGATTGAACTTCTAAATTATTTTGATACTAATTATATCGTATGACAATTAGATGTTTACAAACTTTTTCATTCTACAAGTTGGTAGTAGCGAAATAATTTATAAACTCAATCGTACGTGTCAAATTAAACTCCTGCTAAATCGTCGCGTTAAAACTGCTACGACAAAATATTTACAGCAACGTGTCTTACATAAAAAACAAGGCTCCTATTTCTCGTCAGATGATACTCTATCGGGTCAATCGTGACGCGATAGTCAAGTCCGTTTCGGATGTCGGACGGCTAAATCAGCCGAGGCTAAGACCTCGGCCACGGGCCGAGCGCGAGGAAAGAGTCCGGCGACTATAATGCATCATCGCGCATCACGCTACAGATGTTTTGGCAGTCAGCTGGTCCTCCTCGTGCACTCACACGCATCCTCGTTACGTACGCCGATCGGGTCAGGTTAACGCGTGAACTCTTACGACGTGTGCGTGTATGCGTACGCACGCGACGAGATATGCAACAACAAGGCTGAACGTAATAGAGGCAGGCTGAAGGATGAGCGCACGCCGCGATGGTCTAAATTTAGATCTCCCCGACTCGTTACTTACTTCCGCTTATTTTAGTTAAAGAGGTCGGCGTTTCGCCCGAGGGATCTCTCTCTCTCTCTCTCTCGTCTTGATTTTTCTCTCTCTTTCTCTCTCATTCCTCTGTCTCAGCCTCGCTCATCCTCACGCGATTCCTTTCGAACGCGTTCGCAAAAAAAAGTGTCACTCTCGAGGCAAGAGCTTGCTCGCACATTGTTTGCTCTATCACTTATTTCAGCGTAACGCCGAATTAGCTTCGTTTAATTTTTGCGTATATTTACGAAATTTTTTGAAAGATAAAATCACACCCAAAAAAAATATTCTTTCCTTTAGCGGTTCCCTCTCGATTCTAGAGGATTTTCCTCTAATATACGGTCTCAAGAAGATACTCTAAAATCTAGAGGAATATCCTATAACCAAGAGATACTGGACTTAAGATTAAATGGATACCTATATGTGTTAAAGAGGAATATGATTCCCCTGTAAGAGTTTCCTCTAAAGAAAATGCTAAGAGGAATTCTCCGCTTACGAATAGAATATTTTTTTTTAGTGCATAACGTGTTATTGCATGCAAAAGAAAAATATCGAAACGCTTCTCAGAAGTGTATATATCTCCAGGATGTAAAT
This sequence comes from Lasius platythorax, assembly GCA_963971435.1. NCBI lineage: Eukaryota > Metazoa > Arthropoda > Insecta > Hymenoptera > Formicidae > Lasius > Lasius platythorax. The sequence goes on from OZ020535.1 coordinate 10,684,595, forward strand.
TAATAGTGGTGATACACATTCTGAAATCCGACGATGTGTTATTTTAGCTTTACGTAACTGCCGTTCCATACAATTGCAAAATCATATAGTCGCGCTCGTTCCTTATACGGACTTGTATACTGATTTCTTTGCACCCGCTTGTGTTGCAAAAAGCTTTTTTTAGCTTGCTGCTCTTGTATTTAAAAATTTCATTAACAACTCGTTATCGCGCGCGCTGACAAGTCGTTTCCAGACCGGTATTACGAAACACACAGTACGTTATTGTCACACTTGATCTATACAATTGACATCGGAGAAAGCGTAACGTAACAAGAGGGGCGTGAATATTTTAAGAATTCTCATTTTTCATGAACACTTTCTAATGAGCTTCTTAAAGTCATATCTTTTAACACAGTCCACGTATTTCGTTGCTCTTCGAAAGAAATTTATTCGTTAGCATTTTACCTTGTTTCGAAATAATATAAGCAGAGAAAGGCTTTTAAGCTTGAAAGACTTTAAGAAGAGGACTTTATAATTTCTTCGTTCTCTTAAGGTTGATATTTTCAATATGAAGAGTTTCATTCGGAATAAGCTTCTAATTGTAATTGAATTATTGGACAGAAACGTATATAAAATTGTTAGGCCAATTTAAATTTCATCGGAGTTTCATCGATGAAAGACTTTATTTTCTATCCGTGTTCACACGGTCTTTTCGAGAGATTTGTGAAAGTACCTTCAGAACACATCGATATTCGGCATTTAAATAACACAAGTTTGTCGCGTCAATCAATACTACAAGAGATTGAAATACGTTTAACCGAGGGAGCGTGTTTCTCGATGGATTGACCTATAAAAATGTTGTCGCAGTTTGAATTATCTTAACGAATTAATTAGATGTTTTGAATATTTTAATATTTATTTTTCGAATATATTATTATTCATAGGTTTTGCAATGGATTAGATTTTTATTGCACGGACGCGTTAAAAGTTACAAAGACTGGACACAGCGCTGACAAAGTCTCAGGAAATTTACGATGCTATTAACCTGCTGTCCGGTAATCGATATCGAAAAAACGTTTCACGAGTCGTGTGTGTACGTCTCTCCGAACTCCGGACGGAGGAGAGGACAAACTGTTAAGATTCACGAACCGTCTCGAGGACGAGAAAAAAAAGATCCCGCTATACTAATACACGCGAGATCTCTCTCGCATGCGGCGCACATGCAAATTTATGCAGTTGCGCCGTCTCGGGTCGTTCGTGGCTCGTTGTATCGGCGATTTTTTCCGCTGCCGCTCCTTGTTCAAGGCAGGAGTTGTTGCACGTTGCACAGAATTAGGAACGTTACCGCGACGGAAAATTATATCCCACGGATACTTAACTTAAAACGCTCTACGCGCTCGAGGCAAAAACGACGCGGCGATTTTGCCGATCGCTTCCTCGGCGAGTTCGTTCGCCTTCGCCGGATGAGACGACCTTTCGAAAAGTATGCGGAGAACCTACGTCGAGATGTGCGTTATGTAGATTCACTCGCGCGCTGCTCGTCATCCGCATTATATAATTCGTAACGAACCCGAACTCAGAACTCGCCGAGTAGTATCGTCATTCCCCCCCCTCTCGCGATTCATATTTATAAGCAGTGTGCGTAGTGATATTAATTAACGGGGCTTTCGTCACAAGTTCATTTTACGACCGAGCGGATTAGCTGTCGAGTGATAAAACCGAGAAAATTTCGGCAAAAGTTTGCTTCGACGCGTTATAGGAAGATAGTAGTGAATTGCTCGTATCTTTTTTTAAACAAAACTAATCTAATAATACTGACGCTTAGTCACTGAATAATTTATTGCATAAGATATTTTTGTTAAGGCAAAATGTCAACTTTAATTCAGTGAAAATGGTTTAGTACGTAAAAAGAGAAATATGAGAGGAATCTAGGACACTTCGTATATCCGCCGACCTGCGGTAATTAATATTCATCCTCCTACCAGCGATGAAGATCATTTATAGATAGCTGCCATTTATAAAAATGTCATTGAGTAAAAAAATCGCGAGTAAAGGGCAGTGTGCTTCCCGCCCTTTAATCGAATAAGAAGGGAAGAAAAATAATCGCTATATATATTATACCCAGATTATAGTGCATCAAGTGGCCAGGGTACTCGCGATTCGCGCTTGCACGTCTGGTCCGACACACCACGTCATTATGTAACGGGTGTGCGTCACAAAACACACACACACACACACACACACACACATACACGCATACGTATCAGCGCAGCGTCGCCAGTATTGACACGAGCAAGCGAACGAGCGAGTGTCGCAACGAGCGCGCGCTAATAATTGTACCGCTTAACCTTGGACATTGATTAAACCATCCTTCATATCGGTACACCTCTCGCGCGTCTACACGCGCGTGCGGGCGGACGTGTAATACGTATCGCCGCCCTTGTACGACGCGGTTACGATACGTTCCTCGCGCGAGACACTTGAGAGCGACTCCGAGAGATTGCTCTCCGCGGCCTGGAAATAAATCTAGAAACTTTCCGCCATGTGACCGCCGCGAGAACGGTTTTCCCTCGCTCTTTATAGGACGAGGGAACGCGCGCTTAAGCTGAAGGCGTTGAATGTCACACGTATGTACACCAGGGTATGTTCCCCACGTGTATGCGTGCTCTCCCGGTTTAATTATTCGCGATAGCAGCCAACGTTGCGTCGTTCATTATCGAGCAGTACGAATTACGGCAGAACGCCGTCGCCGCCGCCGCGCGTCGACGCGTAATTTCACGTGCGTTCGCTATATAAGCCGCATATACATACATATAAGCGTGCATGCATCATATTTTGATTTAGGGCCCCGAATTCTGCCCGTACGCAACAACATCGTTTTATCGCGCTCTCGTCCGTCCGAATTTACTTTACAATCGGCATTTACCGTGTTTCGTAAACGCGCGAAGTCTGTAGGAAATCGCAGTAAGCATGATTAATCGATTTCGCTATTCTTGCATCATTAGACGTAATATCGCGTCACTCTTCTCATCGTGTAACGAGTCGCAATTGACTAGAAATTCTCTAATGAATATTTATCTGAATTATAACCTCCACTCTATATAATTATAAGGCGGTAAGCCGCCATAGAGCATAATTGATAAAATGAAGATTATTATTGCGCATATTTTAAATGTTTGTGAGCGATAGATGGTTTTGATTTTAATCTGCAAACGTAATCGATTATTAATATGGACATTAATTTTTTAAGCAGTGCAGCGTCTCTCTCGCAGAGAATGAAGGAATAAATAATTTAGCTTCAATAAATATTTTATCGTTGAACGGATTATTCGTTAACGCGTTCTATGTGTAAAAAAACGAAAGACAGATCAAAAGTGTTTCGCCTTCTTCTCGCGCACAAGAGATCCGTATGAAGAGAAAAGTCGCGATCGCGTGATATTCAGACGGATGTCTCGGCTTACTTCTAATACCAAGTTTTTTTCACTTCGACGGATGGGGCTGTCTTTCTCTCTCGAATCCCTTTTTTTTACACGCTTGGCACGGCGCGACAGTGGCTCGTCGGGGTTTCTCGAAATTATTGCGAACGTGTTCCGCGAAGAGGGAGACGACCGGACAAAATGAATACAGGGGCGGCCCTGCGAATACGCAGATGCGTTAATGGCTCGTGATTCATATTTTTTCGTGCAGTCTCTTTTACTCGACGTCGTATTCGGCGAGTGCGTGCGCGCGGAATTATACGCGTGCACGCACGTCGCGGGCAGCAAATAAATAATTGCTCCTCCTGTTCTTCCTCCTCTCCGTCGACGAACTCGCGATGATATATCTCCGCGTGTCCGCGAAACTGTCGAACATATGCGACGTTGTTTCGACACTGAGAGTCCCGGCGGAGCGAATCGCCTGCTTGTTATGTGGATAATTTGATATCCGATGCGCACGATGCGCTCGTATTAAGGTAAATCGTGCACGCTACATATAGTGTGAGCCTCTTTCAATTCTTTATGCGAACTTTATTGATGGTTACACATAGTTATTTAATAATATAATGAAAATCAGTTTATATTATTGTCCTCTATCTAGCGCGAGCTTCAAAATTATTTGATATCATTTAACAGAGAAAAACAGAAAAGCATATATTTTCTATAATATTATAAATTGTCTAAACTTAATTTATTATATATTAATGTCAATCGTTTTGTTATACTAAATTTATTTCATGTTATATACGTGAGCTCTAAGTGACGTGGCATAACAGCTGGTTTTGTTTGTCTACTTGTGTTAGATTACTTATTATTACGTTTTAATATTCTTGAACTCGTTGTTTACACGTAGACGTCTGTAATAACTAGGCAAGAAATGAAATTTAATTACAATACCAATTGCGGAAATGAGGCGCACATGCGAGCGGTATACGCGCGTGTTTTGTTACGTTGCATAGTAGACGCAGTGGCGTCGCAAGTATTTACGAGATAATTATTGCGATTATAGTTCCATCTTAGTTTAGATAAGAATTTTCAGATACGACGTACTGTTCAGCATAATATCAAAGATACACGCTTCTATGGGAGTATCTGACGCTATAAAGTACCTCTTATCGTTTTGTCAGCACGAATTATGCAGAAAGTCATACATTCTATTATTCATATTATTTGGAAAAAAAAACTGATGCGCTTCTTCATTTAACATTTAACATATTCGTGCCTCTAAATCTAACATTATATTTTACGATAAAAATATATTCGATAAATCTTACATAATATCAAGCAATATTTAGCGATGAATGTGTCGCGCAAATACAACTTTTATGCCAAATTTTTCACACTCTTTGTTGTTATAAAATGTCGATTTTTTTTATCCAAGTCTCGCGAGGAATCTGTTTCCTCTCGCACCTGGTTAAAAGTTTACTTCCGAGATGCTTTGTCCCGATATCCCTGAACTGTGGGATTCCCAGATCGTGTCTGTCGAAACATGTCGATGGATAACATTCACGTACATACATGGTGTCACGTGCTTATGCAGAAACGTGCGCATAAGCGGGCAGACAACCTTGAAGACGTTATCAGGTTGCTTTGCGCAGTCGTCGCGTCGTCGTCATGATCTGCCTGCACGCGACAAGGTGCTACAACATTTTTGTTTTGCCCATGTTTGCAGTTTCACTTTTCGCGTCGATTATATGACGCGCAATCTGAACGAGTTACTCTACAACAACACAACAACATGGTCGTTAATTAGTTATCTCTGAAATCTATTCATTAATCTAGGGAAGGTTAACGTGAAATTGCCGCTAATTAATGCACGCATAATACGGCTTTTGCGTGTTGTAATATCCACAAGATTGTATGTTCAGCATATCGAACCAAATAAACCGCATATGCGAATATAGTCGTCTAATATAATGATTATTAGTGGTGAATTGTAAATGATATTTATCTAAACCGTATTTGATGACGCGTATATTATTACGTTACAATATTTCGCTCGTATATTCGATCCGATCGGTACATGGAATATTGCTCTAAATTTCGCAAAAAAAAAACTGCTTTAAAACACAGCCAGTTGGCCGCAGGCTAGCCTTCAATCCAGCCAGCAATTCGCATTGAAATTCGCGCTTTCCGCTAATTGCAGAGCGGTACAATGTACAATATAATTTAATAATGATCCCGGGACTACGTGGTATTCGGCATTCGGGATAGAGAGAAGTTCGATGGCGCGCCCGGCATTGAATTTAATTCCAGCGCACGCAACGTTCAATTTCCGGGATCGTTTTAACCCATTAAATATTAGTGCCGATTAATCCGTGATTCTGATTTTAACCGGTGTCGAAAAGACAGATATTGCTCGTACGATAGTGTCGCTCGTGTTCAGTTTTATTTTCGAAAAGCCCTGACATCGACAGTGAGATCTTTATTACATATATATTTCGGTTATTCCTATACCGGTGTGTTCCATATTTCCTTATATAATAAAACGGGTATTAAGTATTTTTTCCGTTTTTCAAGCTCGCGATGAAACAATTCGTCAGCTTATTTTTAACGAATTCAAACAAGGAAGGGGGATTCGCACGCGTCATCATGTTTTGAAAACGTAAAAGAAATATCAAGTCCAACAAATCGAGATGGAATATTTCCGAGGAATATTTTCGAGGCTTAGGTTTGCGAAATAATTTTTAGCTATTTTAGTAAAGTATTTGACTCGAACATTAAAAGTTAATAGTTATACAATTCAACTTTATAATATAATATTTTTTTTAGAATAACACAAGCTAGATGCTTTTCAATTCTAATCATATCGGAGTAAATTTCGCAGCGTACGGTGAAAAACTCGCGAAGGATGATGCGGTCGATTCGACATTGCGGAAAAATGTTCGACGTTATCTGACATCGATTTGAAAAATCAATGTGTTACGTATTGCGTTCTCGTGATATACTTTAGCACGCAGTTATTACGTCGCGAACGAAACCCATCGATTTCTTCTCAACAGCTGGCCGGCAGCGCGCGCGCTCGCGCACAATCGGACATCGATAACCGGGAGGAAGTCTAATTGGCGACCATTTAAATTCGCGTGGAGAATCGAAATCGAGAGGGGGATATCCTCGACGGGTTTATACGGCGGTGTGTGTCAGACACGCACGGGGCGGATCTGAACGTTAGATAGATAGATAGTGCGTATATATAAATGCATTACGTACTAATATTATCGCCGGGTGACCGGCGGGACACGCGTGAGTTTTTGAGTCATCGTGTTTCAATGCTGTGATCCGTCGTGATGCGTGCGTGAGTGAGTGCGTGACGTACAGGTAATACGCGTATGCACGCATAAATTTTTAGCCGCTCCTGCGTGTGCGTGTGTTCGCGCTCGTGCGACGTTCTCGCTCGTGCTCCGATACGCACATGCGTATAACAGGGTTTTCTATCTTTTTTATCTCTCTCTCCGCGCTCACCTCCCCTCGTCCCCTTCAACGCACCCCACCTTAACCCCATGGCAACCACGAGCGTAGACCACCACTCGAGGACAGTGACGTAACGATTTCGTGTTACACCCGCGAGTAAACCAGTGGCGTAAGTTAATCAAATTTCGCAGTAATGCAAGTATTATGTCTCATAAAATCTAAAATTAATTTAGATCTAAGAATCTGGTATTAGAATAAAGATAATTGATTCGATGGGTAAACTTGAACAAAGGATGTAGTTTTATCTTACGGCTTCAATATTTGTATCAATGTCTTAAGGCGTTAGCATGTATAAATTAATTTTGATAAAGTCTGGATAAATTTGACATATTATATTATCTTTTTCAGATTAACGATACTCGATATATAATATACGTCAATTTACGTCATTTTAATAATTCGGAGTACTTTAAAAAGATTCGAAAAAGATATACACAATTTACAATCGCGCATCTGTCTCTTCGATATTTGTCAAACTATACAAAGTGGATTGTCGCACAAAAATCGTCATATCCGGTCATATCTACTAATAAAACTGTAATCAATTAATGAAAAACATACCCGAGGATACCGCGCGGTATCCTCGAGATCGATTTACGGTCCTGAAATACATCTCCCGCTTCGTAGCACGATCCTGTCCTTCTCCCTGATTCTCGCTCCATCGCACTCGCCCGCTCGTTCTCTCTTTCTCTCTCCTTCTTCCCTCCGACTCCGCTTCCCGCTGGTTCTCTCGCGCTCCATACCCATTTACCATCGCTTCCCGTTTCTCCTCTTTCCTTCTCTCACTCTTCATGTATCGGTCTCGCCTGTTTCCGTCATTGTCTCCCGCGCTGCTCTTCTCTCCTCAACCATCTTCCACGCGTATACACACACACACACACACACACACAATAAAAACGCGCGCGCGTACGCACGCACACGTGCGCAGCCAGTTGCTGGCACATGTACGCGATATAGTGGCTCTGCTTTTTTCCCCCACCACGCGCCGCGCCCCGCTACCTCCCACGCCTGCGGGCCGGGGACCATCGCAGAGCGGCCATTCCTTCACCGAGCTCCGAGTAGCGCGCATCGCACGACGTTTTTCGCGCAGCCGTCGCAACCACGCCTTTTTCGAACACAACACAAACACGAGGGATCCCGGCTTCGAGGCGAAAAGTGACAACGGACGAGAACGAACGTCAGACTAAGAGAGAGAGAGAGAGAGAGAGAGAGAGAGAGAGAGAGAGAGAGAGAGAGAGAGAGAGAGAGAGGTGAGAGGTGAGACATCGTACGAAAAGGAGCAGTCAGTCGAGCGCGAGCCAGCCAACCTTCTCGCCGTCTCGGTTCCGGTCTTATCCCTCTCGAGAGTGAGGTAACCTGCCGGAGCGGCGCGGTGGCAACAAGCCTTTTTACGTTCTCAGCCGTGACGTCGTCGGCGGAGACTCGCGGCCGGTCTCTCGGCAGAGCGCAGTCTCTAACGCGCGCTCGTTGTAAGCGGTTCTCGAGTATTAAAATTCTCGACGCCGCCGGCCGAGGACGGTTGGACGCGCGCGTAGCAACGCCGTGAAGTGAGCCGCGTTCTCTCGATTCTCGTTATCGCGCGCGCTCGTTCGTTCGCGATTATATCGAGGTGCGATTGCGCCGGACGGTAGTTGCAGTTGCGCCGAGAGGATCGGAAGAGAGAGAGAGAGAGAGAGAGAGAGGTGGCGGTCACACACTCCAAGCTAGCTCCGTATCCATGACCCTCGCGGTGACTTGACGGGATCGTGAATGTCGCGATCGTCGCGGGCAACTTCGCGCATCACCGGCAGGCAACGCAGCTGCTGCATTCGGATCCGGTCGTCGAACGATTCAGCAGTTCGCGCAGTCGTTCGCGCGTGAAGACGAGAGTGCGTGTTCGCGTCTTTCCGGCGCATATATCGTCGCGGAATATATGTGCGCGCCGAGTTTATCATTGTTTCGCGACGAACTCCCGATGTTCTAAACGAACCAGTTGTGTGACGCGAGTTGTGCCGATAGCGAAGTGAATTCAAAGTGCGCCCGGCAAAGAGAGAAAGAGAGAGGAAGACAGAGAAAGAGAGAGAGAGAGAGAGAGAGAGGAACGAAATAGACGAGGGAGAACGAAGGAGGAGAGAGAGATCGCGAACGCGATCCAGGAGGGCAGAACCAGTGTGAGGAGAAGAAGCGGAATCGCGAGCAGGGATCGCCTCGCTACGCGACTACGACTTCCGTCGATCGTTCGACGGACCGGAAGTATCCCGCAACCCGAAGACCTCGTCCGCTTCTCGTCTGCTTAGAAGATGTTTCGTGCGTACGGCACCGCGCCGGCTGAGACACCTTCGGGCGCCGATCTCTATTCCTGGACGACGCCGATCTTCAATAAAGGTTAGGCGTCACAATCGATCTTTTATAATAACCTTTTTCGTGTCAATATTCTCGCGACTCATTTATCCGTGCTCTATCGCGTGGCGTATTTTTTTTTGTTTTCTGCACGTGACGCGGTGTAATTTCGTCGTCGTATCTCGCGATCTCGCGTGACGTAATCACGACGGTCGCGATCGGGTCGTTTTCGACACGAGGGGGAGTTCACGGCGACGGCGTGTGTCGCGCGACCACGTGATCGTATTTTTTTTCTCGCCATCGCTCCGTCGTCGCTCATCGACGGCGGCCTCTCGCGACATAGGCGCTCGGTGGCGAGCGATATGATGACGACACGGGTGCAATATTGCGCCGCCAGCGATGGCGACGTCGTTTTTTTCGAGCACGTGACATGGCCGTCCGGGTGGGATACGCGAGGCGGGAGGGGAGGATCGTGCCGAGGCTCCCGGGGCGGAATTGTTGTTGGAAATTGCCTCGCGGCGTATATACGGCTCTGCCTAAAGCGGTTTCGCGTGGCGGATTTCGCGCGGAGGTGTATCGATTTCCGGTCTGCCCGCCGGGCGAACGTAAATATCGTCGAGGGGGGATAAATGAGTTGCCGAGAATGAATGAGAATTTTCGAGAGAAACTCGATTTTTTTAGGCGACGACGTAATTCCCCGATGCGGAGAAAACTCGATGACGCGGCCTGATTTAAAAATATTCCGTCGCCGTTCTCGGAAATATGGTATAAGCGACCACCTTCGCCGATTGAGATTTGAAAGTTAATAGATTTATATATACGCGTTGAGATAAACCTTGGAAATTATCGGGATAATCACATTTTCCCTTTCATATTCTCTTTTATCGTTTCACGCGTGAAAAACGTTTTTGCCACTCCTCCTGGAATCAGGAAGAATTACACGCATATCCGTTTATATACAAATATATTCGAGAACATTGTTATTCATAAATTACTATATGCTTGTGTGTCGTGAAATATTGCTTAAACGAATTAACGCGTAGCTGGAGTACTTATTTATGAGCGAATATTCTCGTTAAACGTTTCGCTACGTTTTAATAGATTTCATATATAAGACGATGCGACAGGTGTTACATTACAACTTCGTTGTAATTAATGGACTATCAATTTATCTCCTTACGCGAGATGCTGCTCGCGTTTCAATTCGTCCCGCAGAAATAAAGCTGCAAATACAACATATTGTTTAAAATATGTTGAATATTATTACACGTTTTCTTAAATAATGATCTGCCACATATGCCATATACAGACGTAACCTTTTATACATTACGCCACCGTCAGGGTCACTTTGACGTCATCACACGTCGTTCGTGTCAACTTGCGGCGACACACTAATTTACGAGCAAACCGAGAAGGAAAAGAAACGTCGCGCGCGCGTATCTAATACTGTGTATACGCAAAACAATTGCCGAGAGATCTTATTCCATCTCTTATTTATTAGCAATGATCGATACGGGTGTCTCACAGAACTGTACTTAATTCAGCAAATAATGCTCTATTCGAGGAATTTATTTCAACAATTTTGCGGTAATCTAAAATTTAATTCCTTATAAAAGCCCGCTCATTTTGCGTTCTTATTTTTCTTTCCTATATATTCTTTATTAAATCCCGTCTTCCGTTTTATTGTTAGTCTTTACTCGATATCTTTCAATTTTCCTCCCTCCTGCGTCTTATAATCCCTCGCTTTTCTTCATCTCTCTTTCTTTTATCTTCTCTCTTTCTTTTTCATTACTGCTTTTTGCTTCTGGTCACTCGGGTCGTATCCGGATATCGATCATTTCCGGGCGATAGTCGCGAGCGCCTGCGCTCGAATCTTTGCTACGAGCCGCGATACGTCGTCGAGTAAGAGCGTCATCAAGAGAAAGAGGAAGATCCTTGAAGGACAATCGCGACCCCCCCCCTCTCTCCTCCCCTTCTGTACGAGGAGGATCCCTGGCTTTCGTGTAAGGCCGGACTCTTTAAACTTTAAAGGTACTCGCTGCCGCTACCCTCCGGTAATCAGATGCGTGTGCTCGGTCGCCACCTGTCTTAGGCGCACGCGTTCCCGGTCACGCAGCCCGGTTACGACCCTCGAACCGATCGGCTTTCTTGTCATTTTCAAACAAAGCAGTTGTTTAAACCCCCGGGCTTTAATCAAAACACTATTCATGATGCCCTACTTGGGAACTGAAAACTATACAGAAACAAAACCTATAGCATTTTTCTTCGACACTGACAATGAGTTAGAAGCGCGATTTTATTCCGCGATATAATTTTTTTATTTATCTTATCCCGTGACAGATTTTATTTTATAATTAAAATTTAAATGCTAGATTAGTTAGTTTTCGCTACGCGTTTGATAAATCTGTGCAACCTTGTTGCACATGGTTTGTAAGCAAATAAATATCATTTTAATATAAAAAAGTCAAGGTATAAAAGAATTTCAAGTAATTCATATAAACGTTACGCGCATATATTTTTCAATTGCAAATACGCTCACGAATATTATTCATTGAGATTATAGTAAATTTACATAAATATATGTTAATAAAAATTATTTTTTTGAATTTATAAATGTGTACCGGACACGTGTTGTGTCGCCAGATATATACAATTTTTTTCTTGTGTTATCAATTAAATACAGACATTCACATTTATATTATCACGTATTCGATACCGCGGTGTTCGATGATTTGAGATTTCGCTTATTACATCTCGCGACATTTTACCTAAATAGACGCTTGTCATGGATAACGAAAACTTGCGAAAGAGGCTGACACCTGATACCTCGGCGCGAGGCTGACGGTGTCGTCACACTGCACGCAGCAGCGTTGAGTTCGCACGTGCGTAGATACGCGTACGACGGGTCCATGAAACGCGCGCAGAGCTAGGTTGGGTTGGTCGCTTGGTTGGTTGGCTGGCTGGCTGGCTGGTTATTTCGTTCGTTGTGGCGGAGAGTGCCTTGACCTGGCCTGGCCTGACCTGCGCAACTTTGCACCCTACCCTTACCTACCTACCTACCTACCTACCTATCTATCTACCGTACCCCCTTCTCCCTCCTCGTATTGCCCGCCTCACCCTATCCCTTTTCCCCTCTAGTCGTGATGCTCCCTTTCCAGCGGTAGCCCGTTTGTACCCCTCGGGAAAACCCACCCTCTTCACGTACCTACGCAGCGTGGAACGTGGAGCGATGTTCCTACTGGCCCATCCTTTCTCCGCCCTTCGTCATCCTGTCAGTCCCGTAATCCAGGAGCGCTCGTCTTACTGTGCTACTATAAATGTGTAATTTATAAAAATATCTAGATATAGATAGATATATACAATTTACGGTATATGCGTGTGTGTGTGTGTGTGTGTGTATATATATATATTTGAGATTTTTTTTTCAATATCCATATTATTGAAAATAAAATCTAAATATATTTTTCATAGGACGAGTTATACTTAAATGTATCGTAATTAAAATTAGTAATTACAGTACGTTTATCAATGTATTATGTCATAACAAAATGTCGTTCGCTTCGTTGGAAATTTTATAGAATCTTGATTATATATGTCTAAAATGTAAAGAGGAGTAACTATGTTTTCCTTCTGCAGAAATGAGAGCAAAGTGATTTTCTAATAGCGAAACGAACTTCATTCCGTTGTATTTACGCGCCCGTCGTAGAAAGTAATTGCGCGCAAAATTTCCCATTAATTATGACAGAATTATTTATAATAGCCAAGACAGATAGCTCTCATTTAGTATTTGCCAGCCGTTGCTATAACGAGAGTTTTCCGTGCATAGCGCGGCGGAACCTGATTAAATTTTTACGCGTACGACTAACATTTTGCGTTCTCAGCACGGACGCAGAATCGAGAGTGGATGCAAATTTGTACTCACATGCTCTCGCGTAATGAACTTTTTTTGTCAACTTAAAATCGCGCGGTATTTTTTTTTTTTTTTTTTTTTTGCAAAAATTCGAACATAATCCTTGCGCGAAAGTAAATACTTTTCTTAAAGAATTGCGGAGAGTTTTTATCCGGTAAAATGTACACAATTTTTTTCTCCTTGTTCAATTATATTTTTATAGTTGATCAATTATATTTTATCTAATCCAAAAAAAAAATCAATAATGTCATCAGTAATACTCTCGTTAAGTATAATTGCGACATTTGATAAATTTTACTAGTCCGACTTAAAGGAGTAAATCCAACGTATTATTATTAGGGATAAAATACTGACGCGTTCTAAATTTAAATAAAGTATATAAAATTAACTTAGCACTCTCCCGTTAAATAATACTCCATGTCACGACGCCGTTTAAAACAAAATCCGCTATTTCGTACGAGCCCTGGCCGAGAGCAGGTGTTTGTTTAATTTTAAAAAGACAGTCCAATTACTTTCCCTTCTTTTCCTCCCTATGTATGTTGTGTTTTTCACCCTTCAGTCTCTCTCTCTCTCTCTCGCTCTCTCTCTCTCACATGTTTTACGCTCGACATGTATGTCTCTCCATTGTGACGACGATGAATACGTGCGAGAAGGAGAAAAACGCGTGGATCGTACGCACACACACACACACACACACACACACACATAAACACGACTCGCTGACCAGAGTTAGAGTGAAGAGGCTATGTCGCGGCAGCAGCAGCCCGGTGGTAATCGATAGTGTCCTGGCATCGTTTGTCTATGTCTACTACCGCCTGCTTGATAGACAGAAATGGGACGTGTTTCTCTTTCGCCGGACACGGCGCGGAGGGTATCTCGCGGACAATTGAAAATGTCATTGCTATTGCCGCGTGTATTCCTACCTACGACGAATTGGAACATAAAGAGGACGGAGCCGTCGACATGCACAATGCTCGCTTCGCGGCGTGTTATTTTTACGGATTATGGATATAGCGGGATGTTCAGCTCAATTAGAGGCGACGTCACATTTACATATACTTCAGAGAATTTTTCACTTAATACTCTTAATTCATATAATATTTACAACAAGATTTAGATAATAGGATTTTAATATCATATTTAAAGTGCAGGAATTTTAAAATAATATTTTTGTAAAAATGTTAAAAATGACGAATCTCTACGTATTTAGCGTATTAGTATTTAGTATTTAAATAGTGGACCCTCGTTTAATGTCTTTTATCATAATAATAGATTTTTGGTGGCGCTGACATAGGTTAAGCCGTGTCGTTTTTAAAATTATTATTAAAAATTAGAATTATCTGTCTCTGTCAGAAAATTATATATGGATCAAAGATGTCATCTTTATAATATTATACAGAGTTTATCCATTACTCTTCGACACAGACGTGTCCCTTTTCCTGTCACGAGGATTAACGGTTCCGCGAAGTCGTGCAATATTTATCGATGTAATTTCTCGATAATACTGATAAATTTTGTTTGTTCATTTGCTTGTCTCGTTCTTAGCAGAAAGATTTTCAAGGAAAGATGCAATTTGTTTTATATTATCTTTTATCAGGAAATAAACGCCTGTCTCTCTGTCGAGAGAAATACTCTTTCGTTATTTAAAAAAAAATTGATGAGGATATAGGATGCCGCGTCATCGATCGTATGCAGATTGCAGGACGACGCATGCGAAGCGCTCTCGTAGCGAGCAGGAAATCCGCAAGAGTTGCGGAAGATAAAGCGGCGCGTATATTTTACGAGAGTTTATTGACGTGCGAGAGAGAGAACGCGGGCAAAAAACTATGCGACCCACATCTATCACGGTACGATAATTAGCATCGTTACGGGTCAGCTTTCGGAGTCGATCGTTTATGTTCCTCTTAATCGTCCTCTTAATCGTTTTATTCGATGCTACTCGATATTCATCACTCGAGATAAATATCAGATTTAGTTAGAAGATGCGGATTTTTGCGATTTCCTTTTCGAAGCTTTCAACATGGATTTTTCACTCAATCGGTCTGTCTCGATCAAAACGCATCTTGAGCTTTATATTCAGGTTTATATATCGTAATAGCCAATTTCGTTGTCACGACGATAAAACACACGCGCGCTCGCACATGTGACCGCTTTTAGAACGCGACGCGAGCGTTTTTCTAAAGTTGTATTTTCTCGAATATACGCGTCGAAATGCAACATGACGATTATCTCTTTCCGTGAAACGCGATGAAATAGTCGAAGTTACGTCGCACATTATCAAGTTATTAAATATTTTTATCTCATGAAAGATATTAATTAAATCATCCATAATAATTAAATTATACTAAGATATAACTTAATTAAATTTTCAATGGATACGTAAGGTAATCTGATAAAATTAGTAGTAATTAAATGAAATTTCACGCGCGTAGAGCTGGAAGATTCAGCTTGGAGGGAGGAAATCAATGGGATCCGGCGATACGTGCAAACATCAAATAAGAGCTGTCCGGATTTCTATACTATGTGGCACTCGCGTATCACGGGAAATGACAGTTCTAGGTCGCGATGCATTTAACGACGCGACGTAGTAACACCGTTTTCGTGAAAATTATAACCTGCCTGGGAAATGACACTTTTAGCAGATAATTCTCGCTCCAGGAACACCAAACGTATCATTTTACTCCCGGTTGCTCTTTTTACACAGCAACACAATCGCGTGCGCTTTGTGCATGCGAATAATGAGACAAATTGTAACTTTGATATTTTTTTTCCCTCCTATGTATAAATTATCATTTTACGTTGATCATATATATTTTTTTTCGCGATAAAGCGACGACCGTGTAAACCAGTAATGACTCGCGATTCAAATCACAATTCTCGATACGTCACGGTCGCGATTGTTTATCTCGCGGATGCACGCTTATGCCCAATTTATCGGAATCGTGATTGCGCGCATCGATTGATCGTTACCGTTGGCATAAACAATTCTTCCCCGTGCATTTGCGTTTGCCATGCGAAGCATTTGCTCGCTCTCGACCGACATAGATCGATTGACGTCAACAGGCTGCACTCTGTGATGACATAATAGCTACATCACGAGATATCCTGCGCGTTGGAATGACGTTCGCCGTGAGTGCGGCTCATTTCTTACCGACCTATTTCCCTTCTGCCTCGGCAATCGTTTTGCCATCAATATTTTTTTCTTCAAGCATTCGATATAATAAATTGAAATGAAATATCATTTTCTTAACATATAGATATGGAGATAATAGAATTATGGAGATATAAATAGAATTATTATTGTTACTTGCAAACTTTCGTGATATGATAGCAAACCGTGAAAGATATCTCTCAAAGTTTATTTCGCATTTACTTTGTAACGCGTATCGATATTTTCGAAGGTCGAATATACTGATGGATGACAATTCGATGATATCTGCCGCAGTTCGTGTTAGATTAAAAAATTGCGAGATAAGCGTGATCTAGAAAAGATCGTGTATCTGCATAATGTATGTCATTATGCAAATGCGATGTAGCTTCAATGACGTTTGACCTTTTCAAACAAAATCCAACGAGATCTCGCATTTGCTTCGAAACGCAACATTTTTGGCAACAACGCAAGTTTCTCGTTTATTTATTCGAAAATGACGACGGAGTTAATTCATGATCAATTTAAGATTATATTATAAATATTCTTAGGCTCGGAATAAATGTGATATGATGATACGATCAATATCGTCATTTACATATATTTTGCAACCGTTGATATCATATTTTTTTTCTTAAAGTCAACAGTTTATAAAATTACGACATATTGAAGTGTTTTCAAACACTTTCGACGCTAGGAATACTTTTATATGACACGTAACAACGATATTTCCTTATTGAGAGGTTTCTTTTTAGAATAATTAACACTATCATTGACGTTATTGATCGGGGAGTCGTAAGCTAATAAAATTTCAAACTTTAATCGTTACCAATCTTACGGAGAAGTTTCGCTCTTTGGAAACATCGATCGTCTCTAAAGAATGTGGCGTCTTCGAGGAGAGGTCGACGTTATCGCGAAACTTCGATAAGATATCGATTTTAATCGGCGCTTAGCTTGGGCCTCTTTGTAAACGCGTAATAAAGCGCGCGATACAGTCGCAGATTATTTATATATTCCGTTCGTTCCTTCGTGTGCAGCGCTCGTTACATTCGTCGTAACGCATACGTTGAAACGTTGGTCTCGCGTGGAAAGAAAACGCGAAAGCCTTTTCCGCCGATTAACGCGATACGACACAAAAGAAAGACACGCCTTGCGGCTTTCATAATTCGCGGAAAACAACGTATCCCTCTTAGTGCTACCGCGCAATTTCACCGTCGCGCTCTATAAAGGCATGTTAACGGCATTTTCGTGCCGCACACGTTAAGAAAACTGCGATTATTATGCGCGCTAAAATTATCCCCGACCAAAGCCTTGTAAGACTTTTAAACAGCAAATCTTGTCTCTAAATTGAAAAATTGACATGCCGTTTCTGCTGCGAATTCTTTTTCAAAGAGGTGACTTATCGACTGAATTATCGATTAAATTATTCGCTTAATCATTCGATGTAAAATTCTATTTCCGCTTTTCGTTAATGAACGTACTCTCATAATAATCCTATACTCAACAATATTCGACTAGTCACAATAGAATTCCGATTAATTTATTAATTTATTAATTAACGCTCTTATAGTCACGACGCATTTAGCTTTTACATACTGATGATTGAACAGTTGAATCGAGTCGACCTCTCGATACGAATTTCAGAATAACTATAATACGAATGCCAATGCTTTATTCGATTAACACGAGAAATAACGATGAAAACCAAAAATAAAAAATAATTCGCGATGCGCGCTCGATTTGTAGTTAGATTAATATCTTAAATACGAAGATCAAAATATGTGTGGTCACCAAGGAAGGATGAAGGATTCAGTAATGTGGAAATCGTAGTATTGACATCGGCGAAGTCGAAGCTGCTTCGTGCGAAGAAAATTCGCCGACGATTTCTGTCCGATCGCATCCAATACGTTCGCTTTTCTTTCCGTCTCGTCGATTTCGTCGATGTATCGTTGTGAAAATTCTCTCCTCTCCCCCTCCCCCCTCCCCTCTACCTACCCGTTCTCGTCTAATTGCGTACTCGAGATACGATCGCTTCTCGCGCGAGTATGTGACACGGAAGGAAGGAAAGAGGATCGGATAAGAGGAGGGCGAAGGGAAGAGGAGAAGAGGGGCTGGCGAAGGGATGCCGAGAGCAGGAGGAAGAGTTATCACGGCCGGGCTGTGTAGGAGAGCAGGTAGGGGATACGCATGTCAACTGGAGGGCATTCAACTATCGATCGCATAGTTTCCGCCACCCTCGAGAAGAGAAGGGAGAGATATACCGCTCGTCTTGTCTCTCTGTCCCTTGCTGATACTCGCGTCTCTCCTTCTCTTCCTCTCTTTTCCCTCTGTCCTGCTCGACCTTCTCGCTCTCTCTCTCGCTTGTTCGCTTCTTCTCGCTTTCGTTTGTTCTTCAAAATCCTCTCTCTCTCTCTCTCTCTCTCTCTCTCTCTCTCTCTCTCTCTCTCTCTCTCTCTCTCTCTCTCTCTCTCTCTCTCTCTCTCTCTCTCTCTCTCTCTCTCTCTCTCTCTCTCTCTCTCTCTCTCTCTCTCTCTCTCTTTCTTTCTCTCTCGCGCTATTGACTCTCTTTCTCTCTTGTCGTTCCGTGGATGAATCTAGCAACGGCGGTTGTGCATCACGCGCGGCCCTTCTATCGACTCTTCCCGTCCCTTCTATCGATGGCCGGTTGCTTTGGCCTCTTCGATTATCCTGCCCCTTCTTATCTGCTTTTTATCCGTCACTCTATCGGAATCTCGGTCCGGGATCTCGATTTTCTAGACGCGCGGAAATATAATATCTGTAGAGTGTTGAAAATTGAACACACACTGAAATGATAGATAACAGACATGTGCGAAAGATTTTTTAGATTGATTATCCAAATGCAACAATTTACGTTAAATACTCTTTCTACATATTTATCATTATTATTTTTTTTTCAACGCTTGCACTCTTTGTGCTCTTTATTTTTTTAGCGTGCATTCGCTTGCGTGCCTCTATCGAGCACGATGACGGAGATAGAGCGAAGAGAATGAGCCGCCTGCTCGCAAGCCGCGCAATAATTCCATTCAAGAAATCCCGCGTTCGTTTGTATTCGCCGTACATGACGCCGGAAGTTTCGCGCGTTTTGACGCAAGTGCGCCGGAAAACGAGACGCAACGGCGGACGCGAGGCGTATCTGCCGCTCTCGTGTGATTGTGACGTCGAATTGCGGTCGCTCTTTCGTTTCTTCGTCGCGGGGAAACGCGATGCGGCGGTATCGACGATTGCGTTTCGATTCACCCGATACTTAGCCGGTTACATCTGTCTGAAAAGTATTCGTGTTTACGGAATCGCGGAAGTGCCTTCCGCGCGTTTTCCACGCGAAAACGTCGTGGAGCACGCGATGGTTATGGTCTATAGTCGCTCGATAGATATTTCGTCTCTTGATATTTCACGCGACTCGTGTTTGATTGATGCTGTAATGACGGATAAAATGATTGAGCGAGCGAGCGAGCGCTTGCCCGGTAATTAAAGAGATCGGTATAATAAAAGGTCTAAATTTAGATTTTATTATCTCGCGGTCAACACCTGCATGATGTGCAATAACGCGCGCATATCATGCATTGATTTAGATGATTGTACGAAATTTCTAATACACTCCACATATATGTCTGCGAATGTATCGATATAAAAATGTATAACTCTTAGAGAATTGTTCCTATTCGTTCGTCTATGATAAAAGAGCAGCAGCCGCATGCGCGCGTACATTATACGTAAAAGATCGTCAATCCTTGCAATTATATCTGATTTGAAAAATTATATTTAATTCGAAACGGAGAGAGAAAAAAAAAGAGAAAGAGTTACGTATCGCGTTAAAAGAATACTTCCGCAAATGTACGGACATAAATGCGCGTGTTGTACTCGCAACGCGTTAAATCCCGCATACGGTCTAGCGCAATCATGAGCAACCGTAATAACATGCATAATGACGGCGGAAGGGCTGGGAGGAAACGTGTGTAGTAGGGAGGAGGGAGACCCGCGCGTTCGCTCTCGGTGGGGTGAATTTTAAAACAACCTTGGAGAGAGTCGTGCGACCCACGCGGCGATATATGTATATCGACACGGTTTGGCGACAGAGGGGGTGACAGATACCGTGAAACGGGCCGAGAGATCGGTCGATCGCGGAACGTGGGGGAGAAAGGCCCCCCCGCCCGCTGCCCCCCCCCTCCCCCTCCTCCCCCTCGCTACGCGTATGCGGGCCAGCTGATCGGTAGGACGCACGTGTAACATGCGCCGCACACGGCCCACACGTCCGCTCGTCGTCGGTCCGCCTGCGGATGCATTTCGTTAATGATACACGAGGCGGTATATTTAAATTTAGCCGTGTGCCCCCCCCCCCCTTTGAGGGGGCACCCGCATCCCTCGTTCGCTAACTGCGATCTACAAATCGGCTGGCGGCGGCATATCTGCGGCCACGTGGCGACTTGCGCTTGTGTTTCGACGTGTCTTTCACTTTCTCGCCCGTCTCGCACCTGTATCCTGTTTCGCTCACTCGGGCGATTGTATTCCTGCAATTCTATACTTCTCTCCGTTTCTCTTTCTCTCTCTCTTTTGAGCAATTATATTGATTGAATCACAGTTATCTGAAGTATCTTAGCTTTCTTTTATTATATCTGCAGTTGCTTCATAGTAATGCAAACCTTAACTTATATTAGGTTGTGTAACTTGTTATATGGAATGTCAATATATACAATTAGTAAACACATTCTTGATTCCAGGAACTTTAATCGTTACGCAATTAAAAGTTGAGAAACTATAATATTTTTTAGCTCTGTGAACGTTTGTAAAAGCAAAGAGTTTTATTTTTGCTTTATATATCGACCAGTAAAATGGTATATTAAATTTCAAAGATACATGTTACACACACACACACACACACACACACACACACACACATTAAAAGATATAAACAGCAATTATGTATAATGGAAAAAATAATCTTTGTATATTGGAGAAAGCTGTTGAAGAAATATCGAGTTTGAGTAGATTCGCGTATCACGATTATTCACGGGTTAATAATGAAATCTATCGATGAAAAAAGATCTCACATTTGTATTCTGAGTTATGATGTGGTCATCGTGTGCGTTGTGCAATGCGTTGCCGCGTCCCACGTGCAATTTTATTGCGTTATCCTTGTATACAAACGTGTCATCCGCAGAAAAGTTAATTTATGAACCATCGTGTCTGCGCGAATTACATTCGATCTCGACGAGTTTATTGACCATTGCCTAAAATCAAAATATCATACAAAAGTACAATAGATAATTTATAAATTTTGATAAATTTCAATTTCTTCGTTTATATCTTTGCTACATGCCTGAATTAGTTTGCATCGAAACGTTCAAACTGAATCTGTATAATATAGTCTCTCATTTATTAGTTTTTATATACTCTTGATATTTATCTTCATTTCTTCATGAAACATGTCGGGAACCGAGCATATACTGAATTGCGATTTTAAAATCTAATCCGCGCGCATCGCTTTTCACATACTTATACGCTTCGTTGAAAGAATTTATTTCTATAGCAGTTAATAATTTGCATTTTTACGCGACGCGTCTCATCCGGCTTTTATCAAGTTGCAGCCGTGTGATACAAAAATAGCTTTCTCGACACACTTCGGTATGTAAATGACCGGCAAGGACGGGGGTCGTAGCCCCCACGGCAGCAAGAGTTTCAACGAAAAGACCGGCACACAGGTGGAGTTCCTTTTATGGTGGTTCCAACTGTATCCCGTTCATTTGTATGTACGCGAGTACGCGGATTCTGTCCTTCTCTCGCTCTTTCTCTCTGTTGCTGGGTAAAACGTGGGAAGGCCCATTGTGAGATAATTCTACACTTGCTAACGGTTAGAAGCGCGTGCTCATACGGCACTTCCGTTTGACCGAGTTCATCCCGAAGCGCAATCGTTCGGACAATGCAGGCAACCGAGCAGGAAATTAAATTACACGAAATCTCCGTGTCACACAAGCGCGCGGTCCATATTTCTCGCGGTCGAGATATTGTTTTTGTCAAGGTGAGGAAGAGAGAGAGAAAGAGAAAGAGAGAGAGAGAAAAAGACCGGGAATGGCCGCTTGTGTCTTTGATGGCGTATCCGTCGACTGGTTGCTGCTGTTGCGGCTGCTGCTGCTGCTGCTGATCGTTACGTGAAATCGCGGATACGTGCCGCTCATAATATCGTGTTGCGCGTCGTCGCGGTTGAGCAAGACGAATGATATTGTTGTCAGAGTGCATCATGATTTGCGATACGTGATTGCTGATAAACAGCTGATTCGTTATCCGATAAATCATTGGACGGTTAGTTACTCGGTGTTTATTAATAAATTAATGTTTCGGTTTCTTTCAACAGATACTTAAAGAAATTTTTTTTACGTGAAATATACATGTTGCATAAGTATTAATGAATAACTTGCATTTCACAATTAGCGTAATAATGAATAAATTGAATTGCTAACGAGAAATATTAAGGATCGACGAAATGGAAAAAATTGTTCGGATAATATTGCGCGAATTGATATCGCTTTTCTAATTATAGTACAGTCGATATGTGTAAGAAAAGGAAACGATGGCAATGTCTATATCGCATCGATACACGTGTCTTTTAGACGTACGTTGTTGGGGTTCAGTGAGACTGCATATTGATTCATATGAAACACGTCATTTACGAAAGAAACGGTCGAAGAAAATTGTCGAGCGTTGTTGAATGCGCGTTCGCGATGGAAACTTCACAGATGACTAAATCGACAAATCGATACTACGGTAGACCGATTATAGAGCAGCGACGATGGCGCGGATGGTCTAAGAATAAAGTTTACTATTCGTCGTCGTCGTCGTCGTCGCGAGCTAGTTTCGCGCGCTATGACATTCCGTGCGCACGCGCATATGTATGTGTATTCGTGTGCACGTGTGCACGCGTGCACTGCACGAACGCACCGGTAGCAGCAAGTGAGTCGTTTAGTCTTACGGTCAAACCGGTGGAATGACTTTCTACGTGAACCCGCGTTCCTCTCCACCTGCTTTCCCCTTTCCTCACCCGCTCGGAGACCGGAGTCTCTCGAGTATAATGAAATTGTAATTCCCGAGAAGACATTACAGTTCGAATAATCGATCGTGGTCGGTGACGTAACGCGAAGCAATACCGCACGATGTGCGAAAGTAAACGATGGTTGGTAATGCAACACGTACATCATTTTCAAAACTGGTAGCTCATCTGCGCCGCAGGGTGAAATAACTTTGCGTTCGCGATAAATCAGCGCGTGGGAATTACGCGTCGCGAATTATGCCGTAACGTGACGAGTATCACGTTAATAATGTTAACGGTGGTGTAATTTTGACGGTTTGATGCGCCTCGTAAATATACGGCTGTAATGGCAAGTTCTATCCTTCGTTACATTAGTTCCATAAACGTTAATACATTAGTTTTTCGTAAAAGTATTATATATGTATATATTTTTTTTTTTTTTTTTTTACTAAAGCCTTACTAAAGTCTTGGTTGTTTTTTTTTTATATATATTTTTAGGGACGTTAACTAAATATTGTTGCGCAAACAGGTAGAAGACACATTTCATTCATTAGTCGTTAGCCATCATTATTCATCCGTATAACTACAACAGCCGTTTATCATTGGCCGTTAATGAGAAGACGTTTTCAACAAATCGGACGAACGAAACATTACAACAGACAACCGAGCACGATTCGCGTCTCGAAACACGTTCTGTGTCTCCTTTCCATTTGTTTATCTTCCCCGATTCGGCCGAGGCCACATGCGCGATGGTACGCGCACCGTCTTACTCGCACTGGCCTTAGTAGGTACGTGCTCCCTTCGTTCGTGCGAGCGTTGCATACGTGTGCCACGTTGCATCGCGCCGTACGTGATGCGCGTCTCTTCTTCGCCTCGCGCTTCGCAAGGACGGGAATAGAATCGAAACCGGCTGCAAGCCGCGACATAAGCGCGCACGTCCGTCGATGGCTTTTTCTCCCCTTTTCCTCTCTCTCTCTTTCTTCTTTCTTTTTTTTTCGCTCTTTTCTTTTTTAAAGTCGCGTCCAGCGTCGACGAGGCGTTCGTTCGTTCGGAACAACCGAAGTGGCGAGACGAGAGCTATCCTGTGAAGTAACAACGCCGCCCGTATACTCGTGTCAAACAGGCTGGATCTTCCTCGTCGCTTTCTCTCTATTGTCGATTATGCAATACCGATGCGATAAATTGTCCTTAAAAACCTGGCGCATCTCGACGAAAGCATCGGAATCGCCGTAGCACTCGAGCTAAGCGCTCCTCAATTTATTGTAAGCGAAATCGTCTCTTATCGCGCTCTGTAGATTCGATATTTCGTCGATTACGGCGATTGTTTCGTATAGCGTTTTATCGATACCCGTCAATAGAAGCTGACGGTTCTCTTTCATCGTGAAACGATACAAATAATGAAATGTTCTAATATTTTAAATATTCTATAATTAAAATTAAAAATAATTAAATATTCTAATATTTAATATATAATGTTACAACGCGTATAAGTGATTTATTTAGATAAGGAAAATATGCATTTAATAAATACGGTTGTGAGCCACATTAAACTGTCGGAGATCACGAGTCGTGAATGTCTATTGCACTTGGGCATTTTTTTCGTACATCTCTCGTAGTTACTCCTAAATAAGATTCGCTTACTAATTAGCAGTGTTACATTGTGCTCTATTTGCTTCCGCGCGATTACGGTATAATTGTCCGATATTACCTGCACACACCGCATTGCCGTATTGCTGCATTAATTGCCAATCGTTCCGTGCCTTTTCCCCGAGGTTAACGCGCGCGGTTCTCGCGGGGTTTCTCTGTTGAAATACTCGGGGATCTGAACTTTGGGTAACCGTGTGATGCGCGCTCTCTTGTGTGTACATTAGACCAGAGATTGTGATTACTGACGTAACGTGTTATTTCTGCGATATCTTTCATATGGAGAAACGGTGTATGCCACGCTTTTAACATTCCGGGCTCGTCGCGAGCGGAATCACAGTACACGCGAAACTAATGTTTACGGAAGAGAACGCGCGGTCTCTCTCTTGGCAGTACGACTCAAGTGCTCCGATTTCGCGCGAATCGATGATTCGTTCCGTCGACGTTTCTCTCGCCGATTCGCGAGATATTGAAAAGCAGCGCGTGTGTTCTCTCGCGCATCTTCATTCGCGCGGCTGCATTTAGTTTTCTACCTGCATAATTCATCACGGAACTGCAACTCGACGCGGAAATTACGTTGATATGCGGTTTGACAGTACAATCGACGCGGCAAAGTAAAGAAACTGACCGAGTATCTTTACATAAAAGTCCTGCGGAGAATACGGTTTCCGACAATGAGTCACGTTTTTGTACACGATAACGTTTGATCGAATCGAAGAGACTTGGCTTCGTTCCGTAACTCTTGTCATGTAATTTCTAATTAGAACATTATTAATCTTATATAATAAGTAATCGCATATCGTGTGTGCGCCTGATTGTTATACTTGGAGAAACCGTCAATAATATTGCGATTTTATTATACAAGTTTCTTCTCGCAAAAATTCAGTTTTGGCTTTTCAGCGGAATTATCTGTTATCGTGTTATTTTCTGGCGAGAAAGGAGGACCGCGTGAACTTGACCGTGATAAAACCAGCGCGCTTCGATATCGTCAGGCAACATCCGCTTTATCCGTCATACTTGTTAAGAGTCACGACATTATATCGTTTTTCGAGGAAAGTACTAAGTCTATAGATATACCAAGGAAAGGACACTTGCGCGTGTACGAGTGTCGTCGTCGCGATTTTACGTAAGGCGTCTTTGCAATAATAGCCGGATTACGTAAGAGACAGGGTGTGCATGTGCGCGACGATGATAATAATAGCGTCCTTTTCGCAGAATTAATCGCTGGCGCACGTGGTGGTGTTTGTTGGACGCAGATTATATTCTCGTATTTATACGGGTTAACAATCTGGAATCGCCGTAAGGTGAACTCCATAGCACGATCGTTGTCGTACGCGAATGTTGAAAGCGATAACGATTGCTTATAATACACTTAATGCAGCAACGTGGTTCCATTTCTCGTATTCTTCACTTTGCGCCATAATTATTCACTCTTGTTTCTCTCTTTCTTTCACGAGAAGGATTCTCTCGTTGCCTCTCGCTCTCTCATATGCTCTTTTTTTTTTCATTTTTGGAACTCCCTTCCGCGCGAACGACGTTATTAAATCATAATCAGCTAACTTTTAATATCAATTCTTTTATAAATTCTAATCTACAATATTGTTTGATATTGTGCATTTTAATGTTGAAGATACATTTATTTATATTAATCTACATATGTTTTATATTTATTGCACTGTAAATTCTTTCTTTTTTCTGCCTTTAGAAGTTTTTCTGGAACATGATAAATAATTCTTTTTCTTTCTCTCTTATCTCTTTTCTTTCGTGCGTCTCTGTTTTTCCGATTCGAGCTCTCGAAGACTTTCGACGTTGCTATACTATTCTTAGTCGCTCGGGCTCGTCTTTTCTTTCCAGCCAAGTTCTCTACATCGTTTCCTTTCTTAGTCACGTTTACTCGACGAGTGTTTTCGTCGATTCAGCCTCGATAATCGCTTGACATGCGCAATTTTTGGCGACAGAGGATTCTTGTCTGATCGGGTTGACAAATATCTGCAATAGTCAACTATACCGAGAATTATATTTAAATTTATAATGCTGAAGAGTAGAGAGAAAGAGAGAGAGGGAGAGGGAGAAAACTCAATTTTTGACCGTCGTTCGATTATCTGAATGCCATAAAGTCCATCTTACGCAGCATTATATCACATCGTACACTGTTATGACATCAAATGTCGAGTCACTATGAATGCCATGACATTGACTAATACTGCATACTAATATGAGAACTTCTCTCTCGATGAATCGACGGTAAAATTTGTAATGGAAAGATGCTATGTTCTCAAGAAAATTCCTTGATGAATATTTAGCTTTACTCTTACAGGACAGTTTCTTCCTGAAAAATATAAGATATAATTCGAAATTTTCGAAATTACAATATGCGCATGAGCATATATTTAGTTTTATTCAAATGAGCATCAACCTTGACCTTATTTCTATTTAAGAATTTATTCTCTCCTCTTCTATGGGCAAAGCGTCTATGGAAAGTATATGGAAATTTTCCAAATTCTATACAGAGTTCGAAATAAGTCAGTCAGTCTTGAAATTGAAATTTTCAAATTTCTACGGATTATTGTAAAGATATTTGTCTGTATTATTTTCCATATATTTCTCTATATTTCCTTTTCTCGGCACACACATTATTTTATATATTTCGAATTTCCTAAAACTCTTATAGCCACAATTATTGTGACGTTTGTCACGTGAAGATCTTATAACTGCATAAAGTTTGACATATCAAACTTTAGAGGCGCAAAACTGCGCTCGGTACGATCGATAGAGTATCCGTTATTGTGCGATTGCAAAAAAACGCGCGACGTATACCTCGAGCGTGCAGCAAATGGGCGTGAAAGATTTCCTTTCTTTCCTAATTACACCGCGCCGCGAAGTCGCAACGAAATTGCGTCGCGTACGTACGTCGCACGCTGTAAGCACACACATACACACACACATCGGTCGTGTACAAATTGACCGTAAAAGGAAACGTTCGTCGTGAAACGTCCTCGCCGTCCGCCCCCGTAGCATCGTCTCTCGTCGAGGGTTTAATCCCGGGCCGATTATGCGAATTGCGTAATGCGTCGCAACTCTCGGACTCTCCGGACGCTCGCGCGAGTTTCCATGTCAGGCTTCCGAATTCGAATTTCGGTGCCCCCGCCCGCGCCCGTAATCCTATTGTGATTCGATTGTGTGCCGGCACAATCGGCATAATCCCATTCCAAGTTCCTGCAATCCGGCGCGCGGCTTACGTGGGATCGGGATGAAATTTCGGATTCCGCCGGTCGGAGCAGCGCTTTTAATACAAACGAGTAATATTGGTCGTCGTCATTGTATGCCGGCGATCATTAAGCACTTCTCTTTATTAATGCGCACGTGTGACAGCCAAGAAATCGTGCGGCTTATGCGATTACGCGAGTATGCGCGCTTTCGTATGTAGATTTCATCGCGCCGCGTCGAAAGCAGACGCGAGGATGCATAAAACACAATTTTGAGCACACTTGTAACGTTACGTCATGACAAACGGTATGTTTCTCCGTCTACTTGAGAAAATTCCTCCGATTCGTATTTACTTGAAATCGTGTTTTTGCGATCTTAATTAAGTACAAATCCGAATCATTTTAATCACACAAAGTGGAAAAAAATTTGTCCTAAACAAATCATTTTTGCTATATAATTTTGAACACTCTGTAATATATTTATTTCAATGTAACCTGCGGATAAAATTCTAACACAAATTCTAAAAACGTCAATGGGAAAATATTAGTTAAAAAAATAATGTGTTATTTGTCTGTCATATTTTATTACATTTTAATTTCTATGGAATCATAGCGCAGCGATAAATTCACACGTGTTTACGTAGGGAAAAGATCGAGTGTTATTGATACGGACGTCTTTCCATGTCGAAACTTTAATATCACGCGTAGCGTCAGTTTGAAGAAGTGGCCGTGCGCGCGCATCTATCAATAAAACATTCGAGACGCCGTTTCAGCGGAAACTTCCGCGAAATTTCTTGAAAAATTCACATCCGATGCGCGCGTCGCGATAGAAATCATCGGCGCTTTTACCTGGTTAATATGCAAGCAGCCGAAGACGCCGCGCCATGTCGTTGTCGCATAGAAAGTCGCAGGAGAACGTTTTCAAGAGCGGCGTATGAATATTAAAAAAAGAAATTAATTGCTATCCGCCGGCGAGTGTCTCGGAAAGAATATACGATGCTTCTTCTTCTTCCGTCTCCGCTGGAGATTGTTGCCAACGACGGATGATGCTATCGCGAGGTTATCAACGATCCGCACGATCGTTCGTCGTAATCTCTCGCGCCGTAAAGTATGCGATGCGATGCTTCAATGTTCCTTTCTACCAATAATAAGCGCACCTTAATCGCGCCGGTAACGCTTAATTGAATGATGGCTTCATCGTATCAGGTGCCTTTCATCGAAAGTACTGTCAATTCTCCTTTTTTTGAAAGAAGTGTGCCGAGTCTTGGCGGGTTCATCCTCTCTCCTTCTCGCTCTTCTGCGTAAATCAGTTGATGTTTCCTTGGCTTTTTTCGCGTTTTAACGCGAAAGCATTATTCGCGCCGTCGACAATTCGCGAGGATTATTGAAGGCATTTATGCACGATCGCGTTCAAATCGCGATGAAAACATGTTTCTCTTTCGGTCATCCCTTTTCACTTCACGCGAAAGTTAATAAACTTTTTGTATAAATTTTTCGAGTTTGTCGAATTATTGGAAAAAAATGTCAAGTTTTATCATTACGCTTTCTCAGAAGTGCTATTTTTTATCTTGTCTTTTTTCATGAGACTGGAAAAAAGATAAAATTAAAAAAATATTTAACGAGATAAAAGTTTAAAACATAAAAGTTTAAAGCGTCTTCCGGTGATTAAGTTTCATTTCAACTTATTGCACTTTATACAAAACCCTCTTCCGTTATCCATTTCAATGATTGACATCGCCTGCAGTAGCATGTATCATGCATCATGCATTGACCATATGTATGTACCGCAACTAAGTGGGTCAATATGCACATCCGTATATCGTAGTTATGACACTGATGACTGCCTAATTGAATGGACTATGATCCACCGGATATCTTCAGATTTAATAACCCGATATTGAGCATCGTATTGTGTCTTAAACAGGCGTGTATCGAATTAGTCTTTTTGTTGTTAAAGATGCAGTGCTCCCACAATATGCATTTTGTGCTCACTGTACTTGAGCAGTTTAGCAAGCGTAATCAACCGGATGAAATGGACGAATTGTACACTGCGATGTATGCACGTGTGTTACGATATTATACTATACAGACATATGTACATTTTACGATATAATTATAGAACGCGTCACATATTATTCTATATAAAAAAAAATTTTAATTAGCGCTGAAGTATACTTTAGTTAGTATTTTATATTGATTACTTAATAATTTATTTTTTTTCACGAGAAGAGGCCGTTGGTTTGATATTCGCGTAAAACATCTTGGAAATTTACTCTCGCTGTTACAGTGAACTTGTACGTTATATAAGACGCGTTATCGATAATCGCGAAAAGAATCAATTAACTCGGCTCGGTAAAAAAAAAAAACCGGCGGGACGACTTTCATTGCGTTCCAACGAAACAAAAAGTACGAAAGTACGCACGAAAGTAAGGTCACTTTCGGTGATCGGTTCGCATGACACACACATGCAACCGCGAAGTAAGCCATCGCGGACCGCGTTTCGGTAGGTTTCTAACACTTTCACCGGACTACCGTTGATTTGTTTGACACATTAACAGATCCAGATTCTATTACGATACGCTTCGCAGATTTAATTCAATCTAACCATCCAACCGAGCGATTTATAGCCGCTTGTCGTTTTCACTATTATTTGTTTTAAAATGTGAATTATCTTCCTACTTATTTTACTTTTACTTAATAATTTATTTTATTTTTTCTTTATTTTTCTTTATTTTCTTTATTTTATTTTACCTTTAACACACAATCATTATCTAGAATACATTATGAATATATTATTTCACGAATAGCCAAACGTTTTCAGAGACTTGTCTCCGACACCTCGGATTATATACAGGGTGTCCGATAATTATTGACACAGCCGAAGTGTGAAGGTAGATTGGCTCAATCTGAAAAGAAAAGTCCTGTACCATTTTGCTAAATTCGCAATAGTTATTGCGTTATTAATTAAAATATCTGAGCTAATGAGCGCGTGGGAAGCGGTAGGCCGGAATCGGTAGGCATGTAAGATGGCTTATTTGTTTACGTCTCTTAGCAATAAAAGCATCATCTGAGCGAGAGGTGGAGTCACGCAGCGAGCGGCGAGCGACGTGTGATATTTGTTGCTAAGAGATGCAAACAAATAAGTCATCTTACATGCCTACTGATTCCGGCCTACCGCTTTCTACGCGCTCATTAGCTCAGATATTTTAATTAATAACGCAATAACTATTGCGAATTTAGCAAAATGGTACAGGACTTTTCTTTTCAGATTGAGCCAATCTACCTTCACACTTCGGCTGTGTCAATAATTATCGGACACCCTGTATAATAACGATCGGTATCGGCACGCACTCGCCATATACGAATATTTACTGTCTCGCCATACCTAGCATTAATAGCGGATTACAGAACACACGCGGTATTGGCACGTGACTGATGCCTCGGTTCGAAAGTGCAACACCTGAATCATCCGCTCCACAAACGATTGATTTCTTAACCGCGCATTAAGGATTTAAACAGATCTCTCTTCTCTTCGATCCGTCGATCGATCAAACTGGAATCCGCTACGGAACAACTACGGGCGATATAATGTTTTTAACCGGTTGACGTTTTCTCTTCCAACACCTTGCGTTTTCAATTCCTTTCTCCACTAATTTATCTACATTATTCTCGATTTGATTACGTTTTAAGGCAGTCGAGAAGCCGCGCGTAGAGTTTGTTTTGTGCATTCAAGTTCGAGAACGATGTTGGCCGTTCCTATTTCGGGTCATCAATATAATTTATAATACGTCACATTACGAATGATCGAAATATTTTTTTCGACATTGCGATCGCGCGTAAGTCAATTCGAAACGAGCTCAGATTAGTTTCCATACGCGCACACGAACGTCGCCGCTAATTGCTTTTGCGAATTCCTTCTGTAAGTCGACTGCAAGCCGACTGTCAGCCCGCCGGCGATCCGATGCAACTATTACAAGGTTTCGAGAGGGGACCTTTGCCATCGCGCATTAACGTGCGCTGCGTATGACAGTCTCGATGCACGTCGCGGAGACGTGCAACGCGCGTAACGAGATATGTGCGCTTATAACCTTCGATCGGAATATCGCACTAGACCGGACGTTGGGCATCGATCGCGTCGCGATCCACGCGGGCCTTATTAATTCGCGCCAACAATCAGCGTCAACTTTGCCGCCGATAAATAATTGGCTGTCTTGCCGAACAGAACGCGCGTTTCGTCGGTTTACTTGCGTCGAGTCAAGTTTCGCTTATTATTTCTTCCTCACCCGATCGCGCTCGAAGTCGTTACAAAGGACGACAATTATATGTAGTTGAAAGCTCGGCCAAATGTGTACGCAAGCAAGATAGTACGACGGAGTGGTTGTTACCGCAACTATTGCTACATTCATGACCACATTTGTACATACTTAGGCTACCGTCCGCAGAACAGATATGGAAATTTATGTCGAATGCTGGAGGGACCCTGCGGTTAATTAAAATTCAAATCATTCGACTGCGACTGTGTACGCGTTGTCAGGTCATAATTACATATACGTTGGCAATAAATTTAATTAATCTCGTATTAATTAACGCGGAATAAATCGAGAGCCATAACACTTCGAGAAGATATTTCCATGCTTTAAAGTAACGGAAATAATTTATTTCGGTAACGAGATTGTGTCAGTTATAACTTAACCGTTCGAAGAACCTGACTTTACACTTTGAATAATATATGCAACTTTCTTTAAACATGCAAGTTTTTTTTTTGGAGTTTATCGATGATGGAGTAACCGTATATCTATCCTGTGCGAGATATTCTAATAAATGCAACGGGAAAAGGATAATCCAGATTCTGTCAGATTATATTCTAAAGGATAATCACATCTTGCTGTATAAGAAATGGAACAGCGATCCAGATTTTTAATTATTACTCGCGTATAGTTCACACGATAAATAAATATGTAAATGCGAAGAGAATTATTTGAAGAACGCCGTTCGGACGGAATGATCAGACGAGCAGTGAGACTTCCGCGGCCGTCGATTTCGCGTTAAATAGACCACATCGATGCACCGTTTAATCTTCAATCAACTGCCAAAGTACCATTGGCGCATTGGCTTGCCAGCTATAGTCGGCGCGAATGGACGCGCTCCAAGGAAAAACGGGCGTTGAGAAAATACAATTGTCCACGCAAACTCATTGTGACAGGAATGCCGAGTGAAAATTGATTACAGTAGAATTTCTGCCAACGCCTTTCTATTTCAATGCCTGCAGATAATACCCCCGTCATTGCCAGTTTCGGATTAAATCCATTTCGAAGAGCCGAGGAACTCAAATGCGAAACGACAGTCTCGGCGACAAACAAATTCCGGTCGAAATATTCGCGAGATAAGGTGGAAAAATTTTCATCAACGAACACGATCCTGTATTATCCGATAATAATTGGTAAAAGGTACAAATTTGTCAGATGGTACAAATAATAAACTTTCCATCGCAATATATATTTCCTGTAAAAAGATGCAAAGGCGTCAAATTGATTAAAGAACCTATCGATGAAGATTAGGATCGAGATTTATGGAACATTGTATTGACTCGCGATGCTTGATCGCCGAGAGAGAAAATCGCATTAAAAATGATTTCTGTTACTCTCCCCCTTTACTCGCCAGTCATTAACTTTATTCGACAAATAGCCGAACTGCAACAATGGACCATTGTATTCTTTGGCCATTGTACTCTTTGTTTTCTCCGTGCCAATGATCTCTCTCTTACCGCGGCGCACCGTAAGCATCATCATCCGGGTCTCGGACGTGCAGAAGACGAAGAGAAAAGCGAAGAAAACGCGATTGTATGCGCGCATGTGCGGTGGATAGACAGGGAGCGAAGGGAGCACAATACGGGAATTGCTGCGAGATCGCTCGCAGGAGGCCCGCGGCTCTCCTCGACTAGCATCTGTCGTTACTCGCCGCGAGTGCGCTATTATCGCGCTTAGAACGCGCGCTGCTGGCGCGCCTTTCAAGCACATGTCGGCCTTCGTTTGTCATCGTGACAGTTTACGGTGCTCGCTTGCGATTCGAGCCCCTCCAGAGAAGCCACCATCGCAGGATCTCGCGCGCAGAATCCTTCCGTCTTATCGCTCGGTCCTCCGCTCAACTCTCGCGGTGTCATTGTCTCTTTTAACATTCTGCGTTTCATCCGGCCATATATAAGGCCACGTGCCTTCGACTCATTTCCGACGCATTTGTCCGATCTCCGCAGATCTCTCGACGAGAGAAATTCCTCTCGGTGGCCTGCCTCCTGCCTCTACATATCTCATCTCGTCATTGCGAAGTGTTCTCGATTACTGCACGTGGTGGTTACCTTGTCCGACCCGAGTCAGTGACGAGAATAACCGATCTGGCCGTTTGACATTTCGTTAATTTCGAATGCGACGCATCGAGGTTGAATTCCAGTATCGATTCACGTAATAATAGGTGTCGTGACATGCATTAATCATTCGAAATATTGTCCTACTTGTAACGAATTTATCGTTGTAACCCGCTTATAAACGGCCACATATTTTATAATCATATTCGCCAGTCATTTTTTTTTTTTAAATAAAATATCTACCGCATCGTTTGTTTTCATTAAAACGCACTTAGAGTCTCTATAATTTGCGATAAAATTCGGGACAGAATTCTATTTATAATTGTATGTGTCATGTAATTTCATTTTTGAGTAGAAATCACATTTAACAAGAAGTAACATAGACATGTATACGAAATACATACAGACACACGCATTGGACACTTATATGCTAAAATATGCGGCACATAAAATCGGCATATAAATAGATTCATTTTGAGTTTTGTCGCGAATTGTAGATCGTTCAAAGTGCGCTTTGGAAGAGGAATTTAGCGCTTCATAACTCTTAACGGTTTTACTGTTGACAATTTTACATCGTTGCGACAACAATGACTAATACTTTGTCATACTAACGTACAAACACTCGCCGATAAGAGTCGCAGATACGCCATTTCCTTCTCCTGTATAGTTTCGTTTCTCGAGAAACGTAATCGGTTTGTAATTTAACCTTTGTTTCCTCCGTTATTTTATCTTCTTATCTATTTCTCATCATATTTCCAGAAAGTATTTATTTAAGTCGAGAACACACACGTTAATTGCTTCGAAATCACAATTCATAATCGCGAATGAAAATAATAAAAGCGCGCGGCTTGTGCGAAGGTTTATATTCGTTCGTGCAAAGAATTGTCGGCTGATTTGCACGTAATGTAACGACGCCCGGTGCTCGGCTCTTATCTGTTACATCGTCGGTGACGCTTCTTGGCTCGCTCGCGACGCGAATAATTTTCCGCGAGAATTACAATTTTTAATCAGCTTCGATTATGTGCGGAAAATACTTGGCGACGCGCCGCGTAACGATACACGAGTAAACCCACTCTGCGATCCGGCTCTTTTTTTTTCTACGGCGATTCTTTAGCGCAACGCGCGCGCAATGAAATAAATGTCGCTTTCCACGCTCATTCGAGAAATGTCAGACGTTGCGTTAACGACATTCCTGCGGGCGTGATCGACGGTTGTTGCCACAAAGTATCGGATCGAATGGCCCACCAGATAATGACAGCGGAATGCTTGCGCGTTTTTTTGCATCGCAGCGCCTATCATTTTTGAGCGAATACGTCGATGATCACTTGCGCTTAAATCAGAAGCCATTTTAATGAAAATCGATATTTGCATCTGAAACGAGCTCTTCTTTCCTATTAAAACGCACGACCGACTTCCGGCTATTAATAATAAAAAATAACGGCAGATAACCCGCACACATTTTTGCCGCCGATCGCGAGCTTGTGATAGCGCGTTCTTATAGGAACGACCAATCTGCCGTTTATCGAAGGCATAATCTCCGAGTGTACGGCGAACGAGAGAATACTTCTCACATAGAATACTGGAAAGACGGAGCTTATCCCCGAATACGATGACGGCAGACGAAACCAAGATATGAGTATTCATTGCGGAGGTCAGATTTAAGGTTGCAACACCTCAAGCGTCGAGCGACGTACATAGTCGAGTTCTCACGATATAAGTTACCGACGAAGAAAGAAAGGTAGAACTAGAGAGAAATTAATTTATTATCGAAGAGAAAGGTGAATAATTACTTTGCTTTCCGGAATTCTACAGATATCGATAGAAACTTGAAACACTAATAATGATAGCTGTATAGAAATGTCGATGAGTTTGACAAGCGTGTAAAAAATGAAGAAACGAAAACTTAAAAAGATTGAAATAGGTAATTAATAATAAAAAAGATTTAAATCGGTAAGAGAATTGTTAAAAAATGGCAATAGGTAACTAAGGATGGAAGAGAGAAAATACAGAAAAGGGTAGTAAGAACTTTCCCATCTCAAATGTGTGTGCAATGACAATAATCGTCATATGAATAAAAGATACATTGGTAAACGGATAGACAGGAGAGCGTGACACCCGTGATTGGCATGATGACTCTCGGCGTTATCGCCATAGGCGATATCCCGTGACTGAGATATGCATGAGTTTTCGAAAGTGATGCATAAACGATCCGTATTGTCTCACGGAGAACTTTATTTTCGATCGACGAGAGAAATTGACAAACGGATAGGTTTCACCATATCTTCCAAAGATGACATATATAGAATAGAAAGTTATATATATATATCAGTATACCGATATATATTATTATACACATAAAAATTATACATATATATATATATATATATATATATATATATGTATAAATATAAAATCCCTATGTGTGTGATAACGTATTAAATTTCTTATTGTGTTGCTTTTAATAAAGAATTATACGACGAATATATATGATTTATAGTATGCTTGTTAAGCGACTCTGCTGTTATATACAAACAAGGAATAAATTATTCTGTAGCTAACAGCCGGTAATCGCTGCAACACGCTAATGAGCGAATTTATCGTCAGTCATCGATGTGTCAAATCGAACATGTTCGAGTATTCTGTAAAACGCAGCGTTTCACACGTTGCGATGAGGATCCTCGCATCCATTTATTGAGCAACGGTGCCTTGTTTGCCGGCGCAGACGATTAAATAGTGTGTACAGCTGCGAGTGGCGAGTGTGCAAAAATTCGATAACTCGGCATCGTCCAGGTAATGGCTCGAATCCGCGATCGGGAACCGTGATTCGCGTTTAAGACAAGCACGGCGTTTACGTACCGCTAGTTTACATCTGGCGCGCACATAGATCGATGTACGTGAGAGGCTCGTAAATCTGCGGAAAATCCGGCGGCTCCTTGTTCCCCGGTAGTCGAATTGAAGTTGAAATACGATATCAGGATTAGCGCAAAAAACGCGATAAATTAAATAAATTGGCGATTTAAATTTGGAGGCGCGAAGAATACGGAAAAATTAAGAAAGATAATTAATTACAAAAAAATATTTTAGGAAATTGAAAAAAAATTTTAACGTATATTTAGTATATTTCTATTATTATACATTTATCAGCGATATCTTACAATTTTTAGTGAATCGTGTAAATCATATAAATTCAATAACTCGTTTAAAGACGCGAGATAGACCTTCAGCTGTGACCCTGAACGTGATCTTCCAGCATCATTGTTCGTCGATTGAGCTTCCGCGTTCGAAAGCGTCTCACAATCGCGATTTTAGTCGGTGAATCCTGGCGCGAGGATCTTACATAGGCTTCGTACTCATTCGCGGCGGGATAATCTTGCTCACTGTCGAAGATTCGCCAACGAGATCGCCAAAGGGAAGGCCATTAGTTGCTTCTCATTAAATCGGGGTTTTAACACATTCCGCATGAAAATCGAGAGGCATGATTGCGCTATTTTTCGTTTTTTTTTTTTATTTTGCTGCTACCGAGTTTCGCAAACGTAAGACTCGCTTGAGCAAAATCATTTAACGACAAAATTGTTAATTGTGTCAACGAAATCGTTTTTTAGATTAAACCGAAGCTGTTAACAAGCTCCAAAATTGAAAGTAGTATTTGCCAGTCAATTTCTGTAATAAAATTCTAATTATATCGTACTATTTGCCGTGTCGCGATGAATAATAAAAGTGTCAAATCTCATAAATATTTGTTTGTCGTGTCGATAAATACAATTTAATTTAATACCTGAGGGAGACAGCATCATATATTTTCATTTGAACGATCGAATTTTATATCACTTTCCTCGAGTGATTCACACTCCGCGTGTGTTCGTTACTCCTTCTTTATTTATAAGAGATCGAACAACGCAAACAAGTCGAAGTCTCTTGCATAGTAATTTCGGAGCCGCTGCTCTCGACGACCAATCGAGCGCGAGGAGAATAAATCCGTAAAGATTTTTAACATATCGAAGGAGAAAGCGCTCGGAAATTTTATCCAAACAGACGGTGTGTTGTGGGGGACGACAGGACCGTTTGGCAAAAAGTCAAGTCGTCATGGTTTCGTGGCTCGGGCTATTTTTCCCTCGAACGAGGGAAAAGTGAGTCATTGACTCATGCCGCGTGTATCCCGTTTATTTCGTCGTCGAGGTCCTCCGCGAGGGAGGCATCGTCCTGGAGATACGCACCGAAAAGCTCATTACACTCGGGATCTCGTTCGTCCTTTATCGTTTGCTATCTGCGAATATTCGGAGATTTGTTCCTATCGACATACACGTCTCGAATGGAGAGACGCTCGGATAGGCTTTCGATGCGAACGAGAATTTTATACGCTCGGCGATAGGTGAAGGGAGGGAGAGAAAAAACGCGACAAATCGAGAAAAACAGAAAAGAGAACTCTCCGGCTATTGGCCGGATTGGCAATCGAATCGATTCCAAAAGCGAATCGCTAATAACGCTTTCACGTTGACGAAATTGCAGGAAACTGACAAGGATATGTAATTTTTGGAATCATCTTGCCACGCGTACGCGCGAAGACACAGAGAAAGAGAGACACATGTCGTCACACAATTGTAAATCTTCGCACGAAAGTTTGCTCGTTTCGCGCGCGTATTGCACGTTTTTGCATATTTCGTAAGCGCGTATCCCTGCAGCGAGAACAACTGCAGCTTTTCCACGCCTGTACTTTCGGCACTTCAGATAATTAGGCAGATGTTAACGCGTATTAATTTACGCAATTGAAAGTTGTTTAAGGTATGACGTAATTTTGTCGAGAGATTGCTCGGAAGTCTCGAGATATGTACACACGCACACACACACATATATGTGTATATATATATATATATATATATATATATATATATATGTATATATATATATATATATATATATATTGTGTGTGTGTGTGTGGAGTACCTTCGCGAGCGGTCGAGAAACTGAACTATCGCTTGAGCTTAATGCTCGACGATATATTCCGTAAACGTCGCGAAAGCGTAACGGATGTATGTATTACTTTCATTATTATCGCGGGATAAACATTTATTAACAGATAAGGGACTGGAATTAGCGCGCGAACAAAAATAAAATAAAATAAAATATTATCGCTTTCTGCAAGTGAATTCACTTAGCGATTTCTTGTCAAAGACTTATTATACACGTGTCAGCGTGAAAGTTACGCGAGATATATTGATTGTGATAAGTATACGAATATATACGCACTAGTTTCGCGCGTTGTATAATTGAGGAAGTCGGCTAGATAAGGATTTACTCCAATCGCAGTCAATTTTTACAATAGAATTTTATTATTAAAATGTATTTTTTTACGTTATCCTCCGATAGAATATGTATCACCTTATTCCTACTAGGAAAGTTAGAAAGTTACAAGAAAAGCCTTCGCAAAAAGTTACTACCAGGAGAACCTCAATATCACTTTTTTTTGTCAGAATTGCGAGATTCCCAACACAGCCAGATGAAATCTGCGAGATTTCGTCAAGATATCTTGCTGGGAAATGATAATATCTGTGAGATATCCCACGTAAGCACGGGATATATCTGGGGAATAGTATATCCTTTTGAGATATTAATGTAACTACTTGCATGCACATATATGCTTTTGCTATAGCGTTCAAGAGATAATCGCAGAATGTCCTTTGTAATATCCACATCCCTGAGATATTTAAGCAAGAGCGCACTTCGCGTAATACACTAGTAGTAATATATGCTAATATTTATAACACGCTAATAATATTTTAAGGACTTTTTTTGCGTTAGATACACATATAAAGATGATTTTTGCGGCACATCACGCAGGTTTCGATCGCTCTCGCTGCGTCTGAATATTGATGAAAGACAATAGAACAATTAATTTGTATCGTACACATCTCTGACAGTCTCTGATCTCGAAGCGTTTACATAATTCGAATTGTTCGAGTGCAGCAGATCTTCTCATTCCTTGTAGGAGTAATCGATCGTACTTAGATGCACGTGGCACGTGGGCATAATCGCGTCCGATCGAAGCGCAATCATTAGATTTCACATGTCCCATTTCGGAGCGTCGGCGTACGGGAGAAAGCTGCGCTCCTATTTTTTCTTGTATTTTTTTTTACATATTCTCTCTTCACATAATACTATGTGCGATAGCTGTTTCCGATGCGACAGGGACAGATTACAGGGCGTATTGCAGACAAAGACCGGCGATAGAACATTGTGCAACGATATTGCGGCGAAAACGCGTGCCTTTTGCTCGTGTCGAAGGAGTCACTCGCGGTATATGTCACAAACAGGGGAGCGCCCATCTCCCGTAAATACCTGTCATTTTCGGTACGAGCCCTGCACAATCACGCGATCACGTCAGGTATGCTGAAATTTAACGAGGGATATTGTGTGTGTGTTGATACCTTCGTTTATTCCGCGTCAGATAAGCCGGTTATTCGTTGTTTATCCCGAGAGTGCAAATATCTGTAATAGTTGGCAACGGTTTCCGCATCGACATAACGAAAAATATTAATAAATTAGTTTTAGACTATAAATAAATAAATCATTATTTTATTTTTTATTTATATAAATAAATTATTATTGAATAAATATAATTAATTAATTAAAGTAAATAAATAAATTAATGATTATATTACATATTATTCACATATGAAATTAATGATTATATTATATATTATTCATATAAAAAAAAAAATACAAGCTGTTATTTTAAGAATGCCCTTATTCCGCTCTTTGAGACCGTCGACGCTTTCATTCAACGCCGAGTTGAAAAATAATCGTTTGATTATCTGAAAGATAAGATGATATGTGATGATACGTGAAAGACATTGAACATCGTAATATCACGAGTATTCCTTACTTTTACGCGCATGCATGGAACGACGTGCGAACGCAAGTACGGCTATCGGTGAACTCGCGACGAGATAAGGTAGCTGCTATCGCAAGAGCGACGATGTAACCGGAGGTAGCCAAGCCCTATACCGTCCACGCGAGACAACATCGTCGGCTTTTTTTCCGCATGGCCACACAACGCGCGTTCGTTGTCGACGCTTACCGGGGTTCGTCAACCGGATTCTTTGGGAGACTTCGCAATTAAGCGTATCTTAAGACTCGCGCATCCGGAGCCCGCTGATTGCGGATTAACAATTAATTTCTTCGCGTTTGAAGTTTACAGCTCTTACAAAAAAGTTTACCGTCCCATAAAGTTTCATTAATATTCCTAAACGTTTCATTAATATTCCTGTTCCCGCCTTTTATCATCTCGTTCGTTATCGCGGTCTGCTTCGGTAGCGATATCATGTGAACTTCTCCCTCGGAAGAGTTATATTTTTCGTTATTATTATCCAAATATTATTATAGTTTTTAGTAATAATAACAAGAGATTTTAATAAAACATTTGTTACTCTTCGCATCCGAAAAAAATAAAGGAGTATAATAATAGTTATTAGAAATAGATTCATAAAGTAAATGGAAAGTGTGATGATAAAAATTAGCTCTTGATAGTTTAATGACAACTTTGCGTCGCGATTCCGTGGCGGTTAAGACTCGGTTTCAATTTTCCGACGACTTTTTTCCAGCTTGGGTACCGCATAAACGAGTTTACGCGCGCACGTGCTGATCCGGTCGCCGATAATAGCGAGCGATACAGGTATATAGAT
The DNA here is from genome assembly GCA_963971435.1 of Lasius platythorax. Lineage (NCBI taxonomy): Eukaryota > Metazoa > Arthropoda > Insecta > Hymenoptera > Formicidae > Lasius > Lasius platythorax. The sequence goes on from OZ020535.1 coordinate 10,726,824, forward strand.
GCACCGTGAAAGTAAAATCTATGAGGCAAATTGACGAGGCATAATGTTATTGCTGGCACGAGTACGGTAGGCGGATCTCTTCTTCTTCTTCTTCGGCGGTGAATCAACCTTTAAAGAGCGCGACGCGATTTCGCAAAATGTGAAAACGAAGCTTTCCGCGCGTCCCGAGCTCTTCCCCTCTTCTGTCTTCGAACATGCGATCGTTGACAGGTCTCTTTATTAAACGACTCTCAGACAATCAATATTTATTGTCGATACTCGGATATCTACATACAATACATACCTTTCGATTTCGTTGGCTGATGATAAATATGATAGAGCTCGACTTTCTCTCGGGAAAAAATTTGATTACGTCTTATATTATTTCGCAACTCTACATTCAAATATTTCTACCGCCATATCAAAAATTAAGATTATATTTAAGCTACAATATATTTGGCATTAATTATAGAATACAGTTAGAAATTAGGATGAGCATTAAACGAAGAAGAATAATCGAAGAGTGTGTGTATGTAAAGTGTCTTGTTATTCATCTGTACATTTTTTTAAACCGTACTTAGATCACGCATATCCCTGCAATCTTGTAAATAAAAGATGATTGACGTTTCGATAATCTCGTTAAGAACGATTTTCCTGAAAGTTTCCGTAGCGCACGCGACGTGGAATGGTATCACTGCTTTATTTGCCATGCGTAAGTTCATCGACCGGCCGCACGGAAAATGTTTTTGCGCTTGCGCTTGCTATTATTGTAACGGTGTAGAAAATTAGTCACGATGCCATGGCCTGCAGAAGAATACACTGCCGAGCACGCGCTCGGTGCATAGTTGCCATAGTGCGACACGCAATCTTAGAATTCAAATTATCATCGATCGTAATGCTACAATTCATTCTTGTTTAGCTTTAAGTCATTAATATCGATCGATTGCCGAGGGAATAGATAAAAATTTTTGGCTTTTATTATCATAAAATTTGTTTATTCTAATGAACGTTCAGGCGAATAATCTTTTTCAAAGTTGGAACGGAAAGATGTCCTAATCCAAGTGTTGTAAGAATATCGCATCACCAATCTCTTAGATTCAATAAAAATTGGTGACGGATGATCTATATCTTTTCCATTCTCCGCTATTTGTATAGTTATCACATCTCTTCTCAATACCTGAAGAAGGGCAATGTTTGCGAAACATTCGTGAAGATAAATAAATCAGTAACACAATCGACGTCAAAAGTTTTCCACGAGTGACTCCGAATCACGTATAAAGATATTTTTACGTATGAAGACTTATTTGGTAGATATTGATTCAAATCGATCGCCTTTCATCGAGAAATTTGTAAGAAAGAGAAATTCATGATTCTTGTTTAATTTCACGATTCAGTTTTCACGACGTATCGATCTTGGAAAACAAAATACGTATTCTAGAACTGTTCTAATCAGGAAATCGACTAACCGGTTTTCCAACGCCGTTTCTGCCAATTGAGCAATCGCGAATATGCTTTAAACAGGGGATAATTGCGGGAAAGGTTACATTGTATGTATATATCGACGTTTGCGTGACTAGATCTTCAAAGATGGGATAACGCGCGCGTCGCGCTCTTTGCCGTAAAGCCGGCTCGTTCCTATTTACACTGGTCGAAAGATGATTAGGATGAGGGCACGTCGATGACATGCACGGATTGCAGGCACTTCCTAGAATCGCGCGCGTTACCGATCGCCGTTTATCGCGATTATATCCACCATTCCATTCATCTGATCCGTAATTGTAACTCTTGGTTGTTGCGCGGTCGCGAGACATTTTTCGCGCATGTCGATAAATCCCACGTTTCACGGATCAGGCTAATCTTATCGCGTGTGTCTGACAAACAGGAACTGTACCTTCTCGGTCAAAATTTTTATCGATACTCTATACGACGAACGCGTCGAATGACTGTCCCGATGAGCGATTTTGAAAGTTCGAGAAAATCTTTGACAGTTGTTTTCTACTTTGTAGATTATCTCTCTGGATATTTTAACAATGTTTCGGGATCTTTAAAATTTATTTTAATTAAAAATTTAATACTATTATATTTATTTATTTTAATTTATAATTTAATTTTATTATAATTATAATTTTATTTATTTCAAAATTTAATTTTATTCGTTGGCTGATCTATAGAAAGTTTCAAGGACTCGGCACAAAAGCGTTTCTACGGAATCGAAAATCTCTCGATTCGACAGGCTATTAGCATGTTTGACGAAGTTGTTTGACAACAATTACGATACCGGTCTTAACCGCGAGGTTCCTCCTCCTCCGCGAACAAAACATGCGCTAATTAACGTGAAAGTCGCCACGTGACATCGCGATTGACATCGCGCTCTCATCCTCGACTTGAACGAGACAGAAACCAAATTTAAGGTAATATATTAAAAATTCAAGTCTTGGGAGAGTCGCGATAAAGCAACCGGGGAGAAGCGTCATCGAGGAAAGCGGAAGGTCGTCGGAGAGACAGGAAATTCGGCGCCACGACGCGCGTTTCGACATTCGTAAATTACAATGTTCCATCATGGGCGCGAGCGAACTCGTGCGAGTTGGGGCCCGACCGGTCTGACCGTGGGTCTTAGAGGTTCAAAGGTTATCTTATGCCATGGGAATGTTCGACGAGGCGCGTATCGCGGTATTGTGTTGCACGATGCGCGCGTGTGTGCGTGAGACTTTATACGACATTTAATTGTTTAGGCGCGACTGCGTGTTCCGTAAAATTTTCTCGTAAAATATAACGCGCGGATCTTACGGGTTATACATTTATATTTTTTTTTCCCTAAATTTCGATAGCAACGGATGGATATGTGTTTGAGATTTTGAAACGTGAGTGTCGGAACAGCACGGGAGGGCAGCATCGAATTAGCCAATTTTTTTGGCTATCAATTCCTGTATTCGATGTAATAATAATACGCGCGATAACACGATGAATTAATTAATCAATTCCCTGATAAATTGTCAGATAGCCGCGCGTATGTCATTTTGCAGCTTAATTACGGTTCATCATACACGGATATACGGCTATTACAACTCTATAACACTATATATCTTGCAATTTCTGATAGGGGATAAAGCGAGCGCCATGTTATTTTACATGAATACACCCGTAAATTTCTACCTATACGCGGGAAATTAATTTCCAGTACATTTTCATTTATACAACGCACACCACTTTCACTGTTGCACCGCGCAGTTCGCAGATACTCGATAAATTTATAAACAGTATTATATACTGTACTATATTTTGTGAAAAGCGCGCGTGTCGAATAAATCAACACACTATGGGATCTCTCGATTGCATAATACAGACAATTTGCATACGTTTGAGTTTTAGAAATAAATTAAAAAGTCATTAACTGCTCTACTAACATAATCAATATAATCAAACGCAGTTATGCAAGACCAAGAAACTTAGATTATATGTATACATAACTTTATCTCCAATCTTCAATCGTATGCCTTGCCGTAATATCTTACGAGCATTAAGTCACACATCTAGCATGGTCAATTTAGTTTTTAACGTCGCTCACACACATATAATCACCCCATTTAATAGCGAGAGATATTAATGTAATAACTATTTTTTTTTTTCAACGCAGAATCCTCTACCTCTGTTTCAGGATTCATCAACTGCAACGCCGCCAACACTCTGCAGTCGCTCGCGCAGCTACATGGTGAGTGAAAACTAGTTGTTAATCCCTCTTCTTCCCTTTCTCCCTTGTACGGGTATGCATATTCCCGCGTTACGTTTATATTGCCAGAAGATGATCGCCGAAGGGGGGAGGAGAATCACCGCGCGGCGCGGATTCAATTAAAATTTGCAGTTACGTAATGCGTCTGCGCACAAGAGAGGTGTGCGCGACTTCCTGGCGCGACGACGAGCAATCGGGGAAACGCGGCCCTCCTTCGCTACGTTCACTTCCTCTTTCTTCATCGTAATCACCACGTCGGGGAGGGAAGGTTCTCGGGCCGCAACCTGTATTTTGTGGCGAAAATCTTGTTTTTCGATTTAGCGCAAACGTCTCCAGAAATTTCACGAGCCACGCGCGAGTGAGTCGCGTTTTTCTGCTCGCGAATCGAACCAGCAAACTCAACGCGAATACGTACATCCGAAGAGCGGCTTTCGACTTTTAGATAATCGTAGATATATCGACAGATATATCGACGGTCCATAAATCGTTATGTAAAACGCTAATCCGACTTGCTTTTCCCGTCCTTCTCGTTCAACCGCGAAAATATAAAAATATATTACACTACCGTTACATTTTTTAATAAAATTTATTAGTATTTTAATACGTAGCGCTTGTGTGCACCAGCGTTTAAATAATATCGATGTTTTATGCGGACGCTTAAATGCGCGCGATACGATCGCGTTGCGTGAAAAGATTGTTATCCGAAAAATACATCTGACGCGATCGCTCCGGTTTTTTTACACCGTGATATCCCGCTGACGTGTTTCGCCGAAGAAAACGCGCACGCAGAGAACGAATTTTCTTAAACAGATTGTATTACCTCCGAGAGAGGGGAGAGGGGTGAGGGTTAGGGGGCTGATAAATATACATCGGGCACTTTAATTAAATCTCGTAATGTGTGTCGACGCGTCCGCGCTCGCTCGTGTCGTTGATCTTGAGAGCCTCGCACGCACCCGGACTCTTGGATCGTAAAGATGTCCCGGTGCAATTTCTCCTCGTGGTGTTGGTCATTAACACCACAAAGGCTTGTAAAGCGGGAAAGCGGCCGCGCGCGAGCGCAAGAAGGACGGATTTATTTTCGTGACGTCGCGAATCCAAAAGTAGCTGTCACGCTTCTCGTACTTATGGACGAGTCAGAGACGCGTTTCGAATTTCATTCTCCAGTCTAAGGGAATGTCCCCGAGTGTCGGATCCGTATAAAACTTTGCGGGCATGTACATACGTGCGGTCGTGTAACGTACGCGACACTTTTATTTCTTTTTATTGACCGACTTTTGGGGAACTTTTTATGTCTCAATGGCCTCTTAAAAAGTTTGGCAATATCAGTTTCAAAACAGTTAAAAAGCCAAAAATAGCAAATATATGAGGGAGTTTTCAAAGTAAAAATTTTTCAATTTGTCTCTCTATATTACAATGAGTATAAGTTTGTAAAAAGAGTCATTCGAAAAATGATACTTGAAGATGTTTTAATTATATATATATTCTGATGTATAGATATTATATTATACATCATAAGATACCAAATTATTTTTGTACATTTTGTAAATCTTTTATTATTGTAATATGTTAGTGCATATATAATTTTTTGCTTAGAAAACTTCACATACATAAATATTTGCTGATATTTTATTACAGAGACCATTAAAATTTATTCAGTATATCGCAAAGACATTTATGTCTTTTTTTATAGCTCATTACCGGTGCATCGGCGCGCGTTAACACGTATCCGGGAAATCTCGTCTTCTAGGGTCGAAATTAATCGAGTTAGGCGGTCGTGTCGTCATTATACGTCGACATAAGCGAATGAAAAAAAAAAAAAAACGCATCTAGTATTTCGGTCAGAGATTTTTTTCACTCGACATGAGACACAAACGCGACGGGTTAATTAACTCTCCGATGCACTTTGAGAATCGAAACAAGCCGATAAACCCGCATTTGCACACACACAGATTACGTGCTGCGAATAATTTGCTTACCGCGTGTATACGATTTTAGCAACATGAGCTGAATCGCTGAATGAGAGTTTGATTATATTTCATATCGATTGTGCTAACGCAGAGAATGGATATAAATATTTCATTGTCGCGTTAAATCATATTATATACGTGAATGTGATAATTAATCATCTCCTTTGAAAACGTACGAGTAACTCTAAAATTCTTTGAGGAAAGGGACGTCAGAGTATCAATAAACTTTTCCTCCGCTTTATCACGTAGTGCTACGTCTCGCGAACAAGCCTGCTGACTGTCATAACTATACATATTCTTATCTTAATTCCTCTCGGCAATGTTACATGGATAAATACACGTGCACGTGTCTACGATACGCGTGTATAAATATTCCATAGGCTACGACGCGTAACATGTTTATTATACGTACAAGAGAGAGAGAGAGAGAGAGAGAGAAAGAGAGAGAGAGAGTGAGGGTGGGAGGGAGAAGTCACGTACCGCGCGCATACATAATACAGTTACGAGCGTGTTGCACGTTAAGTCGCCTCGCTACCTGTATAACCGCCTACATTACCATATATATTGATCCAACCTAGAAAACGCGCCCGTAGAATCGCCCTCCGCCAGACGTTCTCCGTCCCGGCGTTTTTTGACAATGTCGTCCCCGGTTACGCTCTTCGGTTTTTTTTTTTTTTCACGGTCTGCGAATCGCCTCACTTTCCTGTGTGTCGCGTTTTTTGACCCGACATTGAATAATACACCCGCTTGACGTCAGTCCTATTTGTCGCACATAGAGTTTCTATATATATAATCAAAGTGCCTATATACAATATAATTAAAGACCGCAACTTTATATTATTTCTCGCTATATACAATAAGCTTGGCTTAGCCACGTTTACCATGTCCGCAAAAATAAAGTTGCAAAAATCTATTATTTTCTATACGCTTGTAAAAATATTTATCTGCATATGCTGTAACGAAAAGGAAAAAAAAGACCTGTTCGTTGAATTTGTCGCAACGTAAACTTTTCTCGCACGTAATCCGTGATTTATATTTCACGAACCAGTCCCGTTATCATTATATTAATTGCATTCTATTGCGCGATACTCATGCGTGCTCTCCGCGTGTAAAATCCCTCAGTTAATCGACAGACGCGTGTTATATTACGGCCGAGTAGTAAAAACGGCACGTCGGTGTCAAGTGTTAAAAATGAAATGTTAAAATTACTATGAGCACGAGCGGAATCTTCCTTCTCGTGGATGCACACTCGCGCATTCGGCTGAAAGAATTTCGCTGATGACACATTCGCATTTCGCAGGTGCAACGCAAATTCCTGTCGCCGCAGATAGTTGCGTAATTCGCGATCCGCGTCCGGTTCTAAACCGGAGAGCTTTACGTTGCGTTAAAAAAAAAAATGCATCATTTATTAATTACTTGTTTTTTTCATAAAGACTTGCACAAAGAGACGAGTGCGAGAATGAAAAATGCGGTAGTCATTAAAAATCACCGCAATATTTATTATGCAAGACATCGCGACGAAGAATCTATATATTTGCACGCAAATATGATTGACATACGGGGAAATTCAATTAGTATCGCGATACCAGGAATGATTTCCGATGCAATTTGTAATCGTAATAAACGCTTGTTACAAGCTCTACGAGAGATACGGAAACTTTCAATCTACAGCGAGAGACGTCGCGACTACTCGTTTATGTTAATCGTCTTTTATGCTCGCTGAGACATGAATTTCAGTTCAAGCGGACCCGAATATTAATGCGCGCCCATAAATAAACATTACACGTGCGTTATTTCAAGATTTCGCGTATATATTAGTAAAAATTCACGTAATCGAAATTTGGCATTCTCAAATCGTCTTTCGAAAATAATATTTGGATTTTTTTTTTCACAAAATTTATGATTGCGGCATACATACATAATTGCGGAATAATACAATCATAATTCTTTAATATCTTTGAAATCATCTTTAATTAAGGAGGAGATTATCATTATTCGATGCGCCATTTTTTAATGTTCAATGTTAAATATTCTTGATTTTTAAATTAAGGTGGAGTTATATATACATATATCGGGATTGAGAATTCAAGTCATCCCGCGAATCTATCGTAACGTTCTTTTCGCTCTATCGATACGGACGTTATCGTTCCTTTTCGCGCGTTCCTTGGAGAGTCCATACACGCCGAGAATTTTCTATCGGCGTTTCCCGACGGTGCTATACTTCTTGCCGGGGAACGAACGTGGCCTGAAATTACGCGAGCATGCACAAGGAACCGCATGCGTGACAGACATGCCCGAGGTCCTCCGGTGATGGGATGACGATTGTGTGTATGTACACGGGGCTCTTACATCGTGAAAGACACAGCGCCGCGGAGGAAGGAGTGAGAAGAGGGAGGTACATTTCGTAATTAATACACCGTTTTCGGTCGGTCTCTCCTCTTGTCGGTATCTACGTCGGAACGCGACAACGAATCGCCTCGTATTTTCGCGTTATTTCTATTCGTAGGTCAGCTCGTGAATTACTTGATTAAGTAATTCACACGAGAGATGACATACGATGAATTTCTCTTGTCTTATTACCAGCAAAGATATTTTTATATCTCGTAGTCGTATCGATTTTTCACAGTTACGTACGTGCGACATTGTGCGTTGGGCTCTCTCTTTCTCTCGTCTCTCTTCTCTCGCGTCTGACTTTCATCTCTACCTCACGTGCTCAGCTTCGCGCCTATGCGCTTTCGAAGAATCGACGCGGGTTTCAAAAGAATGGTCGTTAGACTCTCGACAATAGCAACCGCGGGTAATTAACTTCCTGGCCGGATCCAGTGTTGCCTCGACTGAACGTAGAGCGGAGATGTAATATTGTGCAAGAATGTGTGCTTTTGCGCCTTGAATTGAGCCACACGAGCGGAACCTATTTTTAGGCCTTCCGTAAAATCTCGAAATTATAACTTAATCATAAAGACAATAATCCTCAAAATATATATATAATTTTGGCAACAATTTCATCATCTCGGAGCATACGAATTTTATAAAAATAAAGAAAGAATTGTAGCTAGCGCTATTTTCAATTTCTTCTTTTTGCGAAAATCGCAATTATACAGAGAGATTATATATTTAATCGTTACACATTGTCATACCTATTAAAGCTTATATATTCTCGCAGACACGGATTATCTCTATCATATTATCGTACATTCTCATTATACGTCTTAAATCGTACATCTTTTTATAGCAGATTCTCGCGATTACATTCCAACACAGACTTCAATTAAAGTTTACAAATTGGCATAAAAATCACATTCAGTGAAACGAATTTATTTCTCGGAAGAGACTTCGTATTTATTCTTGTCAGACACGTCAGTTTTATTAGACTTACAAATTTTTCGTAAAAATTACAGTCATTGAAGAGTCGTGTCTCTTCTCGGAGGAGACTTTTACGATTCGCAGAGTGGTTCTTCAGAGGTTCGAGATCCTGCCAGCGAGTTATTTTCGCAACGACTGCATAACTACCGGTGGAATGTTAACGCGTTCGTCCAATCGCCGTGCAGATAATCGGTGCGAACGAGGTAGCGCATGCTCGCTAATAATTCAAGCCTTTGACCCTTAACACAAGGCGTAAACTCGTAAATCACGTTATGGGGCTGTGCAAAATGACGTCTACGTGTCCGCGAATTTGTCAAAGAACCGAGAGGATGGTGCGTCGTTCCTCCGCTTCATCGTCGTTCGAGAATGATGTTCGCGGCGGTGAAAACATTTTTTATCCGTTATGACACAAAGTTCTTTTTATTATCTTACGCGTATATCAGAGAGGCCATAACACGCGGTTATTATCTCAGCGCGCCCGCTTGTTATTCCGAGAGAGAAGTCGGCAATGTAAGATTTGTAGCGTCTCGCGATTATCGGCTTTCCAATTTCGCAACATTTCGCACTGGCCATTCATTGATTCATCATCTGTATCAAATAACTCTCGTACATGCGCGCGCGTAATCGGTGACGATTCATGAAACGCATTTCAGTTGTTCTAAACAATGTCAATTTTACATTACCTCTTGCAATTTTTTTTTCTTCATACAGTTCTTGAAAATATTTTTACGGAAAACATTACTTTCAGAATATATGTACATACGTATGTATAAGAGATCACACACATACACATACACATAATGAATTCCCGCGTGCAACTTCCGCGAAGTAGAAAATGTTTCAGGTCACCGTCCCGCCCGTTTCCGACCCGAAAATCGAGGGGATGCCGCCGTAATCGCCTATTGCCCCTCTTATCTCATATCCGGCTGGACCGCGGCCTTTTTGTGTCGCGAGGGAAAGTCGATAGATATGCATAGAGCCACACGAGCACGCGGGTTAGCTTAGCGAGTCCTGGGTCGTGGACATTGCATATTCAGCGGATGCAGATTCCGGCGCGTGGACCGCAGCCGGTGAAACAATACATTAATTAGCCGGTCTTTCGCAGAGCGAAGGGCTCTCTCGCGGCCGAGAGAGAGAGAGAGTGCCTCTGGGAGTACTACTGGAATACTACTGGAAGGTACGGTTTTAGGCGGACACCCCGTATAACTTCCTCCTTCGTAGCCGGGGCGGGCGTTCTCCGGTGCGAGACCATAAATCCGGGCGACGTTCAATATTTATGGGTGCTGCGGTGGTGGCTCCGGTGCGCTTACTTTAATCTCTACTAGCCAGGCGAAATGCCCAACCCCACGACAGATGACTGCATCTGGATACCCAGATAGATATATATATGCAGGTCTTGCGATATGAATCCACGTGGCAGTTAACTTTAAAGTTTCCCCGCTTTTATGTCGCGTGTACCTATACGAGTACTATAAAGTCTTGGAAATGAAAAAATACTCCAATATGCATATGATCTAAATAATTCTGGACAGACATCTCCCACAACGCGCGCTTTACGAAATATTTTTAATTATTTAGAAAGCTGACATTCTTCTGTCGTATTTAAATTTTATATTGTGTAAGGGATGATGGAAAACAATAGTAGAAAAAGTTTTTTAAGAATTAAAATAATAAGATAACTTATGAATGAATTATCAAAGATTTGTCATATATCGGGCGAAACACTTATAGATCTTTCATTCGACTTTAAACTGTCACTCAATACACTTTCATTCGCGTAAATAGATTTATCATTATACGAAATTTTGTTAAAAATTATGTTTCTTTAAAATTATGTTTAGCGGTACAAATTAATACAAACTCAGTCCTTTCCATTTCTGGTCTTGCTTTTTTTGTTGTTCATTTTATTTTGATTTGGTTCTGCCAGCTTAATATGAAGTTAACAGCGTCACGATTTTTTCTTCGAAATGAAATACAAAATTATCTTTACTAGTACAAATTAGTACAAAACGAGTACTAAATATATTCCAATATGGATTTAATTTGATTTTGCCGATTTGATGTTCTGTTAGCTTCAAAGAGGTAACGTGACGCAACGCTCTCGCAAGTTGTATTCGTCATTTCGAAAAGATCATGTTGTCTGTGCTCGGTTATGTTCGCCGTATCGCGTCGCAACGAGTTTATTGCAACAGTGCGCGGAAAGATACCGTATATATAGTCGCGATGAGATTTGAGAAGCAGCCGCCAGTGTTATGTGCTCGTTCTTGTTACTCGCTGGAAAATCTCGCGTAAATCGAGATACGCGGTTGACGCGTACCTTAATATCGGTCTTCATGCGTGCGCGCGCGCGGTGCTAAATGTCACGGCATTTCTAATCGCGTTCACGATGTTCGATGTCATGATACAAAACCGCGAACATATATGCGCATATCATATCGCGCACTCGATTTCTACTCTCCATAAATATAAGCTACGCCGTTCTAATATAGGAGATCGGCGAGCTATTACAAGTAACACTTCATTATTCCGAGTGGAGTGTAATGAGAAGTCTAGCCGCGATGGTAAATTGCAGTGCAGCTCATCGGCTTGATTAGACTCCGAAGTAAGAAAACGTGAGACTTCGTTACTTTGCGTAACAGCTAGCTCAGATACGCTTTCAGTCAGGTGGTGATTAACATGGCGGATGTTTAATTAAATCGTCAGTTTTATCTCGCTTGGCGTCCATCGTCGCGTCATAGATATCATTTATTGCGCATTTACCCTATAATTAGCGCTCTTGATTATTTTACACTTATTACGATCTAGACATTAGTACATCTATATTACTTAAACTTGTAGATTATAGACTCTACTTGGTCAGTAAAGTCGTGATAATAATACGTTTTTACGATGGCCCCATAAAGCGATGAAATAAGTTTTCATAAGTGACAGATGTCTGACACGATATAAACGTAAAATGGACAGTAAGGCGAATTGACTTCCAAGCGAATTTCACGCTTATTAGTGTCACCAGATCGATCGGAGGATTTTACGACTTCGATTAAATTGAGGGGCGTCATTGTGGAACCTGGCTAAGTCAAGGTACGAAGTTTCCCTTGTCCCACATTCTCCGCATCCTTGACGAAGTTTCTCGTGACCGGTGTCACTTCCTTACACAATACATATTTATCTATTTATTATCTGAATTCAGCGGCGAACATTAGGCTATAAAAGTGTGTTGTCGCCACAAATGATTCAGCCTTGCGCCGTCTCATTATAGAGTGTATTCACTCTAATGACCTGAATTTTTTGTTAATTACATTTTTTCTTCTGTATGTGGTTAGTTTAATAGAGAAGATTGGAATTGTATAAATTCACGCATGATTTCACACATCAAAGTCTACAAGAAATATTTTATTTCATTATTTGTAAATCGCGTCTCTAATAAGTACTCATTAAATTATATTTTTAATGTGACACTTAATACATGACTGAGTTAAAGTGTATTAGACATTTAGCGCGTTCGGAGAATCAATCGAAGCGCGAAATGCATCGGCATTACTTGACGTTAAATTGCAATTACGTATCGAAACGGAACTCGCGCCGGCGCGAAGGCTATTATTGGCAGTCTTAGAAATCGAATTCCGAAAACGTCAACGTTGCAGTGCATCGCGTGAATAACACGGTGTTTCGTATGCCGCGATTGTTATAGTCGAGTAGCAGGGGAATGTAATGGATCTTCAGTATGACGTCTAGAAGATCAACTCCGAATTTAACTTTGATAGACGAAACGTGAATGTCGTACGTCACGTGCGTGCCTGACTTGAAGGCAACTCGATCGGCGAGCGCGATTTTATCAGAACGCGGAAATTACCAACGTGCCATATTATGACGTGAGTTAATTAATCCCAGAATCGCAAATGACATTTTCGTGTAAAACATGCAATTGTATTGATGACGCAGGAAACATTTTTAGGAGAATTTTTCATAAATTGCAAATTTATTTTGAATCCAATTTTTTTATAATTCCGGAGAATTATAATTAGAAAAATATACTAGGATTATAAATTTATAGATATATTTATAATTAATAGATTGTATACAAAGGAGAGTCATCGATCAATTTTACTAATATTCACGGATGAAAAACTCGAGTATCATAAATTAATAGCTTCCACTTAAATGTCTTACGCGTCTCATAATTAATAAACAGTTTTTTGTCGTCTATCGCATATACAATGTAACAATTATATTATTAGAAAGCGATTTAGTGAGCATACTGAAATAATATTTTTCTGAGATATCGTCGAAAGCTAATAAAAAATAATTAGTTATAATTACGAATCTCTTTCTCCCTGTGTGTGTCTCTCTCTCTCTTTCTTTTTTTCTTTAGGACGCGATTAACCCGCTTCACGAAGGACGATAAAAACGGACCTTTGGCCAATTAAAATCAACGATTATAGTTGACTTTATCATACCGCGACGCAATTAAAGTCAATTACCGCGCGGTCCTATTCGTGTCGCCGATCACGTGACACAATTTGCATCGTGAACTACTTTTACCGTACGAGAGAATAGGCATCTTAGGTGACGCGTGTATGCCGTAATACACGCCTCGGGCACACACATGTATATGTGGGGAACAAATGCATAGGCTCTGCTCCTGAATTGTCTCGGTCTCGGTTTCTCCCTTCTCTCTTGTGCGCCGAAGAATGGTTTCTCGATACGATACCATCGACCTTGATAACACTTGTGAAACGACTCGTGTCACCATGTCAAGACAAGTCTCTACGAATGCGACTGATTCTATTCATTGATGATAAAAACGGCGTTAAAAAGAAATCCCTACAAGGTTATCAGTCAAACACAATCGAGAATTGAAAGCGTTATAATTTCATTGTGTTCAATGATGATGCCATAGAAATGAAAGAACAAGAGTTTTGATTCTTATGTTTATTCTTGACGAAAACATTACGCATAAGATTTTTCCATGTCTATCGAAATTTGCATCGAAAATTGATCTTGTCAAAATTCTGCCAGTTTCAACTTCTGAACTAATATTTGTGTTTTAAAATATTATAAATATATCACGATGATATCGTATAGTAAAGACAAAAATTCTCACATACGATGAATATTAATATTCAACGTAATGTTTTTATTATTAATATTCAACTATAAACTATACGTATGTGTACATGAGACATTAGATATCGTTGGATTAGGGTCAAGTTTCGGGTTCAAACACTTTTTGCCGCGTACGTCGAGTGCAGCGTGAAAACAACGTAACTTCCTGTCTAAGACTTTCTTTCCGTTTAACTAGTTTATGGGTGGATAATCAGGCGTGTGTGAGTATCGCGCGCATTTTCTTTCTCTCTATTCTCCGTCCCTTTTTACTTCGCTCCGCTATTATTTATCATTTGATCTAATGTCGAAAGATGGTAAGAGAGAGCGAGAAGCGAACTCGGCACTTCAGTCATTCGATCGGTTCGGATGAAATATGTGGTAACGGTACGCTGCTCGAATCGTTCGTACGATAAGACGTACCTGTGATATTTACAATCGTAAGGATATAATGGAGCTCTTACGACACAGTCGCTCGATAGACAAATAATACATTCGTACAAGTATTTCATGTCTAACGTTTGCATCGAAGAAAGCGCACATTCTTCAAAGCCGCGAATGAAAGAAATTTAAGCCGCATAAAATTAATTTTATAGATGTGCAAAAATTTAAAATATAATTTTATAATATAATAAAAATATGATAACGTATTGGTTGTCTCTGTTCCACAAGATATTGTTTAGAACAGGAATTTTGATCCATCCTGATTATAATTGCCACGTGTAATTCTAGTGCGTAGTTGTAAATGCATTTTTTAATTATTCTTTTATTATTTTCCGCTTTGAAAATTGTATAAAGCAAAATTGAAGCAGATAATTGGAGCGCTATTGTTTTACGTGATCTTGATACTTGCTTCGGTGCGCGCGATAACAAGAAACACGTTCCGTCGTATACGAAAGTAACCAGTGTTTTGCAACAGCTAATCATTTTGTTTTGATTTGGCTGCAATTTCTCGGTCAGCGGGAATTAGAGGGGAGAGAAAAGGAAGAGGAGACAAAGCTAGAAAGTAATGGGGACTTTCAAGATCTGCGTGAACGAGCAACGGCATTCGTTCAGTATTAAGAGCAGCAGCAGCGATCATTTTTGCCTCCAAAAAGATGCTCGATGCTCTTTAAATTGCAAAAGAAAGCTCTATAACCGTGTTCTTTACTCACGATATGTATGATTTGACGAAATTAGAGAAAGTCGCACACGTGCGAAGTAAATTTCACGTATCTTATCCAAGATACTTTCCGCATAGCGATCGTATCTTAAATCGTGTCTTGAATCATTCGAACTGAAATGTTAATTGTAATAGTATTATTAATATATCAAAAATCTTCGATAAATGACGCGAGTTGTGATCTTGTGACCATCATTAACAAAGTCTATATGCTGATAATTATTTAATTTTCTGTTTCGCAACATTTAAATTTTTTAAATTATTTATTGGAATTTCGAGCGACTCTGTTTCAATTTCGTTAAAACGATGATGTAGAAATCTACGGAGAATATTCTTTCGTCTTTCGAGCCTTTGTCATGATCAAGGAGTGGCAAGGAAATTCCGCTCGCGATCCCGAGCGCGCGGTGCATCTCGGGCTCGCGAGGGTGAACGGATGTATTCGTAACCTCGGAGTATCGTTGAAATGTCGCATCCCGCCCTTCTCCCTTTCTTCTCGATGCAAGATCGTGGCGGGTTACGGCCGCCATACGCGACGTCCCGCGGTTTCGGTTGCACAAGACTTTCGAAAGGTCAAGAGTGCAACGCGCGCGCCGTGGATTCCCCTTTCTTTACGCAGGTGTGGGCGCCCACCTGCGCTACCTGAACCAGAAAATGAGACACGGAACATAATACAGATTTGGAAAAATGAATATTCTCTTGTAGAAAATTTAAATTTTTTTCGCGATTTTTCTCGAAATATTTCTATCTCTTTCTAGCTCTTTCCTACCAAGATAGTTAATGAGATTATTTAGATTATCTTTATTTTCATTTCTGTATCTTAATTAAAATGTGGTGGAAAAATTGTCTGTGGAGTAATCTTATTAGATACTTTTTTTACTCTTTAATGTATTTTAATTTGAAATTTAAATGATTTTTTTTATTGACTTGTATGCGTGTACATACATAGATTATCGAGCAATACACATCGTGGTAATTAAGTTGTTAAACAGTAGATTTAAAATTAAAATATTACGAGAGTAATAAGATCATTTCAAAGCAAAACTTCTTTTCCGTCATACGTTAATTTCGGATTAAGCAGTTTTCGTTGTCGTATTGACGCATATACATACGTGAAAGTAAAACCCGAGATGAAAATTATTTACCGGTAATCAGAACGCGGTAGGAAAGCTGTCTTCAGATATAATCTCATTACAAGGTAGTAGAAGAGTTAAGGATATTTTTCGTTAGCTTTTGTGGCAAAGTGTTGCGAACGTGCGGGTCATCCAAGAGAGTCCTCCTTCAGGCGGAATATTATCCTCGATAGTAAGCCTGTCTTGTCGGCCGTCCGTCAAGCGGTTCGTGTTTACTGCTGTTTGTAAATCACATGGCGGACAGGCAATTAGCGGGCCTCGCGAAAAATCGAGCCCCATCGTGGTAACGCTTTATTAATCGCGACACCGAGTCGCGATAAATACCGCGACTATGTTCCGTAGAATGCGACGCTAAATCGCGCTATCATCGTTAGGCAATTCCGGGAGAGTCATTCTTCGGTCGTGACGAATAATCACGCTCATTATCATTAAAAATAGTGAATTCGATTTTTTTTCACGGAAATTATTGCGCATGCAACGCTTGATAGGAAATCAGTACATAGAAATACAAACACCGATGTACAATACATTGAAGTTTTGGAATTATTTTATACAATTGTGTGAATAATTAGCGTGATAAATTGTCAGTAATTGTAACGAATTGTTCATTATAACAATAAATCCTGTGTAAGAGTCCGATTTTTCTTATACGCGTATAACTTGAGAATTACGATGAATATTGTAAGAAAAATCTATCTGATCTTTTTTAATTGAAGTTCGATTGGCACGACAGATTAAGCACAACATACGTGAAAATACGCGGCAAGGATACCTAAACAAGACAGTATCTTTGATCGTACGAATTTACATCATTCATTTTATGGCTTTACGAAGGGAGGTTTTTGATAGAAAGAACAGTTTGAAAGGGGGAGGGAAAGGGAAGGCAACGCCAGCAGTAAAAGCGAGAAGGTTTGTAGGAGATCAGTAAGTGAAATTGGGTGGAAGAGAAAAAAGTCCTGCGCTTCGTCTATTTAGGATTGTTCGAGAATGCAAATTTCTATCGATTACAACATTGCATGATGCAAGGTATAGCGTATAGAATGATGTTATTCAATTATATCTTTTTTTTATTTTTAGTTTTTAAAATTTTTAGATTATGCAACTGCAGCTCGTTATAAATTTCGCTTTCCTGATGAAAAATAAGAAGAGAAAAGTCTGTTGCTATAATAACGACGGAACGGAAATGCAAAACCAGGTTTTAAATTAAAGACTCGCTCACTAATTTACTACCACTCGTTTCAATTTATTCCGCCGACTCTCTCGGTCTTTAACGAGCAATACTTTTATTCCGACTTACTATGCCTTTCTCGTAGCAAGATTTTAACTTGAAATCGCCGTGCTGTTATATTTATTCGTCATTAATGTACGTCCAATTTACTTGAGCTTTCCGGGGACTTTCTTATCTCGAGAAATGGAATTGTCTTTTGTACCTCTAATAAATATCTATATTTATTATACTTATTGGAAAAGATAGAGCAGTTTTAGCTTTAATTTGATTTCTTTCTTTTTTCTTATTTTATCGATTCGCTATTATTGAACAGACTCGATCCTAATTTTGATACCCTTTGTCGTCAGTGAACAATTACGTTGAATTACCTCATAAATAATTACATTATTTCCGGAATATCAGTTTTTAATGTTAATTCTATTCACCCTTCGCGATCTCTCACTTATCCGTCATTAAAATACTTCTAATTCCCTCGAGCGAACGCGTCAACGACGTAGACGAATCGCACATCTGACGCAGTCTTCTTGTTGCGACACGACGGAAGAAGGGTGGCCACGAGATCAAGGTTGGGGGAAGTACTTCGTCTAGGCCGGGTAAAACGAGAAGGGTGAAAGGAAGTCGAGACGGAGTCAAGAGAGAGAGGGAGAAAGAGAGAGAAACGACGATTACGACGAGATGCGAGCACCTCTTGAGACGCGTACTCATTAATTCTCAGAATTTTCTAAAGTTGATGATAAGCCCGTAATTACAAATTCTCCGTAATCCGTGCGGTCACGGCGAAATCACGACGAAATCACGGCGAAATTTCGCGATATGGTATGCCGAGAAAGAAGTACGTTAAATGTGGTTCGTATCGACAGAAAAAGTGGCCGATGTCGCGTCGCTAGTAACATTTTAATTGCCGCCTCGCGCCCTTTCCTTCTCTTCCCCTACGCCATTAACGCTGGGTCGAGCGAGATCCTGGAACGACCAGCCTAACGTTATTACTTCCTTAACCATGTCGTTAAAAAAGCTTCAACCGCACCGGGCAGGATTAATTAATTGTATGTCGCACTTTAATCAAGACCACCCGACCTTTCCTCGTCTAAAGAGTCTTTTTTTCAGCGTAATATTGCGAAGGATATAATTTCGTTAACTGAAATTTTAGGTGCGTCAGATATCCCGCGGTGACTAAATGTCGACCGCAGTCGCGACGAGCATGTATTGTGATAACCACGAATATGGCTAGGAAGGTAGCTCCCTCGGGGAAAGTATAGTGATCGGACAGGAAAGTAAGTTGAAGTGAATGGAAAGAACAGAGTTGGTGTGAGCGACTTTTCAATCTATTTTCAATTTACCCTCCAATCACATTCACTCGCTGTTGCTATAATATATTCGTTTCGCGCTAAATTGATTCGTTTCGCTGTCTATCAAAAAATACTGATGATACATCATAGATATAGCGTTTAATAATTAATATATAATAAAATTCTCGTAATATATATTTTATCATAATTTACAATAGATCAATTTTAAAGCGCACAGTGTTTGCAAAATTTTATGTAGTTCTTCAGTTAATTGCGAATCACCGTATAGGCGATCGGATCGTTTATCGCGATTATCGGATCGATACGCAACCATTGTCACGTTCTCGTTGTTCCACGCGCACCGTTACATCCGGTGCTCTTCTTCGTGGGAACACCGATTCGCATAGTAGCCGCTCTTCCAAGCGACTCTTATTCTCAAAGACGGCGACGTCCGTCCGTCGTCTCGTTTTTGAAGGAAACATTTTCCGCCTGGACTGGCTGCTTGCAACGCGCGAATGTATAAAACGACGCGGAAGGGAGCGAACTATCCCGCGTTTCCGGTTCACGGTATTTGAGCCGTCGGGTCCATTTGCGACGTCATGGAGACCCTCGCGTTGAATGACGCATCGAGCGGCTGCGAAAGAGATCTCGAATAACCCTAAGGCGCCATTCGCCGCAAACGTTTTTTTTTTTTTTTTCTGTTTGACGACGACGAGAGAGACGACGACGACGACGACCCCGATATGCCGGCTAATTAATCGACCAGGAGATATCGATCCGGTTAACATCTAGCACGGAGCGAATCGATGTTCGCGCGTGACCATTCGCGCTCGACTTCGGATACGTTGGAGATGAGCGATGATGTGCTTGTAGTTTGGCGCTATTATCGAAGTGCAAATTATTATGCAAATTATCGGAATTTTATTATGCAAATTATCGCGGTGGCGTTGCATTTTATGTAACTTTAGATTATACGTTTACGCAAGATTTTTAATACGCTGAAAAATCGTCCTTTTAATTTGTATATATTATGTGGCTCGCGTGATCTCATAAATTTCGAAAAAAATTATAATGTTATATTATATTTTTATTAAGTTGAGTTATATCATAAAATTTTATTAAATTCGAACTATATAAAATTTAATAATAAATGCAAGTTTTGTACTTGTCTGTCAATCTCTCATAAGCAGAATCTACTTTTAATTTTTTTTAAACATATAAAGATAATATTTTTCTTTTTTTCCTCCGTCTTTTTTTTTAATTTGGTCTTCGCCCCGGTGTTATCTTTTCAGCGCAATGCTTATCCCGCCCTTCACGCGTCACAAACTTGATTCGCGTCTACAGCCGAGGGACTTGCTCGGCCGTTTCGACGCTCATCGTTCTACCGAGTGTTTTTCCCTCTTTCCGCCGCGATTCATTGCGATGGTCGCTGTAAACCGAAAACGACCGCTCAAACGAACACTTTGCACGTAGCCATCGTCGAGTATTATAGCTGAAACATCGTCTAGCCGGTGCGATCATCCTTCGCGCTCTTGTCCCTCGATAGCTTTTTATCGCGCGCTGATGAATAGAACTGATTTGCTACGAATCGGAGTAGAATGAGACGATTTAAGCCGTTTTTTTCAAATCGTTTCGACAAGCAATAAGGTCAGGACTGACCAGGGATACCGGAGATGCGGATCGTGAATCAGCGAGATAAAATCAACAGGTTGTTCTATTTAATGTACCACGAATATAAATAATCCATTGAGATATTTATATTCGAGGTAGAATAATACGTGGAATTTCCGCAAATGAAGTCATTCAATGAATGAGCGGTTCAAAGCAAATTCGCATAAAGTTCATTATTCATATTTGTTTTCAGTAGGAATTCGTGTATAAAGTGGAGTTTTTCTAAACATTTGTGGATATCTGAGTTTTCAAGTCAAAATAATTATGCGAAATTATTTGTGAATTAATACATAATTTTATAGATGCGTACGAGATATTTGAAGCGACGTTTCTTGACAAAGCGAAATTTATCCGAAACGAAACGCACAATTAGAAAAAGAAATTGATGAAATTCATGAAAAACACACGGGGACAGAATGAATACGTAACGAGTAAGTATATACGTATTATGCGCACGCGGACAAGTTCACGATAAGATCGATTACGTTACAATTTATTTTATAGTCGTATAGACGGAACAAAATCGTTCTGCCGTCTGCGATAAGCCGTTTCCGTAAATCGTCGCGCCGTCTGGCAAATTGAATTTCTTATGTCACGGGACACGAGAGACGAGAGACGAGCGCCCATTTGACGACTGGCTGCCTTCGGCTAACAGACAGGAGGACAGTTCTTGAGAAGTCAATCCCTTAAAGCTTATCTAAAATTAAATCGGTAGCCGAAAGAAGAATAGAGAGAGACTGAGAGAGAGCGAGAGAGAGAGAGAGAGAGAGGGAGGGGGGAGAGATTGGGGAAAACGGGAGACCGACAAGTGGAATTCCGGGGTGCTATGTGTCTGTCGTAGGGCAGAAAGGACACAATGAAAGAAGGACGCCAGAGGCGTCGTCTCCATGAGACAACATTCATTATATTCCCTCAACAATGGACGATTATTACGATAAACCGGGTTCTCTCTTCCCCTCCTCTTGCTCTTCGCCTCAAATTGGATTAGCCGCATCGGAGCCTTGATCCTTGCACGTCGCTACGAACCTCCGCTCATCCGTCGCGATTCCACCCTATGGCTTTTCTGATGGGAACGAGGAAATTTTTAGCGCGCCTTTATGGAGATAAACAACCAGGCCGTACTTTCGGCTCCGACTCGGCGCGGAACGTAAATCGCGTTATATGGGGATTCTTTTACGGTCAGAAGGGTCTAATATATCACATGGGCAGTTTTATTCTTGAGACGGTTAATTTAGTTTGACGATCCGAGAAGAAAAGCGACGCGACGCGCGCAGGTATTGAAATCGATGAACTTGATCGATTAGTGCCGACTCTTTTTCGCCCGAAATCGAATTTCCCACACGCACATAGAAACGAATTTTGGGGAAAAAAAAAAAAAAAAAAAAAGATTAAAAGGAAAACAATTTTTTTTTCGAAAAATGCAATAACGAGGAAACGTTTCTCTACGTGACAATTTTATACCGACATACAAATACGCACCGTTGATCGAACTCGGTGTTCGATGAAATAGCGGTGTTGACGAAAGCATCATCGGCGAAATTTTTGTCAGCAATTTCGGGGGCGATCCCTCTGGGGAGAGAGTATACAAATAACCGTATCCGTTGAATCAAACGTCATAGCGAAGTGCGACGGTGCAATTTGTCGCGCGTCAGCCGATATAACGAGCCAAGTCATTCCGTCGCCGCGCCGTCGCGTGAATAACCGCGAGATCGTAATTGTTTTTCAAGCCGATCGATCGACCGACGACGACGCGTCGTTCGGTGGTTTATGACGCCGGTATCAAGATGGGAATTTGCGGCGTCTGCGGATGGGGTGAGGTTAAAAGGGGCGAACAGGGAAGGGGGAGAGAAGAGCGGGGGGAAGGGTGGGGTGAGTTTATCACGTAGATGGGGCACGCATTTGCATGCGGCTCGTAAAAACTCGCGTGACCAGCTGCCCGAGCCCGCCCTCGAAGAATCAGTCGCTTCGAGCCGTCTCCTTCGTCATCCAATCCAAATGTCCAGGAGGGGGTTGCGCCGCGAAAGTTTCTATTTTTACATTGACCCAGCCCGGCTCGCCTTTGAATCTCGGTAGCGCGTTTCATAAAATCGCGTATTCGGTATCCTTCCAAGTGAACCTTAATTTCGTATGATCGTGTGATCGCGACTAGTAATAATACCCTTGTTCGCAATCTGGATAAATATCTAGTAGGATGAGACATATATTTATACTCATTTAGAAGGGGAGAAATTATTTTTATCGAGCTTAAAATATTAAAGTACAGAGATACGAAATATAATAAAGTAAGGTAAGCTAAATTTATATTTCCGCTGAATCACGAGGGACATGATATTCTTTTCTTTCTATAGTATTTTAAATTCCACTTCGATGCTTGTCCTTTTATAAAGAGCATAGGTCGTCGATAAAATCGCTTCTGACGTCACGTAGCCGAATCGCCCGAAGGACAATGACAACCGCTTTAAAATCGATCGGACTTTCCGAACTCTTTTCGAGAATACGATTAATTAGTCGTACGTCAATTGGACGTTCGACGCGGACGTCAGTTTCGCGACGATGGTTCAATTATGCGGACCGTGTATTGGTGGCGGAAAATGCGATAATTCCGTCGCGGAAAAGGCGCACGATGAAATAACGTGCGGCCAGTCATTAATGAACTTACGAGCCGAGCGAGTTTGCAAGGGGAGATGGCAGAATGGGGACGAGTATTGAGAGTGAAAGGGAGGAAGCTGTTACCGCTTTGTGTTCATTCCGATGCGGGGGGTGAAATGCGCCGGCCGTCAACCGAAGAACAATTCAGTCGTATTCTCGCCATGGCTCTTGAAACGTATATTACGTCGAAATACTTTTCGCGCGATAGCTGGTCGCAGCAGGGACGTAGCTATCCTGTAGCAAGTATATAAAAAAAAAGAATACAGGAAATAAACTAGAATTCTAACATCGTCTTTTTTTTTTACATAAATAATAAGAATAAGAATTTTGTAATTCAAGCTTGTTTATAATTTATAGGTCCATGAATCAAACGTTATAATTTAATTTGTTTAAAGCTATTTAAGGTAGTAGAGTCGATTTTTGATGCTAGTATAAATAAAGAATCAATGAGAGATTGTAACGAGTTTTAATTACGAACTCCAATTACGCTCGCTGTCTCACCGGCACTATAAAGTCTGTTACTTTCCTTTATTTAATTAAATAGGAATTAATGATTTATATCATTATTTACGATGTCATTAATAATTTTAGATGCCCCCCGTTGGAGTATTTGAAGGGGTCGCGCGACTTTCCTGGGATAAAACGCAGGCCGCACTAATTATTCTCGCGTAATTACGGGCGTTACAAATTCATGGTTCGTGGGCACGTTTCACCCTTTCGACGACTTCGCGGAACACCCTTGGAGACACGAAACGCTCTATATAATAACCAACCCTCTCTATATCTATACAATATATATTACAATATATATATATATATACACAATATATATATATACAATAGATATTGTATATATATGTATACGGGATATTTAAACCGCTATCGATACCTCTCAGTACCTTCCCCTCGATTTGCGGCGGAATTATGCGCTCGCGATACTAAAACTCGCCGGCAATATCTGCCCGAGATTTCCTCGAGAATTTACCGAACGCGATGCACGTGCCGCGTTTATCAGCTTCCGTGCAGTGCCCCCGCGATAGGTTAACGACGTCGTACTGCATCGTGCTCGTTGCACACGCGTGATACAGTCGCGTGATGCACGTCGTAACGGTCATGAGAGAAGAAAGAAGCAGGGGAATGGAAAAGGGACGAGAAAAAAAAGGGAAGAAAAAAATGCATTCGTTTATATCCTAAGATCTTAAAAATTTTCTAACGATATACATCGCTGTAATTGCATGCGCATAAAGAGTAAATATTTTTTTTTTAGGAATGCAAGATTAATAACACAATACAAAATAACAAGATTAATAACAATGCAAATAAACCGTTGCTTAAATGAGAAAGATTCTAACTTAAATGAAAAGAAAATAAGAATGCGATAAATTATATTAAGATGAAGCAGGATATGAAGATATTAATGGAGATAGAAATGCAGTTTATTAAAGAAACTGCTCTGGATTTTTTTAATTATATATCGTACGTATTAGACGATCATTTCTTATTACATAATAAATTCTATTTTATAATGACCATCGCCATTGCTATAAGAAGGAAAATAAGTACATTATCCTTTCGTATAATTGGTTAATGTAGACTTTACGTGTCTACCCATTTATATTTCCATTAGGATAAGCTCGCATCGTTTTAACTAGAATAGACAAACGAGGAAGAGAAAGAAAAAAAAACAGGATCTAACCGTAACATAAAAAATTAGGTATGCGCGTAAAGGGGGGACTCACAGAAGAGAGCGTACGCAATGTCGGCAGGGGCGCCGAGACGCTAGGAAAACACGATGGGGTTAGCGGGGGTCGCGCGAGGGGAATCACTCCCCGGAGGGGATAGATGCCTGGAAAAGGGCATTCACCTCGGTACGCGCACGCGTTTCCTCTTCCATGCTTTATGTACAGCAGCACGCACACATACACACACACACATACACACGCATGTATACACGCGATGTCGCTCGCGCGCGCCTCACTATTCCGTTTCGACCATTATACATATTTCGGGTAGTAGTAGTAGTTGGTCAAATATTCACCCGGAGCATCTCCGAAAGAGGGAGAGAAAGAGAGAGAGAGAGAGAGAGAGAGCCTTCCCCGTTTTTCGTGCATACGCTTCAATATCCTCGGCTAGACTCCCGACCATCCCTTTTCTTCGCGATGCTACCTCGTCGAATGGGCTGTACGCATCCCTCCGACCTATCCTTCGAGGCCTTCCGTGGGTTTGTTTTGCTTGTATACACACGAGGTCGACTGTACGCGCGAGTCGATCGATTTATCTTGTTTTAGAAGGAACTTCTTGAAGCCGCCGCGAAATTATGAGAATGATAATAAAGATAAATGTTGTTATCGTTGAGAAACGATAGAATTAACACGATAAAAAGAATTAATCGGTTTATTTCTCTTGTATATTTATTCTTGTATTTAATTTTACAAACGTTATCATGTAACAATACCGCGAGCAATATTATGTAAAGATAACGTAAAGCTTTTTATAATGCTAAACAAGAATGAGACTCTTTCTAACAAATGCTAAATTATTACTTGAAAATTGATTCCGTATTTTCCTCTCATCTTACAAAGAATATGTCACTAGAGTTTGTGGAGTATCTCTTTTATGCGTGCGAAATATCTCTATGGGACCGTAAACCACTAACATATATTCGATGGTTTCCGCGAGATGAAGCGAGATGTGACATACGCGAGTCACATACTGCTCGCTAATGGAACACCCAGCACGTAGAAGCGATCCTTCATCTCCCCGGGTACTACGTTTTTCTCCCGTTTTCTCAGCGCAGCAGCGGAGCAGATAAGAGGGAATTAAATGACGGCGTGTGCGTCTCCTCTCCCCGCGGCTGATATCCGCCCCGATTCAGCTGTGTGAATCCTGTGTGCCCGTCGTCGCGCTAACGGGTGGCCGCGGAATGGCCATTTATTTCAGCCTCGCACGAGCCGGCGAGATCCATTAATCCCGTTCTCGCGAAATCGGCGACGTTGACGAGTGGTTTACGTTAGCGATTTCCCACAGCGTCTGCCTCCCGTCTGCCTTGGTCGTTAGCACGCTTGCGAGATCGCGAGTCTCGCAAGCCGGTCATAAGCGCGATAAATTCGATCTGCATAACTTATCTCGGCTTCTCAGAATATAAACCCTTTTTTTTTTTTTTTTTTTTTTGCTTATATATATCTAGAGGATTATAAAATTTATTTTATGTGTGCGTTTGTGATTAGTGATTCTATCTTGATATATTTATTTTCTTACAATGTATAGTGATTAATTAAAATTATTAAAAAATTTAATAGCTTAATACATGTAAAGTTTGCGTGCTATTATATGGCACATGAATTACACCTGTAAATTACGCGTTCGCGATAATGTTGCTTCCGTTAAATCTCTAAGTCTCGAAATTACGTCGCAATTTGACAATAATAATCGTTAACTGCCGGCACCGATGGCTGTAATTTCTTAGAGAGGTTCGATTATCTCTCGACCTATTTCCATATTTCAGGCAGCAAGTCCGGTTAAGGGAAATTGACGGTTATCGCGGAGAAGCGCGCAAGGAGACCGCCGCGAAAGTTTTTCGCGAATGGAGAAAGAGAGTTTTCGCGGTCGCACGAATTTTTGTCATCACGCGCGCGCGAGCTCAGAACGATACTTTCTACCATATTTTTGATTTCATCATACACAGAACGAAATCCGCTCGGTACGGCAATTTCGCGCGCGTTCTGAGGTTTCTTAATAACGTAACCGACACCGGCGTTTAAGTGCACGCGCTCGTATCTCGCTGCGTTGCGGCCAGCAGCACGTGCTCGTGACACATGTCAACAGCCCTCCCTATACCGGGTCGTGCATAACACTATCGCTCACACTGTGCGATACGCCTACGCGTATCAGGTCAGCCGGCCGTATCATCTACCTGCTCGGCTTTATCGGTGCAGACCGTGTCAGAAAAGGTACACTTCCTGCCTCCTTCGGTTTCTGGGTTCGACGAACGACGACTATAACTTGACGTTACTTGTTACTACTTATACAGGACTTCCGAATCTCTTATATCGGCATTAAAAGAGAAAGATATACGGATGATATATAAGACACCTTTTGGAATAAATTTAATTACATTTAATAAAAAAATTAACATTTAATTAAAAAAAAAAGAAAATTTAATTAAAGGACTTTTTTTGCGAAATTTGTTTTATTCCCAATAGCGTCACTACTTAACATGCATAGTGTATTTTAGTGGCTAGCGATCTGTTTTGTTAGTGTAACTAATGTTTCTTTCATGCGTTTGCAGCCGCTTGTCAAACGACGAGCATTAAACTGCGTACATTAGCGAGCGATTTGTAATGCATTTAATATGCGTGTCTAACCTGAAGTTCACCTTCTCACGAATATTCGTGACGATTGCGCATCGCAATCGAATAACATTGTAAATTTATCACGCTCCGTAAAAATTACAGACTATATACCGGGTGCACAAAACTGCAATGCGCACACGGCGTCGTGCGTGATGCACCCAGATGCACGTAACACGCAGCTAGAACACACACACACACACACATACACACACATTTTACCTACCTAGCTACCCACGCGAAGCCGGGCATTATCGGGTGTTTGAGGGGGGGATCGAGAAGGGCGGTGAAGGGGGGCGCGAGGGGGTACAGAGCACCGGGGAGTAGAGAGAGCTGCTACCTGTAATATTGATCCGAAGCCGAGCGTCCCTCCTCCGCTCTCTCTGTGTGTGTTGTGTGTGTGTGTGTGTGTGTGTGTGTGTGTGTGTGTGTGTGTGTGTGTATGTGTGTGTGTGTGTTAGAGGGATGTTCCATAACTGTCGTTGAGCGTTGAAACGAAAATATCGCCTCTTTCGTGCGTATCACTTCTACTTTCATAGACGGCGGCCCTCGGGGCTCTTTTTCCCCTTTTTTATTTCGGGGCGACACGCCGATGAGACGACAGCCGAGCAAAGGGTGCCGCGACCCGTGGCGACCGTCGTGCTCGCGATCGGTCTTATGAAGGGCGCCGGCTCAATAAAAAGGAGAAGCTCGAAAAGTTTCTCTTCTTTTGCGTGGAATGCATAGTCTTCAAACTGATTATCGAATCGTTCCCTCCGCATCCGCGATATTTTTCGCGATTAGACGCGACACGCGAGCTTTTTATAAAATTTCTCAGCTTGTTCTTAGCTGATGATCGACGGGAATAGAGTGTCCTTCTTTTTTCTATAAATTCACTGTCGATATTATCGCTATTAGGAACACGTGTTTCATTTAGGAAAAATTGCAGTAAAAATAAAATAGACTACGGCAAGTAGCAAGTCGGTAATTTGGAAAAGAGAAGAAGAGAAAATGAAAAAGACACAGATGCTATAAATGATATATAATAATTACCAAAAAATTTGTTAATTATTTTTCTACAAATTTTTTTAACGAGTTCTTGAGATATGAAGATATTTTTTGGAATTATGATAAAGTTATAAATAAGAATTAACCGACTAAAAAAAAAACTTTCGGCTTTTATTTTTCTTCTATTAAATTTACAGTCACATGCCTACTTAATTTATTAATATTCAGTCGTTGATTTTAGAATACAGGAACAGAAATACGCATACAGTACTCGCTTTCTCTTTGATGCGATTGATTGAATTATATTGACGCTGATCTATTATGAGAAAAAATAAACACATGTGTCCACATCGTTCACACGTCAGATCCCCCCATCCTCGGAAAGTTTTATTGCACAGAAACAGGAAAGTTATAATCTATGCCTCTCACCGTTGCAAGTTATAATATTCGCGATCCAAGCGGATCGTTCGTTAAATACGACTGATTATAGAAACTTCTCGTTAAACATGTGACGTCAAACTGCTGATACGACATAAAGGTGAAGCCTCTATTACGAAATCACTTGCGGCATCCTTTCCCAGAATTGTGACGATTGTCCATACTTATTCCGCTTGGATCGTCGAAACGTACGTACGGCTTTCCTAAGGTGGATTATATTTGCGCCGACGTTAATCGCGTTTGCGTGTCTTCTCGTGTAAATTAACTGTCCGTTTACTTAGCGAGTATTATAGTACGAAGGGTGAAACGAGAGAGAGAAAGAGAGAAAGAGAGAGAAAGATCACGTCAAGGAACGTAGAATCCTCTCGTCGCGTCGCAAAAGAATGTCTGAAAGACGTCAAGCGGCTCGGGTTAAAATGACGAACGGTAACGACTGCCTGGAAATAGCCTCGCTCTTTGACCCGTGGACCCGCTCGGCGCTGTAACTCACGCTCGGCAATCGATCGCGGCGAGTTGAGCGCGGGCGCGCGCTGCGACGAGGATGCAGCATCCCGTGCATCTTCGCCGCACCGCGAGAGGACACCTCTCGATAGCCTCATTAGCATACAATGTGTCTACATCACGTTCCTTCCCCATCTTTCCCCGCTTCTTGTGTCCGAAGGCGAAAAATTCAGACCCTCTCGTACATTTCTCCCGCGGCCAATTAGCAACAATTTGCCCTTCGTCGACGTGAACCTTTCGCGAAGCTTTCCTTCTGTCTGATTATGAGCATGCCAATTATTTCAGTCAACTATTTCAGAGAATATCCAGCCTTTTCAATCATATTTTTTTAATTTTTATTTTCAACATTTATTTCTATAAACAATTTAAAAATTAGTTTCATGTGCAACTAAACAAGAGATAGGTATATTGAGAGAGTGAGAGAGAGAGAGATCTTTGTCTTTATTTATTTTATAAAGAGTATATGTACTTTCGATATTAAAGCTTTTCCTTCTTCTAAGTGATTTTTATACTACTTGTAGCTACTTTTCTACAATAATCGATAAATGTTTTTATACTATTGTAATCTTTGCAAACTATTTCTTAGGACTTAGGAGGTCACAAGGCTATACTTATAATTATTCTTACTAAAATTAAAAGATATGAATTTTGATTGACCCGCCGTGATTCGTAGTTGATCGATTGAAGCTATATTCCGCTTCTCGTTATCCCTTTTAAATCTGACATGTTGTATTTTCGTACATCTATTCCGCGCCGCTGTAAATGTCATCAGCGAGTCGGGATCGATTTTCGATAATCTCGAGCGAAAACGGGTTCGAAATTAACGGCGTTAGCACCGCTTGAAACGATCGCTAGAGACACCAATCCATTAAAGTACGCGCGATAATAAGCATATGCCATTTTCCAGCCACCGAATGCCTTTTACTCGAGAGTCCTCTATTACATAGTAACTCAATAAATTCCCCGTATAAATCGCACGCGCCTCCTCGCCGTTGAAAGAGAGAAAGAGAAAGAGAGAGACTTCTGTCTTTTCACAACAACCGGTCGTCCTTAAGAGCTGCCTTTTCAGATGTAATTCCGCGTGATGAGGGCACCCGCTATACACACAGACGAGAGGCCGTCAATCGCGCAACTCGACTGGGGATTCACTTTCCTTCGCTTTTTCATGGCGTTCTTGAGACAGGCGCGTGAACCTTTCTCTGTACAGGTGCGTACGTGGCACGCGTGCACGTTAAAAGCGCGTACTTAACACGACACGTGCCCGCGAACAGATTGACGGCGCATTACGCCGAGATGTTTTTACGCCGAGAGTTCCCAGAAAATATTCCGAAGTGGCAAAAGTTTTCATAGGTCGGCGATTAGGTCGTGGATTATCGCCGCCGCATTTAGCGTGTAATTTTTACGATGAGCAACGCGTCAATGCGTGTCGATGAAAAATCAGCGTCTTATTTATAAATCGTCGAGAAAATCTGCGCGTTATCTAGAGCGGCCTTGATTTTTCAAAATCCGATATTCACGCATGACACTATTTCTTTGTACACAATCATAATGAACAAGAGCGATATCGCAAAGAATAATTATCAAAATAAATACTTTATAATGTACAAAGAATTTAAAGAAATTGCATGCGATTTTCGTTCAATCGCTCACAATTAAATCCAGTGCAACGAACACGTTATTCGAGCTTGACGAGCTTGAGATTTCATTAATTTAAATCGACAAAGAACGGATGATGTTATTCGAGTTGCGACGTCTCTTTTTACAGTGTGCTGCGCGCGAGAGGAGAGAGAGAATTAATATTAAATAATTTCGCGTTAAACGATGGAAACAAGATCGCGTCGAAGCTCACAGTCATCGCACCCAGACGATATTTCGTCCTGAAAATATCTCTCAGCACAGTTGAGATACGAGCGAATAAGCGATCTCTGGCTAACCCTTTTCGAGAAGCTAAATATTTCCGAGACTTGCCAACCCTTTTAATAATAACCCCTTACTTCTACCCCGCCTCCTTACAACTTCGTTCTCTCTCGCATTCCGATCACGTGTACATCGATTCGCGTTTGTCCCGACGGTCGATCGTTAGAGATGACTAAAGCAGCTCTCGCGCTAACCTGTCCAATCATAGTCAATCCCCATGAGATGATTCCCCTCGAGCATGGATTGAAATCGCGAGGGGCGCATTAGTGCCGTTGCCTCTTATCCCTACTTATTCCCCTTCTCTTCCGGTCTCCCTACTCGGGCTTAAGTTTCTCCCGACGTTAAAAAATTAGAATTTAAACAGGCAGATTATTTCTAAACTGTGTATGGTTATCCTTAAACTCGTTTCAATCTAAACTCGATATCAGCGAAGATTCCCGCGAGATTTTACGCGATTATAAATTAACATAAGAATTGAATCGCAGAATCTAAGTAGCTTATAACAATACAGCAAAAGAAGAAAGTAATCTCGCCTGTAATCTCTTGTCTTATTCATATCAGTAATAAAGCAATAACCGTGACAAACGTATTAAAGTTTAAATATCGTACACGTAATTCGTTACAAGAGTACAATTAGATAAGATTTTATGTAAGTGTTACGTGTTGTGCAGTTTACGAATTAATTGGGAAAAGAGAGCATCGTGAGTTTTCACATGCCTTAGAAAAGTCCGAAACCGTCTAAATACGCCAATAACGAGCTTAATCGGCTTGGAGACATTGCGTAGTTTAAATCAGCGGATTACGCACAAATACTATCACATTCGTGACATTGTTAAGAAAGATGTTATCGTTATTGGCACGCGGAATCCCCCGGCTAAACCGATCGAATGAGAACCTTTCTCCTTTCGCTCTCTCATCTCTCGGATCGAAAATCGGGGAGATTAACTAAATAAAGCGTAACAACGTGACTCAATTCCAAATATATGTATCGGAAAATAGGATGTACGGTCCGCAATCGCAAAAGTAGATCCGATCTGATTTTGAGATTATTGACGAATGGTATTGTTTCTAGTCGGTCGTTCAATCTCCTCTACGAACCCCGATAAAAGCTCTTAATCACGTATCCGTGCAAGAAACGATGAGAAAAATCTGGAGATTTACGGGAACACGTACGCATGGTCTGTTAAAAACATTTCTCTTCGGCGTATCAAATAATTATGTCACAATCGTTCATGTTCCTCTAGTTTTCTCATTTTCTGTGAAAAATTTTTCTCCCTGTTTGAATGAGTCTGATTCGCGAAATACAGAGTATCTTTGATAAATCTTAATAAATCGTATAACCGACGCATAATATACAAAACATGATAAATTCTTGAGATATTTTATCGGTATATTTTTTTATAGCATATATTATAATTATGTACAAAAATTTACTATATCTCATTATTTGTAAATGCTATAGCTAGTTTGACAAATTACTCACATTTTATTGTAAAGATACCATCTAGAGAGAACGATCTCCAATTTAACTTTATATACCGTGAACGACTATTTAAAACAAAGTTTCATCGAGTGAAGTTTACATTTAGCCATTTTTCGAACGAAAGTTGAATTGTCATATAGATCTTTTTTCTTTGGCAGAGCAAAAAAAGAAAAATCTGCAAAGATTTGTAAGCACGCCGAATTATTCCACCAATATTTGTCTATTTCGACGGTGATAAAAATGCCGTCCGCGCGCGAAGAACTCTCTCTTCCTCCCGTTTTCTTTTTATTCGATGCGACGTTACCTTTCTGTTGTCACGGAACCAACACGAAAACTCCGGGCTTTCGCGAATCCGGCGGCGATGATGTGCAGCGTACCAGCCAACCGAGCTGCACTCGCGGTGCACGAGTAAATCGATAGAAGACGGAACGGGGAGAGGAAGGGGGTGGGAGGGTGGATGGCACGGGGGGGGGGAGGGGAGGAAAGCGGGTACAGGGGGCTGAAAACCGGGTAAAGGCGCCGGGATTAGAGTGCCGAACCCCGGGCTCTAAAGTCTCTCCCTAGCTGCGCTCTGTCTATCACGCACACGTACGAACCCACACTTTGTACCGGAGACACTTCCACGCTCTTCCCCCTGTTCACGCGATATCCTCCTACGTGTTTCCTTCCCCCTCGTAGGTCGGCCCGCTTCGAACGAGAACGTGCGGCTCTCGTGTGTCACGAGTCTTATAGAGCCACTCGAAGCCACGGTCTGACGCTACTCCGACATTTTTCACTCGAGTTAAATTCATGTAATGCAATATTTTTTCAACCGGAGGTTGGAAGAAGAAAAATCTCTCGTCTTTTTAAGAGCCTTAAATATACGAGTATAATTTTCAAGCACAAAAATACTTTATACGTATACGATGTATCGCCTCAAGTTTCGTTTCATAAATCTTTTTCTTTCTTATTTTTTTTTTTTTTTTTTTTTTTAATAAGCTGTAAATGTAATTGTGAATTTGAAAAACCTATGATAAAATATATACATATATATCGTACAATGATCAGATCGAGGAGTAAGAAAAAATTTCATCGTTTCATCGCGAATTTATCAAGTGTTGCGAAAGCGCAATTAAAGTGACGGAACAAATCAGACTCGAGTCGTGTTCGAGTCGGCACAAACGCGGCCTCGCCCTTGACGATCGAAGCTCTCGTCGGAGTTACGGGATGATTGATGGCAAATCGAGGCCCGGGAACCGAGCCGCGGGCCTGGGCCCCGGTTACATTCGTCTGATCAATACCAAGCGCCAGTGCCAGGTTTCTCGTGTCGATATCGCGTACGTACGCTGGTGTGCGAGCCCGGCGGTATGCGACCTACAGATCCGAATTTGTTGACCCGTGATAGTGAGGAACGCGTTGTCTAACCCTAATCCCACCCTCCTTACGCCCATCGATCGCGATCGAGGGCACGGAGACTGCTCGAAATCCTGTGGTTTGCGGGGAATTCGGTGTTCCCGGTTGCGATGCGGCTGCCTTCAACTGCGTAGCGCAGCAATTGCAGTCTGAATAGAGTTGTCGGAACAAGAATTTGTTCGAAAATTGAATCTAAGTTGGTAAGCTGTAGTTTAACCGCAAATGGAAATTTATCCGAGTTTGAGGAGCGTAAGGAGCTCTCGTGAATATCGCTTAACTCCACCTTGTTACAAAATAGATCTCTACATTAGAGATTAAGGTCCCATTTTATTATCATTTTAAATATTTACGATAAGAAAATAAGCGAACATCTCTATTTTCTTTAATCTTTATGCTCGTGTATTATATCTCCAAATATAGCTACGATGTCTCGAAATAACGCTGTATTTAACTCTGATTGTTGTCTCTCGCTGAGTGCTTCTGTCAAGACGCGATAAATCGCGCATAGCTTAATCCGTGGTTCTTAAATATTCCCTGATATCGACACGTTTCGAAAGTTGCTCGAACTATCGATAAACGGGAGAAATAAATTAATTCGAGCGAAATTAATTAAAAGCTATTGGAGGCAAGTGCGGTTTAGCCGAAGCGCCAAGTTTCTAGCCGCGACGTTTCTCCGATCACTTTCACGTTATAAAACATTCGATCAAGAAGAACGAGAAAGAGAGAAAAAGAGAGAGAGAGATGTATGTGTGACCGCAAAGATATAATTTCCCTTAACCCCAGACCGAACGTTCGCCGCGAGTATCGATGTGACCTATATTGCGCGTTGACCGATATTGCCTTCCTTCGTCCTATAAATAAACGATCCGAACAAGTGCAGCTGTGCGGCCAAGCGACTATTCGCGATGACTATTTGCACGCCCATGTGCATTACAATCATTATTATTCTACACGCGTGTGTTTAGTAACAAATGTGTATTCAGCAACATATAATTTAAATGTCAATCTGATTGTTGTCGCAATCGCTACGAGATGCACGATCGGAATTGCGCTAATTGTTTATTCAATGTTTGTTGATACCTCAATTGCCTCATTTTACCTTCGACTTTAATTTCGATGACGTTTGTTATTTAATCGCTTTTTTGATCGCGTAAATAAATACATATGCTTCCAAGCTATAACACCAAGGATCCGCATCGTTCCAACGAGTTTCGTTACATGCAGATTAAATGGATTATTATCCATAACTTCCTTGTAAAAGAATTGTAACTCGTCGATCGATTCGCGCCAGTGCCAGGAGCGTGACATTTTTTTTACGAGATACGGTAATCTCCGTGTAGCCCAGAAAGGAGAGCGCTATTTGCGAACTTAATTCCATTACTTCGATGACGACGCGGCTTTACATCGTCGCGTTGACAGAACGAGAGAGAGAGAGAGTGACAGAGACGAGGGAGCACGTGCCTTTGTTGGTCGACCGTATTCTAAAATTATCGACGGCAACGGTAGTCGTGTCGCCCTCGCGAATTCCCCTTTCCGCAATCGAGGCTCTCGCAAAAGTTGCGGAATGATTGATGGCGGATCATGGAGAGAAGCGGGAGAGAAGTTCTGGACCGTTTTCCCTCACCGTATCTTCGGGTATGCCGAGTAATCGATCCTCCCCGCTCACGACGACGAGGTCGTGAAATTGCACGGTGAAGAAGCCGGATAAATCGTGAGCCTATAAACGCGGAAACTGAATTACTGAGTTTCGTCGTTTCGCGCTTGAAAAAGTAACGCGAAGATGACGCCTGTGCTGTCGCCGACACGGACAATCGAAACGTGTAACGTTTCTGTGTGCGACGAACAACACACTCGCGCGTCCCGGGGTTGTCGTTCTCTCACACCGATCAGGAATTATCGAAACGCACAATGTCAGATTAAACGAAGCGAAGCGATTAATTATACATTCTCTATATAATTACTAATTAATGATTTATAATATATTATTTTTGGTATAATTACACAGTTGCAATTTATTTGCAACGAACGTGTAATTAAATATTGCATAATTAAAATGTAACTCGCGTAAACGCTGAAATAAATCGAAATTGCTCGGGACGCATCTGACGCGAGCGGCGCCGCGTGCGCGAATAAATTACGCAATAAATCACCTCGCGACACAGAGATTCTCGCGCAAGAATAGCGTTACTACACGGCCGCGCATCGTCATTCGTAAATACGTCGGATTGCGTCGCGTCCGCGTGCTATTAACGTGTTGGACTTGTTCTTTTCGGAGAATGGCAAGGTTGAAACTTTCCTTCTCTTGTCCGCTGATTGGCAAAAGACGTTGTGCACCCGCGAGTGCCCGGGCGGCGCGATGTCGCGCGCATACAAATCCGATCTAACGAGACGACGACGCGGCCGATTTTAGATTCACGCAAGCGACGCGGCATTATTCAGCGCGGCAAACGTGAGTGTTACGTAAACCGTACGTCCGAGGTAGAATTTAGAACGCATTGTGCGAGACAGGAGGCACCGTGCACTCTGCGTGCAGGCGGCGTTCGAGCTTAATTTCTGTCGCAAGAAAATTATACAGGGTATACGCGTGGAGCCTCTTGTCTTCAATTTGCACGGAGAATTCTTTGAGACCGCCCTCTCTTCCCTTAATTGAAGTGCGGAGGTACAAGAGAGCCCGGTAGTTTTCGAATTATCAGCAATCAAAGATTCGATTTGAAAGAACTCGCTTTCCCGTAAACTATAATAAACCTTGAAAATGCGATTAAATATTTAAAATTTCAAGTCGATTCGATTTTAATTATCGAGATATCTAATGCAGTATATTAAAGACTGCGATAAATAATATCTATATATTTTCTTCTATAAGAGAATATTTTCCTATGAGAGAAAGGGAGGGGGAGAAAGAAGAAGCATTGACCCAAAATTCTGATGTTACGGTATCCTGTTGTGTTACTTACGTAAGCCGTTACCTAAATTATGATTATGCAATTACGTTGCGTCTGTTGATACTGGTGCGAACGATTCTCCGTTAAATTCCCTGCGGACATAAATCTGAGCGAAGACGCGCTTAATATCAGTCAATTCGTAATATCGAATTACGGCTTTACTTTTCTAACTTCATCAACTGGTCTCTCTCGACGGAAGATGACAGAGCACACGCTTTCTTCTGAGCAATACTCAAATCTCATTTCGGTAGCTTAAGATGAGCTGGGGGGTTAAGAAGGCTGCTACATAATTTAAACATAATGTGCCACTGAATCGAGAAGATAGGAAGCGGGATTCGCATTTTTCCGTACAGTCAGGAAACACTTATCGCTGTATAAAGCTCCTCTATAATAGAAATAAATTCGATCCAATATGCATTATATAAATATTATAAATTTTAGCGAAACATTTTTAACTTGATCTTTCGCTCGAACAGCTAGAGATTTATTATTAGCATTTATTGAGCCAATTATTATAATGACATTTTAATTATATAATATTATTATTAATATGTATTAATATTAATATTTAATTATTCGTATAGTACATTGCTAGCATTTATTCGTATAATTATCATTAAATTGCACACAATGTAATACTTGGTGCAACGCGTGTGGAAATTTAATTTTCGCGAGCGACGCAATTCAAGTCTCGTCAAAGGATGAACGCACCTGCTGCTAATCCAAGCACGTTCTTCCTATGCGCGGAGGATAATCGCGCAGCGTCCCTTGATCATTGTCATACGAATTTTCATCTCTCCGCGCCGAGAGACATACCAAATCCACTTCACGGGCGAGAGACGGCAAACGACATAAATGCCCCGATCTCTCCCTCCCCCGCTCTATATCTAGATGAGAGAGGTCTCTTTCTCTCGCTCTCTTCCTGCTTTCCTCGTCGTGGCAATCAGATTGAATGCGCGTCATCATCGTCCTCGTCGTCATAGTTGGCTTCCCGTTCGTTCCCAGATTATTCCCTTCTTACTGTCCCTCGCCCTTTCTCTCACTCTTCTCCCGTGTTTCCCTTGGTGACGAGAAGGTGAAACTATCAAAGGGGAGGAGAAGGAGGGAGAGAGCGGTCTGATTGCCAGCTACGAGGGGAAGCCGGAGCCATGCAAATTTATTGAGAATAAAAAAAAGCAAGAGAGAGAGAGAGAGAGAGAGAACCGCGTAGAAGGAAAACAGCTTGTCGCGTTTTGACTGGCGGCGAGTCCCACGGGGAAAGATATAAATGCAATATACAATCGCGCGATGGGAAAGTCATTGATCCCGGCAGTAGTTGGACGCGTTTGTTCAGAGTGAAGACAAGCCGGCGACATCGAGCTCCATGGGTCAGTTCTACGGATAACTAGATGATGGACTTCCGACTAATTTGTAAACTAGCGGGACGCGCCGCCGGGTGAGAGGATCGGATCCTCGTCGCGAGCGCAGTTTCCTCGAATCAGAGTATGCAGGGACTCTAATCGCCTCTTGTCCGGCTTCGCGGATACTCCGCGGCTTCCGTCTCGTGCAGATGTTGCTCGAGTATTGAGTGCCATATATATTCTCGCGTATTTTTTCAGGTGCGTTAATCTAGGATGTAAGATGGATCTTTAGGATCTCCGTTTCTCTCTTTTTCTCCCTTTCTTTCTTGCGCTATTTATCTTTCTCAACGAGGTATTTCCTGCGCTTTTATCCAATATTTTTCTTCTTCTAGATAATTTTTAGATACTAACCCGAAACTGTGTTATCCGACATTAAATTTCTCAAAATTACATCTCTTCTCTCTCTCTCTCTCTCTCTCTCTCTCTCTCTCTCTCTCTCTCTCTCTCTCTCTCTCTCTCTCTCTCTCTCTCTCTCTCTCTCTCTCTCTCTATCTTAGTTCTTCCCGATCTTCATTACGAGGCTATGTATAGTTGAAAAGGGTGTCAGTTCTACATTTGTATCTCTAAATTTTGCGAAGATTTCGGACCAATTTTGTCTCGAAGAATCAGTTCCTAAAATATTTTTCAAACCTGAGATACTCCACATATTGTATAAATGTACATCGAGTTTTTAAAATACTTTTCCAATCTGAGGTACTCTATATACCGCATAAATGCACATATATCGTGTGTATTGGAAGCAGATGTGATTCTGGTTACTTCTCTCGATTTTACATTTTGGCGAAATATGAAAGGCTGCGGTAACCAATAGTATACCGGAGAGTATAATCTTGTATTACGAAATTATTTGAAATTTAGTAAGAGACGAGTCCGAAGCTTTATCCGATGTGCATATCTATTTATACATTGCAAGATAACCCAGATATCGAAATATATTATTTCCGACAATAATAATAAGGTCCAATAAATATCGCCGAATATTGAATCAATACTCGATTTCAATATCCGTGAATTCGAACACCCATATGTGCGGTATATTTTTACGCTGTTACATTGATTTCGTCACGAGAGCCTCGCTCTTAAAACTGCCATCGAAGCGCCAGAGCGATTGACCCAGATATCATGGTCCGAATGGAGTTTCCTTTACGGGCGGCGAAATCGCGAAATCAAAGGAAGAATTTCGAAACGCTTACAATATGTACACATTCGTCGCAACAAAAGCAACGTCACGCCTGGCGAAATTGTCGACGAGTTTTACGTAAACGGATATTCCTAAAATCGAACGGCTAAATTGAAACTGATTGCTAAAAGAAGAATTATCGAGAGGGATTTCAAATCGCGATCGGAAAAATCGAGATGTATCGAGGCGACTTGCGATATTTTTAATACAGCACTCTATTCATGGTACGCGCAAATTAGAATATATAAATTAATTGCACAGAGTGCTGTCCGATTCCTAAAACATTGGTAGAATCGCCGTGAGATATTTCGGAGCGCATTTACTCACTCTCGCACGCACGAGTTCGTAGAGTTCGTTTACGTGTTATCGATTCACCGGTGAATTATAGATGCGCTCGGAGTGTTATTTATGCTAATGTATGTAAGATACAGAGTCGAAAGCACCATGTTGGTATCAAGACACATAGCATAAAGTACCGTTCACGAAAGAATTAGCGTCATAGCAGTGTATTGAAAACGTGGCAATAAATTGAAATAATGGGCGTAAGAAAGGATAATGGAATTATTAATTTATTTTCTGCAGTGTCTCAACGTACAAACCTTAGCACGTTGCGATAGAGTAGCACAATGACAAATTCGTTTTAATTGATTCAAACATGCGAGAATAAATAAAGATATAAAAATAAAAAAATAAAAAAATTCTAATAAAGAGGGAAAGAATTTTCTCCACTGCAGTGCTAATCGTTCCTATAAATGATGTGCAAAAAAATACGGCTATACAACAATAAAATTCTGTAGCATGGCACATACAAAGTCGTAAAATAGCATCATAAATTCTTATGCAAACGCACTTAAAATGCATGGATACGATGTATTAAAGCGGCGCAGAGATCCGATCGGTCGGTGTGCGCCGTGTCTTAAGTGTCTTACACCTGAAATTACGGGTGTAAATTGCACACGCCCGCGTATGTATCGATTCTTACGTAATTTCTCACCGTCTCTTGCATACGAAAGTTGAATTCATGCCGCAATAACACGGCGATAATTTCGTCGAACGGCGCATTTAACATCGACGTGGAAAAAAAAAAAAAAAAAATCATCGATTGATTGTTACCAGGCTATGTACAGGGTATTTCCGCCTGTGCTCCGAACAATCTCTGCCTGTGTTTTTTTCCCCTCTGAAAGCTGTTCCCATAAATATCAATTAACGCTCGATTAACTTCAACTGATATATTTACGGTAAGGGTCCCGTAATTTTCTTCCCCTTCTTCGATCCCACGAGACGTACCACACTCGATCTGAAACACCCTGTATATGTATATACTGACCCGTATATATTCGTATCTCACATTTATCTACGTATATCTAAAATAATTATCAGCTCGTGTAGGTGTGCGTGTATATGTGTGATAGACGACGTTACTACTGCTATTCATAGTAAACAAAAATAAATAAAACTCCGCAATATGTCCGGGGCCGAACTGATGTACGCGATATATTCGGGGGTGAGTCCTTCGTATTTAAATTTCCGGTTAGATGCGCTCGCAATCTCGGAACGGCACGGAAACGGAAAAAGATGAGCGTGATGACGACGCAGCTCGCTTGTTCGGCGAAACCGGCGACGTCTTCACGCGACGTCTTCACGCGACGTGTCATTCATGTGCGTTGCGCTCTGTTTACTGTTTTTTCTTTTTTTTTTCTCTCTCCCCTAACGACGACGAGAGAAACAAACAGCGCCTCCGAGAAACGACAGACAGATAGTGTATGCAGAGTATTGCAGAGACGCTGTCGAGTCTCGCGAATATATCGGCTCGCGATCTCGATCATCGCGCGCGCGTCGATGGCGACGTTTATCAGGAGAGCGAGATTTCCCATCAGGAGGAGATACAGTGAGTTCGCTCTTTTTTTTTGCCTACCTCTCCTCCCTTCTTCTCTCGGCGATGATCGATGAAGGCGACTTTCCTTTCCGCGATCGTTCTCGCTGAATTATCGAGTTCCCGGCGATCTGCTCTCTTTCGCGTTTGTCGACTCCGCCGATTATCCGCGCGAATAATTAATGACCGGCCTCTGCGCGCGTGATCTTCCGCGTGCACGGCGTTCACGTGCATCTGCGATGCACGCGAGACCATCTTGCTCCGAAATGGACGGACCCGCGCGCGCAGTTGCCGTCAAATTACCGATATTTACGATGTCGGACTTGAGTCTCTCTTTCGAGCCCGCGGCGCTCAACTTTCGAAGCCCTTCCCTCTTCTCTCTTTTTTTAAAAAAATATATGTAATTTAATAATTATATTTAACTATAATTCGACAATTTAAGAATATCACACATGCACAACGCATATACAACTACGTGTTACATAAAGTTTAAAACGAGGGGATTATTATATAATTAGAGGAATACTTCTTCTAAAGGGGAATAATTCTTCTAATCATCTCATATCATCTAAAATAGTTAATACTTTAAAAATTTCTTTTGACATGCAAGTTTGAGTTTTGGTTAAAGATAATTTTAAAATGCATGAACACACAATGCTTAACTTTTTTAAATCATTGTAATTCTCTAATTGTTTTGAATTTTATAATTTAGTTTATATTCTTTTATTATTCTTTTATTATTCTTTGCATTTTTATTTATTTATTTTTAATTGGAACATATATCTCGAATTTCTCTCATTTTTAAGAGGATCCTCCGCAAACTCAATTGATCGAAGATTGATCTCTCAGATTGATATTATAAATATTTATAATATAATATCAGTCTTCGAAACATTAAATGATTTATTCATGTGATATTTTAAAGAAATCTTTCATCTCTCGGCGAGCCTAGAAACGAAAATGTTACGTAAATGGCATTATGCTTTTATGAGGCTGTATTTCAACTGTGCAACGTCAAAACTTCCGGTTTAAAAAAAAAGAAAAAAAAAGAAATGATATGTCGAAAACGGTTACCATCGCTCTCGTCGCGCGTAACAGGTGATTCTCCCGCGGCTTATTACGTGATTCCGCACAATTGCATAATGAAACATCCGGGCGGGGGAAGAATGAATGTCAGATCCGGACCTTGATTTCCACGGACGATTTATAACGATCTTTCGTTTCACGCATGCCGTCCGATCGCGCACGTGATTCAAAAATTCACTCGTCGCATCGAGGCGAGGAAGGCATAAACGTCGTTATAAAACCTCATATTTATTATCTGCCAATTATTTTCTCTGGCACGCTATTCTAAATTTTTTTTTCCCCCTTAATTGTCCGTTAACGCATCTCGGTAAACCGTATCTCCTATTAGCGTGATTTACGCGCATCGTCAAGTATACTGTTCCGCGAATCCAAAATCGCTCATCGTGGAAACGTTTCTTCTCAGGTAAATCCCCGTTCTTCCCGAGTCTCGAGGAGCAAAGTGGCACCTTGCTGGAAGATCCGAATGCGCCGAGTCAGCTGGACGGCGTCGGCGTCGGTGTAGGCGTCGGCGTCGGCGTAGGCGTCGGTGTAGGCGGCGGCATAACGGCGTCCCAAGCGGCGCCGCTTTCATCGCCGAGCCGGAGCAGTCCGCACAGCCAGGGCAGCGAAACCGGTGAACGTTTCTCCAGGAAAGTCTTCGTCGGCGGACTGCCACCCGACATCGACGAAGGTACGTTGATCATCATATCATATATCAGTATGATGGAAGAACCATTATCGTATAGATGAGATTACATATATGCGCATTTTTTTTTTATTTTTTATTTTTTTTTTTTTTACGATGTCGACAGATGAAATCACAGCCAGTTTCCGCCGCTTCGGTCCGCTGGTCGTCGACTGGCCACATAAGGCAGAGAGCAAATCCTACTTTCCACCGAAAGGCTACGCGTTCCTGCTTTTCCAGGTATATTATATGCATATACGATGTTTCCGATTCAATCCGCTTCTCTTCTTCGTTGTTACAAAGATGTGCTTGAGTTCGTTATAAAAGATTTACTCGAAATTCATACGATGTTACTCGATATTTCAGGACGAGGGCTCGGTGCAGCAGTTGATAGACGCCTGCATCCAGGACGAGGACAAGCTCTATCTGTGCGTGAGCTCGCCCACGATCAAGGATAAGCCCGTGCAAATCCGGCCATGGCGATTGAGCGATGCAGACTTTGTGCTGGACGCCTCCATGCCGCTCGACCCGCGAAAGACGGTCTTCGTCGGCGGAGTGCCACGACCGCTCAAGGCCGTGGAGCTCGCCATGATCATGGATCGGCTTTACGGCGGTGTCTGTTACGCCGGTATCGATACCGATCCCGAGCTCAAGTATCCCAAAGGAGCCGGCCGGGTCGCCTTCAGTAATCAGCAAAGCTACATAGCTGCCATCTCGGCCAGATTCGTACAGCTGCAGCACGGCGATATTGACAAAAGGGTGCGAACGCAGAAAAATTCTAGTTACTCGTATCTTTTTTTTTTTTTTTTTTTTTACTATAAGGACATGAATGGATAAGATCAGTACGATGAGAGATTTAGAACACGAATGGAAGAAGCAAGTCTGTGATGTTTTCGTTAGGTTATTTATAAAGCGTACTATTACTTTTTTACAGATTACAAGAGCTTTTGCTTTCTTCTTGCT
Source organism: Lasius platythorax (assembly GCA_963971435.1). NCBI lineage: Eukaryota > Metazoa > Arthropoda > Insecta > Hymenoptera > Formicidae > Lasius > Lasius platythorax. Next base: position 10,771,264 of record OZ020535.1, read on the forward strand.
CTGAACGCTTCGAGTTTTTCGTTCGCGCTTTTTCACTAATCACGATTTTTTCAAACAGGTCGAAGTCAAACCATACGTTCTGGACGATCAAATGTGTGACGAATGTCAAGGCCAGCGTTGCGGAGGCAAATTTGCACCGTTTTTCTGCGCCAATGTCACCTGCCTACAGGTATATTTTAGTTATCGTTTTGTAACGCGCTACTCTCTCTCCCCCCCCCCCTCTCTCTCACTCTCATTATTATTATTAAATAGTAAAAGAGAAGCTATGAGAGAATTCAAAATGTGATTCAAATTTTCAACTGATCCAAGACTAAAATTTTAAGATTCTTACATGAATGTCAAACAGCAACTTCGTTAAAATTAAGCTTTATGATTTTTCAAGTTTTACATTTATCTATTTTAGTCGTGCAATTCAAAATTAAAATCGTAATTTTTGCGTGACAAATTAAGCAAAAGAAAATTTATTGCTAGTTTTTAGTTACAAATATTTTATTAAATTAATTTAAAAAAATGTTTTTCCCCTTTATATTAATAAACTAAGAAAAAACGGTTTAATTTATAAAATTTTCTATTTGCAGTACTATTGCGAGCATTGCTGGGCAACTATCCACTCCCGCCCAGGTCGGGAGTTCCACAAGCCGCTGGTGAAGGAGGGCGCGGATCGGCCTCGGGCCGTGCCTTTCCGCTGGTGTTAACCCCAGCTGCGTTGTCCCTAATTATCTCGCAGCCCTAGCTAATTAACTACCACCTCTACCAATATTCCCCACCCTCCCTCACGTGCCCCAACCAACCCTCACCTCCCCGCCCCTGCCCCTTCATTACTTACTTATTTACCTACAACAAGAACACAGCCTCAAAACCGCTATTACTACGCTATTACCACTCGATCGTCACGTACTACCACTACTCTATTCTACTACCACTATTACTACTACTACTACTATTACTACTACTACTACTACCACAACTACTATTCTACTACAAATTACTACTACTACTATTACTCCACTGCGCTACTACTTCAAGTTATACCGGTTATACTGGAGGAAGAAACCAGCCGCTGCTGCCCGCCAGTCGATGCAGGCTTTCGGCGTCGCTCCGACCTTTGATCTCACATCCGTAATGACTTGCTGACGTGAACGACCGCACCGGTGTCATCGTCGGGTCAAACTTTGTCGGATATTCGACGGAAGACAGTCGGAACAAAGAGTGAGAGAGAACGATCGGAACCACGCCGAGCCGATATCGTCGAGCCGGAAGAAAAAGAAGAAGAGATATATACGCCGAGACACAGGATTCAGAAAGGAACGGACACGGATTCTCAGTATATCAATTACTCGTACACGTATAATCCTATTTGTCTGCGCTGTAAAATGCACCGGTTCTGTCCGAGAGATCGAGTATCTTAGTTACCGCGAGTCTCTCGAGGAGCGAACTAGCGAGTGAGGGAGGGGGGGGGGAGGGCCGCCGCCGTCGCCCTCGCACCCCGCGCCATCGGCACCGATCGTCGGTCCCGATCCTCCTCGAGTATTTATCGAAATCGTGCCAGCAGCGTGATTGCGATTCGGATCCGCCTCACGCGTCTCGATCCGCCGCGAATCGTCTCTTCCGGGTTCGACTGCCGCATCTCGAGAGAAAAACGAAGGAGTTTCTGCCTAGTATCGTTTATCCAGGTTAGCGAAATTTTTGGTTTCCGACCTGAACGAACGCGGGCGAGTAATTTCTCGGCGAAAGAGACCCGTGCTTTCTCAGCGAATGTTCCGAACGAAATTCCCGCGCGATGAATGTTCGTAAGAATCGTGAATACCTGATCTGATGCGAAAATGTGTTGCCAGAGTGAACGAGCAAGAGAGAAAGAGAGTGCGAAAAAAGGAGAGAAAAAATGAGAATGAGAGTGCGAGAGTGCGAGAGAGTGAGAGAGTGAGAGAGTGAGAAACAAGCGCGAGATCGAAAACGGATATGCGTAGGTGACGAGCGGCGGTAGAAAACGCGGAAGAGAATGATAGGGAGAGGATAGAGACGATACCGAGAGAGGTGAATCATTCGCATTGGATGTTAATCGATAATGAAAAAAGCCACGCTTCAAACCGCTGTGTATTAGGTAATTCTCTGTATCTCACACACACAGTCTCCTCTAGTTATTAAGGACTTATTAAAAATATGTTACATAGATGCGTTGTGTAATGCGTTTCTCGTGCGGATAACGTAACCGCGCGCACGTAGGGAGGCACTTAAGAAAATGATTTTTTACTAATTAACTTATTCAAGTGAGAGAGAGATAGTGTAGAGGAAAAACAAACGCGAAGAAGAAACATAAACGACGGGGAAACTGAGGGTTTAGGGGGAAGAAAAAAAAAAATGTGTCACTTAGACGACGGAAGAAGGGTTGTAAACGGAAACCGTTGAAACTGAAGTAGTTCAATTTTTGATGCGCGCGCGCGTGCGTGCTTCGGCTGTTGTCCGGGCCTGTCTAGCCTAGTCTAGCCGTATCGGATTCTCTGCCAATATTTTCCCAAAATCGGTTAACGAGCCTTCGCGGGAAATGAAGCGAGCCTCGCGCGCGCAAGAGAGAGAGTCAGGGACAGACGGAAAAAGAAATCGATCCGCTATTCGTTCGCGGAGAAAGAGGAACAAAATGCGCGAGAGTGTATAGGACAAATTTTACACTCTGTGACTTTACTACTTTATGTGCAATAAACGATCACTCTTCGCGCGATATTCACGAGATTAGCAAACGCGAATATCCACGAAACGCGTACGCGATTCTCCGACAACGTTCGATAATAAGTGGAACTTATCGAATATCCACGTCTATGAGTCCGTACATTCCTCTTCCTCGGGAAACGAGCAGCGTATCGCGCGGATCTTTTCTAGGGTGGAAGGGGGGGAAGGGATATCGTTTCTCGAAACCAAAGCGATATAAAAATCGTGATTCGCATAGATGGGAAATTGAAGCAGCGATATATCTAGAATGATCGTACCTAATTACTCTCTTCATACGTCCGATAGATGATTGGAAAGTGTCGCGGCGCGTCTTGAAAGGTCGCGTTTCGCGTGGAACACTATTAATAGATTCGTATATTATATAGAGCCGTATGTTGTCGCTCCCTGTACATATATACCGAACCCCCTCTTTTAACCAAGATTAATCAATTAACTGGCGTTTATTAATCGCGACCGCGAGTGTGCACGTTTCTTAATCCCTTTTAAAATAAACGAACTTCTTCGCTGGGTGTATATAATCAAACGCAATCGCCGTAGTTCAAATTGAGGGAGAATGAAAGAGAACGAGGATAGCTAATCACCTCAACCGAGACGCCGTTTATCGCAGTTTATGTTCTCGAAGATTTCGATATAGGGAGTCTCTTGGATGGGGCGAATCGGAGGATCTCTGTAATTTTAAGCGTGACGCTTCCTGACGCGCGTTCTCTTACCGAATTCGACGGTGACCCGGGCAGATTTAATCGATGGGGTTTTTCGACTCGTTTTACCTGCGAAACACAGCTTCCCGAACCGATTCGATCCCATTAGGATCGAAAATATAAGATATCACGATATCTTTGGTACATAACGTAGGATACTTTTGATAACTAAGCAATAGGGAGGGAGGGAACACGTTTGGCACTTAGATACTCGGTGTTGTTCAGCTTCGAGTGACTCTTTTGTTGTGCAAAAAGGCATGTCTCGCACAGTACTTTCGACAATAGCCGGGTCATTCGGTCGACAGTATCTCTATTCACGAGACGGTCAAAGGTCGAGTGTTAGGAAGCGTCGTGCTCGGGATTAGTATGCAAACGTTGTGTGTTCCGCTTCATAGATGACAAAAATAAAGCCACATTCTGTACGTAGCAGCAGCAGTCGGAAGACGTAGTTTAACCTCGCATGACGAGTCTCTCTCGCGATACTCTTCTTCAGCACACGTATCAGACTTTGTGCAATCCACGATATACAGACACGCATACATACACACAACACGGCGCACACACATACACACACACACACACACAGGCGATTATGCGACCAACGGATCACGAATCACGACGTCGCGTGCGAATCTAACAAGAAAGGGACAAAAAACAGAAGTGTAATTTCCACATCTATATATACACATATATATTTATTTTTTTGGTACTCCTTTTTGTATATATCTTGTCTCTCGCCGTATTAGAGATTAGGCGGCGTTTATTAGGGCACCGCGCGCGCGCGCGCGCGTGCGGGGGAAAACCGCGTTATCATATATAAGGTGAATGGTGCGAAAGCTAGTAAGAGGCGGCCGCGTTCAACGACGACCCTCCGTCCCTTCGTCTAAAAAAAAAAAATAAAAAAAAACACGTTATTCGACCCGCGAAGACGTGCGCTCAACGTGGACAGGAAGTCGCGTGTAGTGAAAAGAAAAACCAATAAAACAATGAAGAATGCGAGGGATAGAGAGAAGGGAGGCAGGTATAAGCGATTAAACATTGGCAGAGGCGGAAGTCGTGTCAATCTGTTGAGGCGAATCGCGGGAGAAACAACGGATAAAATGAGCGACAAATGCAGCCGCGAAGGATAGAGTAGAGAGTGGAAGGACCTCGACCGCGACTCGTCGAATGTGTCGCCCGCGCTAAGGGTTTTCGGGGAAGGGAAAGAGATTGGCTAAAAGGGCAACCATTAGGGGATATATAATTGTACACATATAAATTAGTTGATATAGAGCGAATACATTGAATTTTTCTATTCGTTACTATCGCAATATTCTAAATAGACACAATTGACCTTTTTCTTACGCACTCGACAAAAGTTCGAATCAATGCGAAACGGAGAACGGAGATCACACGAGGGAGACTTAGAAAGAGAACGCTGGGGGGAGGAAGCGAAGAACACGATGAGAAATAGGCGAAAAGACGGATGCGAGCAGTTAGTTAGTGCAATTTTACATACGAATCATCGTTCTCGTAAATCGTGCGAAAGAGAGAGAGAGAGAGAGAGAAAGAGAAGAAGAGATAGGAGAAAGTAAAAAAGAGGAGAGAGAAAGATGGAAAGAATGAGTGGGAGAGAAAGGAAGTGAGCGAAAGAGAGAGATAGCGGCATATAATCTGTGCGGCACATGCGGAGAATAAAGAAATTGAAACGCGGGCCGCGATGGGGCATATCGCGTGTATTTATCGCGGACAAATTTATATATATATATATACATATATATGTATATGAGAAGGCACGCCGGTGTTAATCGTGCGCGTGTGCACGCGAACCGGCGCATATATATTAGGCGAAAAATTTTCTCACCCACACACTTTTTGCGAACACGCGAGATCGAGGGTGCTCGTGCGCGGCCACACACACACACACACACACACACGTTCGTACACATAGAAAGCATACACATATACATACATATACAAAACACGTACACACGCTCCACTAATCGATCGATATAATTGTGTAGCGAAACTTACCTAGGTACCAATTCACCTAAATCAATTGATAACTAAAAAATTATATATATTGATATATACATATATTATATACATATAAATATATATTATATATAGAGAGTAGCGTCGTGTTCCAATACTTGAGCGAGCGAGTACTTGGACGAGGACCGAGACCGATTTTTCTAGACAAATTTTTCTATAATGTTCAAAAAATGGATAAAACGCGCGAAAAAAAAAGAAATAAGTGAGCGAGAGGAAGGAGGACAAGACGTATCGCCCCCGTCACACGGAACTGATTCTGTTCCGGAAATGCAAACGCGCACACGCGAATTAAGTACACTTAATCTTGACTTCAAAATCCACACGTAATATTCAATTACAAATTGCAAAGATTTTATCCTCGAGTACACGATTTTTTTCAAATTACACTACACACACACATACATACATACACGACAAAAATCGTAAACGCAAGTATATAATCTTTTTTGTGTCACACACAAATGCACAAGGAAATCATGAAGAGATTTTCACGCATATGCAATCTTTTTTGAATCACAAACACATTCTTCGCACGCGCGTACACACGCACACACACACACATACATGCGCGTTCTCCACACTGTGAGCTACGGATCGTGTCTCTATGGATGTCTAGCTAAATGTTCAACTTCACTGTTCGGGTCGTTTCGCAGGTTCCCCGATTCCCTTCTGATCGCATTCCTCCCTCCGATTGATATTCTCCCATTCTTTATCCCAGCATCGTGTACCTCTCTTTGTGCGAAACACTTATTTTTGTGCTAGCGATATTTAAGGTGCAACGAAGGGGGAAAGAAACATTATGTGTATTCCGTGTTAAAGGCGTATGACGTGTCGACGCTCGCCTTTGAGATTCTCGGGAATCGACTAAGATGATCCCGCTCAACCGACGCGAAAAAAACTATAATTACGATGATCATGTATCCCGAATTTTTACAAAAATTTTTCCTTTATTACAACATAATAGATTCTCAATTCAATCTAATCGTTTCGGTATCCCGAATTTGAAAGATGGGAAATATATACGCTCACTATTATATCTATAATCACAAATGCACAAGGAAATCATAAAGAAATCTGTAATCAAAAAGAATTAATTTCTTTCGCATTAATCGTGCGAATTTGTTTTATACTACGTCGGTTCCCGCAGATCTTTATTCTAAGCCGTCGCCGGATAAACTCTAGTAGAAAGTCAAGGGTTTGGTGCAGCAAAAGCGTAAATCCAAAGTACGTGGGAACAAATTACTTCCTCCGTATTTATAGAAACAAAAATTATGCCGAGATTTTATAGCAAAAATATATGAAGCTAGTTTTTGAGCAAACGGGAATTTGTCAAAAATAATTTCAATGCGTCTCTCTTGAGAAATTTTGTAAAATAAAAATTTCAAGAGATTCTTACGCTAAACCCTTCACAACTCGTGTCTCTACGGGCGGAAACGTCTAATTTCATTCAGAGAATATTTTTCATTCGGCAATATTTCTTTTATATATCGAAAGAACGGTAAATCGCGAGGTGCCCGCATTTTTCGACGCGCGCGAGATATTTTGTCGGGAAATTAGAAAGGTGGACGCGTTTAAAGTAAGTTGATTGTTATTTTCAAAAGGAATCATTCGTTCTCTAATACCTCTCGCAAAAAAAAAAAAAATGTGCCGAAACATGCATATTTCATTTCATGCATATGCAATCGCGCGACACGAACATATCAATTGCGGTCTACATCGATGAATAACGATCGATGAAAACGGAAATTTTATCGCGAGATATGGGGAACATTTTCGGGGAAATTTTTGCATATTGTTTATAGATGTGATATGAATCTTGATATCCTTTCTTAAATGTTTTGCTAATTAGAATCTGTTCTATTTAATATTTGAGTTTGTAAATTAATAAATTGCTGTATTTTATGATATTTAAGACGCGCTGTTATATAGCTAGAGTTTGAGCTACCTTGTTTCTTGTTACTTGATTATCAAGACAATTTCAGACTTTTTTTCTTGCGTACGCTTTAAGAAAAAATACATGACGTAAATGACGATTTACTGTATACGTGAGATAACGTTGGACAGTAATTTATAAACAGCAAGTTTCTGAAAGATTTATTTTATACAAAATAAAATTGCACACTTTATATATTTTATATTTGAATTGAATCGGAGTTATATTTATGATTAATACTTTCAAGTATCATTAAACGCGTTTTCTCATCGCAGAAGCAACTTAGCAGATTTGCTGAAATTCTGATTACCGTAGAGACTCAAAAATTCGAGTTTAAGAGTTTTCGTGCGCGGCGAGGAAAAAGGCGAATAGAGAGAAAAAGTAATAAAGCCGCGACACTGATAGTGTAACATTGTACGCGCATATATGCATATGATATACACATCCAACTCATATACACAAGCAACACACACACACATACATACATACATCAATCAAATGCCCCTGCGCAATGAATAGAAAAACAAAGTACCCGCAAAACTACACCCGCAGTACGGAGTTAACGTTTGAGGTATGCCAGTAACAAAAAAGTAACAACAAAATAATAATAATATGTTAGGTGTGATTCTTCACCTCCTTTGTAATATGTGTGATAAAGCATAATATATAATAATATAATGACAATTATATAGATTAAATATATATTATATATATATAAAAGTACACTAATATATATAATTGATAATAACGATTGAAATATATCTAATATATTGTGACAGACTTTGAAAAAAAAAAAGAAACGGGATGTAATTGAAATTAGAAAAATGGATATTGCGCGACACGACAGTAAAAAGCGAGAGAAAGAGCGCGCGAGAGAGAGTACAGAAAAGGTATGCGCGAAAAAGACAAGCGCGTAATTAATCAGACACGTGGCGCACGTGATCCCACACGTGGGGTTGCGATTAGGCTGATTTCCGACTCGCTCGAGCTCAAGCGGACCTACTGTCGTTCAAGTAATGCGCGTACAATTAAAGACGAGCGTGAAAAAGAAAACACACATTGATAAAAGGAAAAAAAAACGTGGGAGGGAACGAGTAACAATGGTAGTCATTTACGATAGATTTGTATTTTTCAGTGTTGAAAAGTTTTTTATACCGCTGTTATATTCTTGTCTAAATATCTTACAATTAGTTCAGAGAAGTTTGCGCGAGTGCGTGTATATGTGTGGAACGTTTCTGTGTATCTGCATGCGCGGGTCCGTGTATGTTTGTTTGTATGTGTGAGAGAGAGAAATATATGGGGTGCAAGAGACGGAAATAATCTAGCAAGAAAAGTGCCGAGAAAGAAAGAAAGGGATGATTTATCCGCTATCGCAGAATCGATGAAAAATACATCAGCGAAAGAGCGTATGCGTAATTATGCATAAGTTTTCTATCGAACCGATAAGTCCTGACGCAAGGATTCGTGCCGTCTAATTTCGAAGGAAATCAAGAAAAGAGAGAAGAACAAAAAAAACATGATTTGGAGATTTATAAAAAAAGAAGAAATAAAAAAGGTCCGATTCTCACGATCCCTTGCGTAGGGTCTTCCTCGAGATGCGTCTTTGCGCGACAGAGATGATCTCGAGGAACGATAGAATAATTGTCGAAAGATCGAAACTGCGCGGGAAAGAAAAGCGAGAAACGTGCGTGATACATACGTAGGATCCTATTATTGCTTGAATCATTATGCGAGAGAGAGAGTGAGAGAAAGTGAGAGAGAGAAAGAGAGAGAGAACTGTAAACCGCGTACACCTCCTGCTCACCCTCTGATGTACCGTTTTCCGAGTATGATTTGATTAATTTTTATTTTTTTAAATAAAGTTATTATTCTTATATTTTACGAGATGCTATTAGATAAATCTTATATAGTATTTTGTAAATAAGCGACACAGATCTTTTTGCTCTTCGTTTTTTCTTTTTATATACACACATATACATATATGATCGAGTCAGAAAAAAATGGTAAAACACACTTTTTCAATGTGTGATAAAATTAAGTTTCTTATAAAATCGTGCTAACAGAAAATCATTATTTACGGCAACCATCGATTCTATATTCGAAAAATCATTGCATAGGCTTAATTACTTTGCTTGATCATACGTACTATGATCATATACATATGTGTGTGTGTGTGTGTGTGTGTGTGCGTGTGTATGTGCGTGTGTGTGTATGTGTGTGTATTGGCGTGTGTGATTGGTTCAACGTGATGACAGTGGATAATTTCACTTTTTAAGAATTTGACAAAATTGATCTTAGAACTAAATTTAGATTAATTTCCTCGAATTCTCGAAAAAAAATGAATAGATTAGTCGCTGTTACACTGAATCCTTCGCGTTTATGTACACAGACGTAACGGATGATACACACACATACACATACACAGAATCGAGACCAACATCTCGCTGTCGACCGGCGCCGACGTGGGAGGCGACAGGCGTCGCGTCGCGACGATGTAAGATGAATTTTGTAAATTTTTATTATAAAACATCGCCCGTCTCTCCGCTCTTCCACGTGTGCGCGAAACCATGTCGGACCGGTTTAACGAGATTTCGGTTTCGGAGCGCGTAGGTGCCTTTTTTTTTATCCGCCTCCGACGAGTCGAGAGACGCCGCGGAGTGCCTTCGCCTTTTCCTGCATTATGCGAATTGATGAACGTCGTCGACGAGAGAGTCGGCAACGATCGCGCTACGACGACGGGTCGATTCTCACTATTAGTTCGAAATATTATTATTCCGCAATCTATCTATCGATATTGCGATTTATACTGCGATTTATCAGTACGATTAAGATTATTCATATTATTACTACTACTACTATTATTATCATTATTATTACGATAGAGTCATTATTATAGACATTTCTCTTACGTACCAAAGAAGTAGAATACGTCGGAATACGTATGCACCGAGAATACATACACATGCACTCCCAGTCAAACACACACACACGCGCGCGCGCGCAGACTCAAGACGGATAAATTCGAAGGCCGAGAAAAAAATCGCGACGAAAGGGAGCTTTGTCGGCATCGAAATTCTCTTCTCGATCCCGTCGGGTACGCCAGTCAGTTTTTGTTGCCCGGACGACGAAGTCTTGAGCGTGAAATCTTGAGATTTTTCCGACAGTAAACGCGATACGGATCTATCCGAGATGAAGGGAGATTATGCTACATCCTGATTCGATGCTTCGATATGATCGCGCTAACAATAAGACAATGCAGTCGAAGAGTTCAGTACGGAAATGAGATATGTCCAGAATTCGTAAGGTCCACCTTCGGTACAATCACGTATTCAAAAAGCGGACTTTATAAATTATAATCTTCTTGTGTGTATGAGAGAAATTCTTGGAGAAAGATTCCGAAAGACACCGTAAAATCTAAAAGTCGCGCCAATATTTCGGCTTTTGAAATTGATTTATCACGCGTCTTTTGGATCCTCGCGTTATTCGGTATATCGATAGCGAATTAAACTTTTTTTTTTTCTTATTCTTTTATCTTTTTCCTTACATTAATCGATTATATATGTACATGTTGAGAGCGAGGCGAGGCCGCCCTTGTGTTCGCGGTTCAGCCGATCGCGTGCTTAGTATAATTCGAATTAAAATATGTAGACTTGCGTAATATACAAGAGAGAGAGAGAGAGAGAGAGAGAGAGTGGCAGAGAGTGGTAAGCTTAAATAAATATTAAATGAAAAATTTCTTGGAGCGTGTGAAGGTAACGCGACAAGAGTAACGCTAATTAGCGAACAGCTGGGCGCAGTGCAATGAATTGTGTAAAACGGTAACGAGGGGAAAGCGAAGTGCACCGTGCGCGAAAATGCGACGAAGGGTACGACGACGTTCGTTCCTATTTTCATTTTTTTTTTTTTTTTTAATTCTTTTTTCTTTCTCGAAGGCGACAATTCCGAAAACGGATGTTCCGCCCGGTGTTGAGTAAACGCGCGAAAGGATAGCGAAATCGGAGCGCTCCAGTGTCCCAGAGGCGGGCAAAACGAAGAGCGATGTTTGCTCTCGGAGAAGGAAGAAAGTCGGGGAAGAATCTCGATCGAGATTGACCGAGGGATTGCAAACCGGGGATCAAGACCCGGATTGACCCTCCCTTCCCATCCCTTCCTCCCTGTATGTATTAGCGATTCGCTGTCCCTTTCTAGATGATAGTGATCCTCTCTTATCTGTAGCACACAGAGAAACGGAGAGAAGGTGAGAATTGAGTTGATCCTCGGGCTCGTCGGTGCGCCCGATTTGGCCCCCGCGAGCCCGATTAGTCGAATTACTTCTATTACGAGGAAAAAGTGAAAAAAAGCAGATATAGTGTCCCTTAGGTGCGAAAGTAGCGTGTTTTTTAATACTATCTCGAATTTCTACGAAACCTCGATTAGCGAATCCTGTACCTGCATTAACTAGAAAAAAAAAAATTAAAAGAACTCCCGCGACGACGCGGGCGGTTTTTTTTTTTTATATAGAATTGCCGCGTCGAAAGGGAGAGCGAGCGTTTCGCCGTGTATTTCGTCAAGTATTTGTAGAATCGGCTTATTGTTACTAATCTTTAATATATATATTTAAGATATTATATATATATATATATAAATATATATATTATATATACATATATAGATATTGTCCTAAGCGTGTAATTGTGAATACGAATATTTCTATGATCTTGTAATATATAAATTATATATATATGCAATTATACGGGGGAAAAAATCAGAGAGATGCAACTTTTACGTAATGAGTTATATAGTTACCACCACGCATTGGAATGATTATCGCACCGCATATGGGCTAATTTTCAGAGTGCTTGTATGTATGTGTGTATATGTTTTCCTCAGTGCGTGAGCCGTCAGGCTCGCTAATAAAATGTCTATTAATCTTCCGCATGTGACACGATGTATGTGTGAGTGTGTATCTGTATATATACATATGTTTTGCCCACCTCTGAGTAACCCTGGCTATAATCTGTCCCACGCGAACGTAATTCTCCTTTTTTTTTAAATTTCTCCATCTATTGGGAGAGTCAATTGATAATAATTCATTCAAAAATACGAGTCAAACCCGAGAAAGTAAATCGGATGGCAAGTTGCTTATCTCTCGCAATAAAAGTTTATAGACTTGCGTTTATTTTTTCTATTAACTTTTGAAAAGCATAAGTAATTTTCTATTTGCTCTTCTCTTATGGACTTTATATAAATTAGACATTGCAGAGAAATTCCACCGAGTGATAAACTTCGTTATTTATTACACACGTTTTCCTCGATGAATCAAGTTTGAGATTTCTATTTTCTGTAACTAAAGTTTTCTACAATCACATTCTCTCCGTTTGAACGATCAAACGACACTTTCTAGCGTTTTGCGTGGTCAATCTCGTTTCCTGATTTCGTCGTGTTTTTTGAGAATGAAAGGTGTAACTAAAAAAAAAATATTCTTAAGGGAAAAGAAGGCTACGAAAACTCTAAAGATTCAATATTGAAGAAAATATACTCTTACGATTAATTAAATGTTTTCACAAGATATATTTAAAATCTTTAGGAAAAAATAAATAAATGGTATTTTCCCAAAGCATTTAAAACGTATAACAGAGTTTCAAAATTAAAAGTTAAATGTTCAAAAAAAAAAAAAGAATAAACTATTACGATTAGTTACGTTTTTCACGAGATATTTTAAATCTTTAGAAAGAATAGACGCGATATTTTCTCAAAGCATTTAAGATTTAACTCTACTCTCAGTAGGGAAGGGAGTCTGAAAGCTTCAATGTCGACGAAATTCGATGGAGATAGTGAATTACTGCGGGATTACATCGGAGAGACGATGATCCCGTGGATGTAGCGAATGACAAAATGATTATATCTTTTAGAGAGCGTAAGTCGTCGCGTGCGATCAGGCTAATCGCGACGGTTTTGCAAGACAAAGGAGATCGTCTCTCTTTATACAATCGATCGATATATTATTACATATATATATACACGAAATGCATGCACGAGGGCGAAAGTATTCGCGCGTGTTACACAACCATAGACACATTCCCGATACATTCGCGACACACCCACATGGAACACACGACACTTACGTGTCACTTATTTGAGTGATATGACGATAACTAACGTAGTAGGCTCTTCGTTTTTTTAACGTGTACATTTTCAGAGGATATTTGAAATTTTGTGATTACGCGTATTATAAAATACGAGGCACAGAAGGAAGAAAGAGAGAGAGAGAAAGATAAAGTGATGAATGCAAGAAGATGAAAGAAGAGATTCGAAAGAGAGAGAGAGAGAGTGTGAGAGAGAGTCGAAGGGAAAAGTAGGCGCGATGCCGATTTATTGATTATCCTTAGTATCTAGCGTGTAGCGTATCGATATTGATATATAGAGATACTAAAATGATTAAAAAAATCACGAGCGCGCCCGCGATCTTATAGTAGAGAAAATAAAAAAAAAACAGCGGGGGGATATATATAATAAAAATAAGAGAAAAAAGCGGCGCGCGATCTCGTTGCTAGCCAATTTGCTCCTACCAGTCCTTTTTGTACCAGTTCTTTTTTCTAAATAATCTCTTTATATTGTAATATGTATTCTATATATGCTTAGAAAACGAGAGAGACTTTTGTATTAAACACGCGACACTCGATGCGCGCGTCCATCACGAGACACGAGTTAAATTAGTAGCGAATTTTTTACGACCGCCGAGAGACGATCAAGAGATTCTCGTCGGGTCGATTGATGATCTTAGCTCATGAACGTAGGCGTTCCTTCGATGCTACAATCGCGACGAATAATAATAATAATAATAATAATAACGATTATAATTATATAAATAAGAATAATAATGATCAGACACATACACACATACACACACATATACACACTCTTGCGGATGGAACCTTCGGGCAGACGAGGATAGAATTTCGTTAAAGCAACAATTCGCTGTCGTAGTCGTTGACTGTCGATCGGAAATACCGTGAAATATCGCGGATCGATCAACGAGTGGATCACTCGTTTGACGAACGACGCACGGCTGTGAAACATGACAGAAAGATGTCTGAAAGATGTTCGGAGAGTTAGAGAACGTCTTTTACGGCATTTCTCTGAAAATGTTGTCCGTAGAACATTGCTCTATGAAATTAACATACTCTTGATAATAAAAGGTCTGGAATATAAATCGAACGAAGAGGGAGAAGACATACACACACAAACACACACATATCCGGTGAGCGCATTTTCGAAGCTGCGCAGAAAGCCGAGCTGTTTTTTTTTCAGCAGTTGAAAATCGTAATTTCTCGTCGCAAAATCGTATCTATGCGTGAAATAGCGAATTCCTTCATTTACGAGAAGTTTCGCGGCGTGTCGTCTTCAGAGCTCTCGCCAAATCGAATTTTGCCGATAGGAATCGATCAACGATACTCTTATTATCACTCGATTCCGTCATCTCGCAAAATTTGACTCCCATAGAAATTATGTCACTTTCAACCGCTGACATTTTTCAGCTCACCGATGTTTCTAACGATGACGAAGAGAGAAAGGGCGAAGGGGGTGGGATCTGGAGGGTGTCGAGGGGAACAAACGAAGCAGCCTTTTTCGTGCATTAGATATTTTTTTATATGACCGGTCGTGCGTTTTGCGAGAAAACACTTGTGCGATTTCTCGACGCTGCGTTCTTCGGGACAATGCGGGGTTGGAAGAAGGGGAAAAAGGGAACGGAGAGAATCCTCTACGGGAGGAACCGAATGATATAGTGATGAGATGATATGGGTGTGTATGTGTGTGAGGACGAATGCGAAGCGAATGAGCCGAATCGTAAGGATGAGGAGAAAGGGACGCGATAATCTAGGATGATGATTTTTTACCTTTTTCTAAAATATGTCAATCGATTTAAGGTGTTAGTAGCACATGTTGATGTTCGATATAATCGCGGATTTTGAAAGCGAACGCGTGTTTGGCAGAATAAGAAATTTCATGCAGCGTGAGTGAGGAATCCGGAATAAGAGAAAGAAATGCATGCAGCGGAAGCGCAGGAGAGTGAATGCGAAGAGCAATTCTTAATTAATTGTGCACACACACACATAGCGAAAAAATATGTCACACAGAAATATATGTTTAGTTTAAATAATATGGGGAGGGGAGGGAGGATTATTATGTCTAATTACTAGTTTTTTATCGTGGCGAAACGTAAATCTTCCGGATCTCATTTTCCAAGAAGTGATAATTTTGATTCTTCGTGATTCTCTCTGTTTTTGTGTTCACGATCACGAATTTATTTCGTGAACGGAAGTGACGGAAGTGACTTTAAAATGCGAAAATCAGACAATGATCGCGTTATTCAATCGTGCGATTAAATGTAGCAACTAAAAGCGCTCTATATTAATATGTTTCTCGCGTACGAGACGATAGCATTGCTGATACATCCTTTTTAGGAACTTCATGTTTTAGCATTTTACACTGTCACGTATATAATGGAACTGTAATAACACCCACCGTGTCAACTGAACGTATATTATGAATACCAGTAGGTTTGATGGATTATATGGTTGCGTGTGTGTATATACATATATACACAGAGAAAGCGAGAGAGAGAAGAGAAATTATTTTTTAAATTTTATTTAAACCTATGTCTTACATCTTTTTGTTATCGAAATTATTATTTTTGATATAGTTGTATTAACGGACGTTTAAAATGATTATCTATTTTTCTGATTAACAAGTACTTTAATTTAATAAATGAAATACCACACAAATATCTCACAACACAATATATCTATATATCTTATAGTAGGAAATAGTAGAAAAAAAATTTGTTTTCATCTATTCGTCGTCACATTGTTGTTTACTCTTGATGTTTGTATTAACGTGCGATCTAAATCATTATCTCTATCCTTTTAATTTTAATAAAACTTTAATAATTTAAGTAATTTAATATATATAAACGGAATATTATAAATTAACAATTATATTTTATAAAATAATATCTCTATTTTTTTAATTATAACAAAAATACTTTATTAATTTATATAATATATAAACAGAAATACACTATATGTATAAATTGTCGATTATATTTTATAAGAATATTTTATAATGTAAAATATTTTTTATTTGTACGAACTATATGTTACACGAGACACGAGAATCTCGTGAAATGGAAATAGAGATGCATTGTATATTATCGTGCGACTATGTAATTTTCGAGCTCCCGTCATTGTTAACTATAGCGCAGTATTATTTATACATAGAGACGGCCATCTATTCGCATACTCTCTGATCGAGGAATCGTGCAATTTGTATTATCGACGAAATCGTGAAGACGACCCATTTGCATCAATTGTCAGATGACATTCGTGTTCTATTTTGCAAATCTCCACTCTTTGTCGGTCGCATCTTCTGATCGCTCCTGTCTCAACTATGCTCAATTTACCCAATTAACTTTTTAGCGTCGTTCGTACTCGTTGTTGGCGTAGAAACGAGAACATAATCTAGTAGCCGAAGGGATACTCTCGAGCAGCAATAGAGCAAGCGCTCTTTACCGATTTTTTCCACGTTCCCTTCCGCTCGCGCGTGTTGAGATTCGAAAAGGACAGATTCTCACGATCCCTAATAATCAAAGATAGATCTAGATTGATCTTTCGAGTTAACGATTCGCTTAGCGACTTTTCGATTCTCGGGGATATTATACAGCAACTTTTGTCAACTTCAAGGAATCTAGATTGAGAGCAAAAAATCTTGTAGTTCTAGATCCAGAAAGAGAGTCGAAAAATCCAAGATTAGAAAAGAATGTAAGAAAATAATTTTAAATTAAAATTGAAGAGATAATCAACGTTAATAAAATATTGAAACGACTTTTAACATCTCTAAAAAAAATTTTTCTTACATTACGACTAATATCCACTTTCTTTCCGTAGGGATTTAGATCTTGAAGATCTAGATCCACACTGCGGTGCACAGTTTTCGACTTCTTCGTACTGTGATTGATCTCCCACGAGAACCACGATAGTCCACAATTAATCGGAAGGAGAGATTAGAGAGCCGCTCATAAAATACATGCACGCTCACTGACGCATAAATACACGCGATCGAATCGCGAGTGCGAAAGCGACGCGTATCTTCGCTTCGACAGCGACTCCTCGTTTTTCTTCCTTTCCTTCGAAAACTCGCTCGAGTCTCGTCCGGAGGAAGCCGACGAACGATAGGAAATAAAAATAGAAAATTGATGAAAAAAAAAAAAAAGAAACGAAAGAAAGAGGGGAAACGTGCAAAGTATCCTACGAGAGCCACCGCACCAGGCCAACAAACCAAGCAACCCACGCAATACATATATATCTCTTTTGGGGTCGACAGAACCTTCGTAAATGTAAAACATAGTCGTAATCGTTTGATAATCGTAGCTTAATTAGCGTGTAACACATAATAGAGTTTATTTTTTGGTCGCAGAATATTGTTATAAATATATTAGCCGAGAGCGCGAGAGGAATATTTATGTGTGTGCTTGTATGCGTGTCACGTGTATATGTGAAACGAAAGAAAGAGAGAGAGAAAGAGAGAGATATTCGAAGACGAACGTACATATAACGGAAGCGATCTGTAATCGGGCGTGCGGAAATCACGTGTGATGCTGTGTACGTACGTGTGTTGTACGTGTTTCGTGCATGATGCAACGAACGAGTGCGCGCGCGTCTCACGTTTAATTCAACGTGTGAATGTGTGAAAACTATTAATTGTGTGTGCGATTCCGCGCGATAATGTAAAGCAGCCGCTGCGACGACCCTCGCGACCGGATAGATCTTTCGCAATAACGTGTTTGGTACACGATAAACGCTAACGTCAAGTCGCGCGTGAATGATAATGATAAAGAGAATCTAGGATGAAAATTATACTGTGCTAAGATTATTGGCGAACTTTAGCGTTCACCGTGCACGAAATACGGTATTGGCCCTGAAAGTTCTATAAAATTCGACGATATTCGACCGTCGGAATTTTTTTCCGAATACCGCGGATCCCGATTTTTTAACGAGCGTATTTAACAAACGCTTGTTTTTAACGAAAGATCATGTTAACGGCTCTTCACGTTAACGATCACGCTCGGCGATAACTGGCGAATGTATTCTCCGATCAGAGTTCCCGCGTATTTAGCGCTAAATGCGATTTCTCTGGCTCGCGTACATATATATCTAGCAATTTTTCGCGTTCCAGATAAATAAAGCGCGGAACGTATTTCGAGATAAATACGGAAGAAACGTGAACTCTCTCTTCCCCTGCGAACGCGAACGTTTGCCGTTCGCTCCAGCTGATCGTTCGAATCGCGCGGAGGATATATATCGTGGCATTAATAACGTTAAGATATAGCGGGCATATAAAAGCGAGAGGGGCCGTGATGCGTGCGGTTTCGCGTAGGATAAGCTCGGTCTGCTGTAATCGCACCGTGCGAATCGTACATTACGACATAAATGCTTTTTATCGAACGCTCTTTTGAGAATTTTATCGAATTATATACTCTTCGCGAAAGAGATCGAAAGAGATCTATTTGCTTTCGCGATTTTTCTCGATGGTTTGTTGAGAGATATATCATTGGATTTTTATTAATTTTCACGATTGCAAGTCCCGCGTTATTGATTTAATACGTAATAATAATATTTAATAATTTTCCTAGCTCTTTCTAAAGCGACCACGACATGACACGATGCGGTTGCAGCAGGGCAGAAATCATCTTTGCGCTGATATATATGCGTATACATAAATGTATGTACATATAAAGAAATGTATAGACCTGCGGAAAACAGAATGTGAGAGAGAAATGTGAGAGTGAACGAGAAAGACAGAAAGGAAATGCGAATAATAGATGAACGGAAGAGAGAACGCTGTTGTCAAATACATGCACAAGATGGATCATTGTCACGCAATATTTCGTTAATGACGGATGTGTTCAGAAATTTGAAAGACAAATTTTAATTTAAAAATATCGATATTGCAAGAGTTTTTAGCAAGAAAGTTTCTTTGAAAATATATAAAAATTGATTACCATTATCTTTATTAATAAAAGAACTATTGGGCCATAATCATGTCAGTGTAAATCTTTTAGTTTGATTCGTTAATGGACATATTTGACATATTCTATGTGTACATAAAACAATGATTGTGGATTAAATAAATATTATCGATATTATTAGAAAGTCTATTTTCAATTTTAGAGAATAAGTTTTAGAAAGTGAAGAGAATATGTCTGTCATTAGCCGAAATAATCGGCGATAATGGGACATCCGGTGCTGGTGTACACGTACGTAGGCAACGATATTAATATTTATTAATTATTGGCGCGCGCGACATCCTGTCAGGACGGTTTTCCACAGGGAAAAAGCATCCTTTGGGAAGTCGTTTGCGGCGGCGCGTTCCGACCCGTCTCGTTGGAACAATTTATCAGTAGGCTCGTACTTTCATGCTCGTTTCTCGGTCACATGTATACACATACACACATAAAACACACACAATCACACACATACACTATTATAATTACTCAAAAATAACTTGTACTATGTAACTATTACTATTTTTATGAATTTTTGTACATTTTTCTAATTATTTTGTATAATAATCGTTAGCGGAAAGAGAGAAAATGGTAGAGTCTGGTACCCACCTCCCCAAAAAAGTGTTCAAAGCGGAGAAAAGGAGCTACATCGACGACGAAAAGAAACGTAGAGAAAAATGATTAAAAAAAAAAAAAAGAAATTTCGGTGTGGAGTGTGCGAATGTTTGTGCGAATCTTGTGCGAACGTATGCGCGCGATCATCGTGTGCGCATGTATTTGCGAGTATGTATGTGAAAAAGAGAGAGAAAGATAGAACGACGAGAGGTATGAAAAATAACAAAAAAGTATGTGAAAGGGAGAGTATATAGCGTGCACGAAATTTTGTGAAAGTAGAAAAGAAGAAAAGGAGAGAGAAAGAGAAAGAACGAAAAAAAAAAAGAGGAAAAGAAGCCGCGAGTGTCGACAATGTAGTCCACCGTTTGTCTGTGTAATCTTGTCTTAATCTGTCTCCTTGTCTGTCTGTCGGTTTGCCTGTCTGTCTGTCCGTACTGTGTTTTACCGGGGGAGGAGAATTCGTTAAGATCCTAAAGACGTAGCATTACTTTTTCTCTGGATCTATGACGACGATGACGACGATAATGATTTTTATGTTTTGTATCAAAAAAGAAAACGTGCGTGTGCGCGCGCGATAAAATTTCTTCGCAACAAACTTACTAAAGGTGTATGTGTGTGTGTATGTGTGTGTGTGTGTACACACACACACATACACACACACACAAATATATATCGTAGGAAAAAAGGAGAGAAAGGGGAATAGAAAGAGAGCGATACCGACCGAAAGGAAAGAGAGAGAGTGAGTGAGAGGGTGCAGAAGTATTGGGGAAATATAATTAAAACAAAAAAAGAACGATTAAATGATGTTCAAAATGATAACGATAAAACAAAAGGAAAAGAAAAACGATAGAGGCGGAGAGGATTTAATTCCGCGGCTCTCATAAGCAGACGCCGCGAAAAGTCGAGAAAAAAGATGTGTGGAAAAAAAAGATCTACTTCGTATTTGAGACGACGTGTTTGTTATAATTATAAGAGAGTCACCTTTTCTTTTTTTCTCAAAATGAAATGCTATAAAATAGATCAATTCTTTCATGGATACGGAGTCTCCTATTGCTTTCGTTCGATCCGTTTCCATTCCACGAGAAGTATTTATCAGCGAAGGGCTCGGAGCAAAGCTAGCGTAAAAGCTCGCGCCATTCGTAAGATTAGTCTGGTACGATCTAAAATGAATCGGGCGAATTATAGAGTCTCTTTGTTCATAATTATATTTTATTTATACTGTTGCTCCGAACCGTTCGAACGTACTTCCTGTCCTCAACGAACGTTCCCGTAAAAACATAATAGTGCCTCGAATGCAGAGTCTCTGCGAACCAAAAGACATGATCGCGCGCGATATAGTTCGTACGATTACTATTCTATTCTTATTACTTGATATTTATATGTGCAACTTTTCGATTTTGTTTGTTTCGATCCCTTTTATTAGTATTTTAATAAATGAGTTTGTTAAAAATAAGTTGATATTTTATTTATATTACAACTTGCGCATTTTCTTTCTCTTGCTTTTAGTATTAAAATATTATGTTAAATCGTTCTGGAAATATTATGTTTAGATAGTATAGATAATATATCGCAAGATAATTGCTCCGATAGTTTTATAGCCGTACGTTCGACATACATCGATAAAGCTAAAAGGTAAGTAATATATACAACTTCAAATTAAAGATGAATATTCGCGAATGGAATATTCAAGAATGCAGAGATTTGTCAATAAAGATAACAGTACCTTTTATTACGTAGATATCATAGCAATCTTGCGTTGGAAAAATCCAAATTATCATTGGCACTTTCACAAAGTAAATAATCTTTTTAAATTGATTCATTTTTATATAATAATGACACAACAACACTATACGATACATCCTTTGTATACATAGAATTATATATTGAAGTTGGCTACACAACACACACATATTGAATATTAGTTCGTTCATGTATATTCGACCAGGTGGCGCTTAAAACACTATTTTGCAGTGTCCCTAGAGGCACTACATTTTAACACTAGAGAGACACTATATTTTATCTAGGGACACTATATTTTTGAAATAAAATACAGGAGTTAGCTATCTATTTTTTTATATCGTCTGTGGTTCATACTCTCTATATCACGATCATACTGTGTGTGTGCGATCTGACATTTCTAACAGTAAACTCGTTTGATATGTCGAAAAAGTGCATAAGTTAAATATGCTTTAATGTATGCCGATTACTCCAATTAATACTGCAATAACGCGTGACATTTTACACGTATTTCTCATCTGAATTGGATAATAAAAGAAGACTCCTTTGTAAGTATCCTTTGGAACTGTTTTTATACAAATAAACAGTGCGTCTCGTTTTTTGTACGCTTTTATTAATTAAAACGCAATTCCGAAGGAGAAACTATAAAGTAATGAACAATTCTATTACATACATTCATGACTTTAATGCATATTTTATAAAATTATATAAAATGAAAAAGCTTTTGCAATCTATCCTCTTAAAGATAGTTAATACCATAATTGATTTGTTTTTATAACATTTGTTTTAACCTCTTATTTAAATACTTTTACTGCATAAGTACAGGGCATCAATTTTCTTATTTATATTCTTCTTATTTAAGAGTACTTGATTTACTTTCTATCAGACAAAATTTTTATATTAATAAAAACATGTATTGTATGATATATTTATATACAATTTTTTTGTTGCAGCAAACTGATCGAATAACTGATGCCAATATTACAAATCATTAAGTGGTTTAATTAATTCTTCCACTTGTAAATATATAAGAAACTGAAATGGATCTTTCACTTGTAAATGATTACTTGAAGACATATTCTGGCAGAGACAAAATGTTAAGAACCCTCTCTTATTCGGCAAAGTTACTTACTGTATGTACTTCGTCCAAGAATACTGAAAAAAAACTTAAGACCTTTGGAAGCCAAATGAGTGAATGCAGAGTGATGTTGCGCTTATTAGATGATCTTCCAATGCTTCATTGCATAATGATATATGGATGGGGAAAAAAGGTAAACTCCTGTTTATTTATATAATAATGTAAATTAGAAATTGTGTACACATGATTAAAAGTGTGTAAATATAAACCTAATATTACCTTGTAAAAGGTAATATACCTTTTAAAAGATATATAATATATACCTTTAAAATATTACCTTGTAAAAGGTAAAATATTACCTTGTACAGCTAGAAGTTTTATTTATTCAAAGAATACTGTACAATGGAATTATGTTACATACCTTTTCTATATATAGAGTCATTAAAATTTCATATATAATCTAAATAATAGGAACCTGACTGGTTGATTAGATGGAGCCAAGTGATACAAAATGTAGTAGACATTATTTATTCTCCTGTAGAGCACATTTCTTGGGCTGGTCAGCATAATATCATATCAATCAATACTGACAAATGGGACCTTACTACAACTTGGTTTTGGATAGTCTCTTTACATCTGTCATTACTTAGGTAAGTGAAAATATATTAAAATATATTTTTTTAATCTATTTGTGAAGAATCTATTTCTATATTGAAGAATATTTTTTATTTCGTGTTGTCCAAAGTAAAGTTTCATCCAAAAATTAGTAGTCTTGAATGCATCTGTTATAGATACATTCAATTTTGATGTAAAAATCAATATGGAAATATAAAATATCTTCATTTAATAAAATAATTATTATTTCAGATCACTGAGACTACTCCAAAAGCTTCAAAAGTATAAAACAGGCTTGGAAAAAAGTAATTCTGATGCACAGTAAGTATTATATTATTACGAATTTTTACATACCTTTTTTAAGAAGGGATAATTTTATATTAATGATAATATTATTTTGAGAATCTGGAACAAAAAACATGAACTTTACATATTTATTCCTTCTATCAAATATAGAAGCACGTTGAAGGAGATCAATGAGCAACGACAGAGTGCATTATTGGTATGCACACGTCTTGCGCTGGATATTACTTATGCAATTAGTTACTTACCACCGGGCGTACTTTGGGGAGGCCGTTTAAAAACATGGCATGTTGGTGCACTTGGCACACTATCGTCGTTAATCGGGCTTTATCAGGCTTTTAGCCAACGATTAAAAAGTTGAAAATATTGTTAAATAAGAAAGTTTTATCATTACATTGATTGTAAAAAATATGGGTTATGGGATTGTATATATTATGTTTAATAATAGCATCAAATTATTAATATATGTTCAGGCTTATATACATTACTTTTTGTATTTCGTCGACAAATGTAAATTTTGTAAATTATAAAACTGAAATAAATACACAAAGTATTGTATGTATGTATATAAATGATATATGAATATATAAATATGTATAAGGAAATTCAAGAGTATATAACACGTATTTCATTTTGTAATTATCTTTATAATTAATTACAGTAATTGGAAAGAATTACAATCTTTTTATTTTTTAATAAATGTGTTAAATAAATTTATTAAAAGAGAACTATGTGTGTGACAAATAACTCACTTTATGTTGGATATAACTTTTGCAGTTAATTATCACGGACATACTTTGGGGAACCATTCGATAAAGCGTAGACATTTTTTAATTTAAATTTAAAAGCAATTTTTTTATATTCGATTATCGTATAAACACTCTATTACATACTTTTATATTTTATTGTAATAATATCATATTTATCAATGATACATTATTTTACCTCTTCGTTAAAAATTATTTATATAAAGGTCACTTAATTAAAGTTCGTTTTTAACTCATTGTTTAATTTTTTAATGTTAAATATCAGAATAAAAAAATGAACAAAACTATCAAATTTGAATCGACATCGATTATAAAATCACCAAGAATTCTTCAATGACGATGGCAGATTGCTCTGTATATTGTAGAAAGTTAAACTTCATAATTAATGCTAAAAAAAAGTATGACTAATTGATTCTGAGTTTGGTTTTTTCAATGTAAATATTTCAATATCGATACGATTGAAATATATATCAAATGGTTACATTTTTAGTCAAAAACGCAAGCGATGCGTAAGGTTTAAATTGCACATTAACTGCACATTATTCAAAATTGTAAAGCTACGTTAATTTTTTATTTAGTTATATTGGCTATCAGATTTACACAAGTGACAGAGTATCGTAAGACTTCTTATTTTATATATCGACAAGAATCATCATATTATTTTGCGAATTAATTTTTAAACGTTATCAATAAAAGTTAAAGAATAGAGGAGGCACTTCTCTCACCTGAGATTAAAATAAAATACTTTGAATCTATCTACGATATATAATCTATGAATCGATCTAGGTCTTATTACACCAATATTGATCGACGCTATAAACTTAATATTTTAGTTTATATTAAAAAATATTTTGTGTTAAAATAAGCACTTTTATTTAACCGGTGCAACTTGGTCTAATTTTTTTAAAAGCTAACATTAAGCACACATTTTATGTGACAACAGTCTTCTTCCCTAGTAATAATAAATTCTGTCACATATCAATCATTTTATTATATCAATCAGGATGATTCTCACACAGAAGAGTAAATATATAATTAAAAAATAATGATGAGCTCAACGCTCATTCCAAAATCGATGAAAGTGATAATTAACTATTTGTTTAAACGTACGAAATCATTAAGTAACGACCATCAATCATATCGTTAAAAAATATATCGCGATATCGTATTTATTCTCTCGCACGATCATCCCGATTGATATTATGTACATGACCTGAATTCTTTAGCGTGCCTGGAAATTGAACACGCTCGTACAAGTTTTCAAAGAGAGTTCTATATTTTATTAATTAAATAATTTATTCTAATAGAATTCGAACACACGATCTATCAATCGTTCTATCAGAATCAGTCATTTAATTTCGTAAGTATATATAAAACTTCGAAGGCTTATATTGGGCGTAGAACGCACGCGTAATTGGCATCAGAGAGATTTGGGCGCTTATATATTAGCTAAAAAGATAATTTATATCTGCCATGTAAAATAATCTATAAGGATTATATGTTGAAAGGCACGACTTATTGAAACCTTTCTAAACAACACATGCTATAGATTATTAAAATTTGTCCCCGATAAAATCTCTTTTATTGAAACGGATAATACTGCCGTTGCATAGACTGATTTATAGATTAATCGTCATTGAAATATATCCAAAGCGCTTTGATCGAGAAAGCATGTGTGTATGTATATGTATGTATATATATTTTTTATCAGTATATATTTTAAAGCACTTTTTTTAAATAATTGCTTATATATGTAGCAACCACGTTATCGTTCCACACATCTGTGAACCATATATATGTGATATATTTAACGAAGTATATATAATTAGATCGTATTGTCGAAACGTTTCTTAGAGGATATTAGCTTTATACTTAACTGCGGCAAAAATTCATTGTTATCACTTAGATGGACAGTCTTAGACTTCTTTTAGTAATGAATTTTCACATATTTGCATATTTTCTGCAAGGTAAATTGTGCGGCCGAATATAGTATCACTCTTATTTCTAGCGAGATTATTTTCTTCTTAACAATTTAACATTATCATTATTCGCCGCTAAATAAACCTGGCACACAATATTAAAACTCAAATATGAAATAATTAAACGTTGTACTAATACTTTTAACGCAGGAGTAAACGAATTAATACGTAAATACGTGAAATGTGTGTAAAATATTGTCTCAACTGTTTCGGCCTTGCAATCAATACATTCTTTTTTGTTTGTATAAAAAGATTAAAACAAAGATAAAATATTTTTACTTATATGTTAATTTCTTTTTCAATTAATTATAATAAGTTTAAATAAGTTTAATTAAAATATATATAATTAGTAGTTTAAATAAGTTTAATTAAAATATATATAATATAGTAGAATTATATATTGTCATAAAATATGATCGATGAGAGTAATCTCGATGGTGGTAATCTAAGAAATTCTCTGTATCAATATAATCTCTCGATGATATTTATCACCGACAAGGCTGAAACAATTATTGGCAATTATTACGGCAGAAGAGAAAAAAAAAATAAAAATAGACATCAGGTATCTGCAAAAATATGGCCTTTAATTCAACAAAATTGTATCAAAACGGGAGAAACGCGAGTAAAGGATGAACTGCATTTAAAGAAGAGAGCTGTAACATAATTATACATAGTAAGAAAAAAAGAAAAAAAAATAAAAACAAATCAATTCCCTACAATCCGCGCCAGAATCGTAGACCATGAACTTCTCCATTTCGTCAACCGTTAAACAGTCCATGTGAGCGAAATATCTGTGACAGCCACTCGCTTCGGCTAATAATACAAAAATCCAGTCGATTGCGCGTCAGTAATCGCAACACACGTTTACCACTGCAATCGAATATTGAGATACATTGTAATCTAACGTAAAATTAACAATGTTTAACGTCATTGACAAGTATCGTAATGGAAAAACGATCAGCGAGTTATATAATATACATCCGAAAAGTCTCCCGTTATATCACATTAATATCGAATATATATATCACGCGCGCAATGTAATAATGACAAATAATTACTGGATAATTACTTTCGCCACTTTAGAATAATCTTTCTAACATTATCGTAACAATTCAATTTTCAATATTTAATTAAGCGTAATATTTTAACACGATAAACGCATGATGACGATACTATTATAGATTTCCTGAGAATTCTACGTGTTTTATTGAGCCCAGCTCAAATTACCATAACGGAGCCCTATCGTCTCGCGTAAAAAATTATTGTCACTGCGAAAGCCAGAATTCGACTTTCACGACTTTAACGAAAAATGTGTATGCGCTATGTGTCTGCTATGTGTATATGTATACACGTGTGTATGTGTATTTGTGCGTATTTCTAATGCGCAATCATGGCTATAATCTAGCACCTACTGTACTCGGATAGTATTATTTCGCGGTAAAAAAAAATCGATAAGAGAACCTGTCTCTCTAAGTGAACATACTAAATAAAAGTACATCGTTTTGCGCTCGAACGTAGTAAAAACTGCGTTCGCAATAGGAACTTTCTTTTTGACAAACACGATTTTTCAATATTTATCTTGTCCTTTCGCACGCACGGTAACGATAATAAACCAATCGTTGCGCATCCGCAAGCTCAATCAGCGGTGTGAATCGGCGCATGTCCCCGTATCATCGGACTAGTCCTAGCTGTCCGTGGCTCCGCGATAAAAACTAAGTCTGCACCCTGTTACCCAATGTTCTAGATCAGGCGGCGCAACGTCGGTTAACCGAAAAAGTCAAAAAGGAACAAAAAGGAGAGGAAGACGACGGACGCAAAGCGAACGTAAAGCGAGTGTACTGAACTGTGACCGCGCGTGTACAAGACTTTGTCGCTTCCTTCAGATCATCGTCGTATTTGACATACGGGGGGACGTACGTTAGTTGTTCATTCCGAAGTTCGGATTCAACCCTATCACTTGATTAGTCTTCGAGTTCCTCGTCAAGGGTGTATGATGCGACATCGAGTCCACGGAATGTTGCCATTGCCAGCAGCTGCGGCAAAAGTACCGGAAACATGCCTAAACATAAATGCATGCGAAATTTAAATAAATATATACTACACACATATATACGAAAGGATTTAAGTTGTAAGAAATAATTGTATGATTAAATTAAATTGTTTTCACATACCACATCACGACAGAAGTAATGTCCTTGTTGTACAACGCATCCGGAGCATATCGATTCTTCGATGTACGGGTCCACTTGTACCTGAGAGAAATGCAAAAATATGAAAATACATAATCTTTTATACAAGCTAAATATAGTCTTTATCATATGTAGTTTTGGAATTCAACGTACCTTTTTCGTAAATTTGTCAGTCTTAATTTCTATGAATGAAGCAGTGATCGCTTTAAAGTACGATTGTTTCGTACTGAATGTAACACGACCGGAACCTATCGGATATTTATGCTTATCCGTATCGATACCTGCGATAATAAACTTTATTAGTTTTTTATGTAGAATTATTTAAAGTAATTGTGTGACATAAATATACGAAACACATAAAGTATAAATGTATAAAAATTTAAGTAACATTTAACGATAAACGAGATAAATGATGGCAATTACATACCCGCGTAAATGACTCCATGAAAAAGATCATCCATGACTTTTGCTAATCCTGCGGCCGTTAGCATTCCGTGCAGCGCACCAACGAATACCGTTTTATGCGCATCGAGTCTTTGCGATGAAGATTTGACATAATTGCTATTCTCGAGAATCCATGGAATCACTTGTACCTGAAATGTAATATAGTTACAAGAATTTAGTTTTAACGATATATTTTCGAAAAAAAAAATATATATATATACAATTAACGTACATCTTTAGGCTTTGAACGCTTGGATATAATTTTATAATACCATCTCTTTCCATTGGTAATATCATGGGTGCAGCAGGACAACATTGCTCTGACCTGAAAGAAATATATCATTTATAATACAATCTTTGTATTATCCGAGATCAGTAATCAAATGTTGATAGCCGCGTACCTGTTTCTCCGATTCGAAAATAATGTACGCGTATCCTTTCGGCTGAGCGGACGGTGCCTTTGTCGGCCACTCGACGCGAACTGGTCCAAATTGTTTGAACGTCGAAATAAGAATGGCTTCCGTAACATCCCATGGCACACCTCCCAGAAATACTTTAGGCGAATAAGCGACTGGTTCCTCAGTACTTTGTGGCAAAAAGCCGCTCCATGTGCACGTAGGATAGCAATGTGCTGAGATATATAAATAAATGTATATAAGTTGTTTACGGAATCTTCTACAAAATTTGCATCCATGTCTAGCCTAGTGAAATTTTTTTTTACTGATATAGAGTCGAAAATTCTACCAAAAAAAATTGACACCATATCATTCAAAAAAGTTTAAAATTTAACATTCAATATATCTAGGTAATTATATTCAAAAATTTCGTTAAGATATTCTAAAGTTAAAAAAATCTCTATTATATGCGAAACATAGATGCAAACTTGTATGCAAATTTGGTATGATTAATTTGGATAATTTGTTATATAATTTGTTATATTCGTGTACAAATAATGATAATAATAATAATTGCAATAATCTCTTGTACAGCGTAAGTAGATAAAATATATCATATACGTACCAGCAGCATTTCGGTGGGATCTCGCTACTCGATCGAGTGACACTGGTTGAGCCAATCTACGCGTGGCGCTTCCAAGATTGGTACAGCAATTCTTTTCGTGATTTAAAAGAGAATTGAGAAAATTGCTACGATTTTGCCCGATTCCGTGATGATGCTGGTAATAATGCGAGCTCGTTGGATTCTGTTGTAATGATGACAAGTATTTTTTTACAGCCATACGCTCGAACGCCGTTCTATTGTTAGGGCACGTGTTCGTCTTCGACATTATGGAATCCAAGGATTGCGGGAAGCAAGAATTCGATGAGGAATTCAACGATAAACAATTCTACGAACAAGAATTTCGAATTAGCGATACTTAGCAAAAACGAGAATTTTAGGCAATAAACAAATTTTTTGAAGGAAGGAATTCTCTCACCATTATTATGTCGGATAAGGAACCATCCGCGCTACCGATACCGCTTGTCTCTGAGTCTGCCGGTGAGTTGGAACGCGAGCCGTTACATCCCAGAAAATGAGAGAATTCTAATGTCGGGCTGCCGCAATCACTAGCGTCAATAAATTATCATTTGTGAAATATACGAAATATATAGGAATTCAATAATTCAGCAATATTTCGCATATGTACACATAGTCACAAAAAAAAAAAAAATATATATATATATATATAATTTGATAGATATATAATTCATTAATTGATTATTGATAGAATAGAATTAATATATGCACACGCGCACACAGTTATATATGATTTAAAATGAGTAAATATAAAAATTTAATATTAATTTAAATATGTGAAAAAAAATTATTTTTTTTTGTACTTGAAATAAATTTTAGAAATTATTTTATATCGTGCGCATTTTATACTTTTGAAATACACACTCTTACTGTTATTATTCTCGCTGTCTTTATCGCCTGATTCTTTTCTTACCTGTACGGAGTAGAGCAACCTCGTATAGGACGGCCAAAGTACGACGAATCGATGGGCGATGACGAAGAGCCGGGATATTGAAACGATGGTCGGCTGGTCGGTGAAGACGGCGTGTTTGTACTATTACTGGCAGTGGACGAATAGCTGTAAAGATCCGACATGAAGCTGCCGGGTGTGCTAGGGCTGCCGGGAGTGGCCACCGAATTCGGCGAGCTCGGAATATCCAGGCCAGAGGAATTCGAGCAAAAGCCATGATTTCGATGGCACTGTAAGCATACATAATTAATACAGTAGTTACACAAGTTGCCAAAATCTGCCAAAGTCTTTATTCATCCTATGTGTATACATGTGTCTCTCTTGTACATCATAGAGTAAATATATAAATCGTTCCTCTCACAATCATTAATCGTTATTACAAGATAAAATCATCGATCTCGTATCACATCTCGATGAATTCAGAGATCTCGATATCACACATATAAATATAAAAATAATATTTCATCTAATTCGCAGCATCTAAAATTGAACTTAGATATGATACGGTTTCGTGCTCTAGTTAAGCAACATATCTCAGGATTTGCGAGGTAGTAGAAAGAAGTGTGGAACTCTCCCTTTGCGCACATGCGTTTCAAAGTACTTGGAATACGTCCAAATTGAAACGAAGTATTATGCGATATGTGAGAGAACGCGGTGCCTTGAAATGGCTAGCGACTTTGCGTCGGCTCGAATTAAAGGGAAAAAAGGCGTTCTCTCTTTATATAGAGAGCCGTTTGACTCGCGTGAACCAGCGGATTCTCGGCCATCGAGACTATTCTAGCATGCCATTCATTTTACCCAGATCGTTATACTTATATCTTGAGTCAAATTTATTGAAGATCCGTTATGAATTTTGTGTCGCGATATTTGAAGTGTATATTCAAATATTTTATGTATATAATTAATAATCAAAGAAATAGGTGATAAATTAAATTTCTATTAGTAAAAGATTGATTTAAAATTTGCCACGGAAAATATATCCCTCGTGGAAAGTGCACGTAATTCTGAGATGCACGTAAAATATACATATAATGCGATGAACAATATCGATAAAGTTAAATGTTAGAATCGGAAAATACGAATGAAATAAGGTAGTTGGAGTTATTCCAATGGGATAATCATTGTTCGAGTTATTGCACCGCCGAAGAAATTCCTCCAGCACAATATGCTTTATGTTACGTTTATCATCTTTATTGCCATTCTGTACGTAAAATTTGTAGCTTGCTGAAGTTATTATATTGTAATCGCGTTTTTTTTATCAAATCGTCGTCGAGTCAAGTGTGTTCTTATATTATAGTGTGGAACAATCTCTCGCAAGTAATAGCAACAGTATAATTTTTTCGTGAAATATTAACGAATTCTCAAAAATATTATAACAATGCAAAATATATAAAATGTGAAATAAAATAATAATTTTTTAATTAAAAATAAAATACGTATTACGATTCCTATTTGATTACACTTGTAATTTGTCGGTATAATTAAATTGCATTCTTATTTGTCAATAAACAGATTACGTTATCTCGGCGTAAAATACGATTTCCATTTATAATATTTTGCATTTCGATGATAATAAGCCTTATCACGATGCGCCAATCGAATACTGACTCCTACTGATCCACCTACTCTCTATTGCTACTATCCAGTTGTAACAAAAGCTGCGTTAAATATATCTTTATCATACATAATTTGCTACACATTCATATATTATTCAAACATATCCGTCACAATGACTAAACTTTCTCATTCTTAATAAACTTTCTCTTCTCAACAATATTATTTAGAATCTTAAGTTTTCATTGGAATAAATCTCCATGGATTGATATGCGTGTGTACAATTTTACCTCGTGTTGCTGTTGTGAAGAAGATCCCTGGGTTTGATCGTAATTACCAAATTGATAATTGCGATAATTCGAAGAGCCAACCGTCAGTTGGTTTCCCATCAGAGATCCTCGGGGCAAACCCAGTCCGAACATATCCGAGATTGCGCTGTCGCCTGTTACAAAAAAAGAGGAATTAATACACTCATTGCACGTAAAAATTTGGCACTTTAATCGCACAAAAGCAGATCTAATAAAGATCCAGAAAGAACTTTCATCGTTTTGCAACCGAAGCAAGAAGGTCATGTGACACCCAGAGAGATCAAAATCTTTGAGACAATTCCTAGTTTAAGAGAATTTTAGAAGACAACTTTATCATCAGCTTATCATTGATTTAACTCGAATAATCTTTTTTTACACAAGTGAACAGGATAAAAAAAAATGTTTCATCTCACCATCTATGCTGACGTTCTTGTCGGATTGAGAAGAGGAGGAAGCATCCTGCGAGTAATTCGAAAGATGCGTAGGCGACGGCGGCGGTGGTAGATCGATTAATAAATTGTTGATCGACTGCAACTGGTGCAATCTCTCGCGCTCTTGTTCGCGTTCCTTGCCACGTTCTCGCTCCCGGGTTTGGCTCAATTTACGCAGTAGCAGCTTGCTGCGCTCTCGATTCTGTGTCGCATCCTGATGGTGCAACGGATCCTGATGATGCATCGATGATGGTTCTCGATCAAATTCGACGTCCGTTTCGTCGCTCTCGTCGCTCACCAGTGAAATGTCCGTCTGCAAAATTTGATATTAACTTATCAGTCGCGGAAGTGAGTATACGGAATGCGTTCATACGGATACGTCGGATAATATTTTACAAACGTGAAATCTTTGCCTAATTTTTGAAGCAATGTCTCTAATATTGAGCTAGCAATTATTTTTTTAACTGACTTAAAAAAAAATCTTCGGATACAATCGTTGAATTTTAAACGATCGAAAGAAGATAAAAAGAGACGCCGAACTACTTTTATTTAATTAGCAAAAACTGTTGTATGCTTAGCAAAAGACGTTGAATATGTAAATGAAGAATTGACTTCGAGAAAGTGGTTTCGTCATAATTTGATTTAGCTAGAAGTACAAATACGCACATTATCTTCTTAGAAAAAAAAAAAAAAAAAAAAAACACTCCTATATATCTTACGTAGTTAAACTTAAATTTCCATTGAAAAAGACACTTATTTTCAAAGTCCTTCGTTAATTCCCTTCGAGATTCGATCGTTTAAAATTCGAAAATTTTTGCTTTTCGACTCAGTTCCGCGATAAACTCGCGACACGCGCGATGTATATATTATTCTTAAATATTTTCTAATATATTCTTTACGGTATTTTCGCCCGGCCGAGATCGCTTATTCCGGACCTCGTGGTCGTAATAACGAGGGAGGAAGTGGCCCGCTTCACTTGGAGAAATCGAACAATTCGCGCGCGACGTGCCACGCTCTCGGTATGAACGGCGCCGATCGACTGCGCGGCGCAATCGAGGAACGAAAACAGCGCGCCTCCTGAAGGACGCCACGCTGCCGGCAGTGGCGCGTTTGTGGAATTCGCAAAAAAAAAAAAAAAAAAAAAAAAAAAAAAAAAAAAAAAAAAAAAAAAAAAGAAAACATTCTTTAGAGGAATGAAAGAGAGGGGAAGAATATATCGGGAAACACACATTCCACGGATTTTCCCGGAATTTTAGCTTTTGAACAGTGAACCGGTCGAATTACCGTCGTTGTACACGTGATAATTCTATCTATGTATTTACTACGTCATCGGTGACGTAGTATCGCCATGTCCTTTTCGCTCCTGTCTGAAATAATTTTGCAAGATTCTTCCAAAATCACCTCGAGATTATTGTAATGCTAACAATGAGATGATATTAATAAAAGCGATGATAATGTCTTGTTAATATTTTAAGACGAAAGATTATATGTTTGCGAGCTTTCTAAATAAACAATCTTTTCTCGAGATATGAATGTAGAATAAAATTGGAAATAAATCATTTAATTATAATGGCGATGATGAAAATAATCATTAACAATAATAATAATAATAATGGATAGACGAAAAAAAAAATTGCTTGCAAATCTTATCGGAATTTTGTTCAAGATATCGTAAATCCAGAACACGTGTCCACTATCAAACTCTACAATTAACTCATCTCCCTCGTACAAATCGATCGACCCAAGAATTTTTGGCAATCGCGCACGAATGTACTGATATCCCATTTTCTTCCTTGCGTATCGTAAATGTATTCGAAAGAATATAAATCAGAGATATATTGATATATTCGTCGCGGGAATAAAATTCTCTCGCATACGTATATAAGTATTACAGCTCCGATATGTATGTCGCCGTGTTTATTTACATTCGCTCCGGCGCAGGACATTCCTTCGCGATATATACCTTTATGTGTCTTCCACGTAGCGGGTCGAATTAATAGACGGAGCATTTCGAGCGCATTAAAAGCTGTCAAGAATAAAGAAAAGATGGCAATCACCGGGGCTCACATCGGAGATAAAAGTGGCGATTGAAATCACACCAGGCGCGAAACCGATCGATTTGTCCTACATATAACAATCCCTAAAATGTCGTGACTGTTCAATTCTCCGTCTACGTAATTCTCGGCTACTTACAGAGCAATATATATATAATACGAGGCATATAATATTATAATAAATATGATTAAAAAATTATGTATCTTAGGCGTCTTTTCCTTCGAAAACGCGTTAGATCCGAGAAGCCGACATTAATTTCGGTTAATCAGGCGCCTTAATCTCGCGGACGG
Organism: Lasius platythorax; assembly: GCA_963971435.1. Classification (NCBI taxonomy): domain Eukaryota; kingdom Metazoa; phylum Arthropoda; class Insecta; order Hymenoptera; family Formicidae; genus Lasius; species Lasius platythorax. The sequence continues at coordinate 10,807,045 of OZ020535.1, forward strand.
ATGACGAGACTTACCGATTGCATTAATGTGGGCATGTCCGTGAAAAGGATTCGTCGGCGGTCCTGTCGCGAGGAAGCGATTTTCCACAGGGATGTAGATTCAGCTGACGATACGCGGCTCGCTCTTGCACGACCTCCAGAGACGCGAGCGAGTGAGAGCCGCCGACTCGACTGTCGTCCGCCACTAATAACAACGCGCGATAAGCTTCATGTGTTGCGCGTTTCCCGAGAAGTTACGTGCGAGTGATGATGATAAACAGCGGCGGCGGCGGCGGCGGCGGCGAGGGATGATTCCTCGGGATCGTAAAGGATCGCCCGGCCGCGGTGGGAGATTTTAAGAGACGCGCCGCATTCGCCCAACGTTTTCTGCGAAAGGTTTTCCCGATCCTTTACGATTTATTGACGAGATGGTATAACGGTGGAACGCCCATTCTTCCGCGTGCTATACCACCCCGAGGAGGGAACTAAAGATTTCTCCGCTCGCATACATTCTTTCTTTCTCTCCCACTCTCCCTCCCTCTCTCTCACTCTCTCTTTTTCCCCTCACACGCACGCTCCATCAAAGACCGCGACGATTCGGAATCATCGAATGTATCGTACACAGCTTTATTATATTCTTATCCTTTTACATTCTGTCATGCAAGAATCTAAAATTTAAAGAAGCGAAAGATCTAAAAAAACAAATCTTTTTCCGAAAAGCCTTAAATAAAGGTAGACGTGGATCCTAAAGAAAAAGACATTTGATTTATTTTTTGTCACGACAGATTCGTTAATTCCGAAATTAACTATTAGAATTGTCTTCGCATCCTTTATTTCTCAAGCTAACACATATTTGATATATGTAAGTTGGTATACAATATCAACGAAGTAATCTTACCACGAGAAGTTCGCGAAATAATTTTATAAGATGTATCAAAACTAGAGTATATATAAAAAAATGTATATACACTATTTACATCATCATTTTAGTACGCCAAGTATTACATATTGCAGAGAATAAATATGCTTTAAGCGAAGCTATTTACTTTTTGTGTGAGAAAGCGTAAGAAAGATTCGTAGATTTAATTATATTCTATATGCGCAGTCGACGAATCTAACATTTCGACCTCGGAGCTATCGCCGGTCGAGTAATTAACGACGTCTCGCGTTTGTCGTTCTAATTTTCCGGGCGTATCATCTTCTCGAATCTTCCCCACTTTGCCGGAATTTTCTCCCCAGCTATTAGAAAACAGAATCACCCTTAATTTATCGATCTCTTGACCGCTCGAGCTATTGCCTACATTGCTGGAATTTTCCGGTCTGACTTCGCTGTCCTCAGATTTGTATTTCGGTATTTCCGCAGGCGCATCTGAAAAATTCTTGTTCGTAAACAAATTCCACGGTTTTATCACGAGCTTAAGAGTATGATGTAAAAATTGAATTGTACCACGTACCAGGATACGGTGGTGCCTCATCAATCAACTGTTCCATTACGTAACCCAACATAGTTGCGGTAAATGTGTCGTCCCTTCTGAGACCGAGCGCTCTGTGAAAAGCATCCACTGCTTCCTGGATGTTACCCATTAACGCGTGAATGAAACCGATCGATGAGTAAGTTGATGGATTTAATGGATCTAAGACTAACGCCTGTTGATGATATTGTAATGCCTCGTCGTATTTTTTCATTTTTCTACAAGTGTGGCCCAGGTTATTCAGTAGCGCTTCCCATTTACTGGGCAGAATCACATTTCTTACGTCGCCCTGAATGCTTTTCATGGCTTCCTTAAATAATCGTTCCGCATTTTTGTAACTGTGTTTAACAAGAATAATTCTCGGTAATTTACATGGGTAAATTAGGGGGGTACACGTAATATTTTAATTTTTTAAGTATAAATGATGACACACAACAATATTAAATATCAAAAAACCAGAAGTAATACTTACTCTAAATTGTAAAAGCATATAACGCCCATTTCATGTATCACAAATGGATCGTTCGGTGCTATTCCTTGAGCTTGTTGAAAGAACTTGTCAGCCAGTTTTAGATTATTCGTCAAACCGCACTCTAATCCGATATACAAAAGCGGAAGATGGCAACCTTTCATTAGTTGCGATGCTTTAAAATAAGCAGCCATTGCCTGATCGTGTTCATTTTCTACTGCAAAGGAATGTCCATACGCCAACCAAGCAGGACCAAACAGTCTGTCCAGTGCGGTAGCCTTTGCTAAATATCTCCTTGCTTGATCGCTTTTTCCTTGAATACAACAATGTTATTGAAAAATTTCTAGTTTTTCTTTTTTATTCACAAACATTTATATCATTTAAAATTCTTACTTTTGATTTCAATACTTTTAGTGATATTTAATTATATTTAAGAAATAATTATTAAATAGTAATTAGTTACCTATGGTGTAATAATAACATCCGACTGCAAACCATGCCAAAGCCATTTCCGGATATAAATCAACCAATTTGTGTGCCAGATAAAATAAAGCTAAAAAAGAAATAAAGTCTCGTTAACAAATTTAAATGCTAGCACGTTCTTTTATTTATATGACAAGATATAAACTTACCATTAGTTTTTTTAAGCTCGACTAAACAGGCAATGTGTACTGGAAGACACGAGTTATGGTACGGATCCTTTTTCAAGATTCTGAATATTGAAAGTGTAATGTTATGTTTTGTTATGGAAAAGATTGTTATGAAAATAATATTTCACAATAGAAATTGTTACTTACTTCTCCGTAAGTGAGAAACATTGATGATAATCACAGTTATAATATAATCTTTCAGCCTTTGCAACTTGCATATCTAAATTGTCTGCTAATCTGTCAGTGACGCAAATTCCCATTACATTGCATGTAATTAACGATTGCTTTGTATTTGGCGCTTGATATTTCTTTAATTTGCTATCATACAACAGTTGCAAAAGTTCTGCTTCACCTTTTACGCATTGTTCAGTAAATGGTAAGGATTCCAAGAGTTCCCGCTCTAAATTAGCACACACACAATTGTTATTAACTTACTCATTAATAACACATTAATTTACAAAAAAAAAAAAAAACATCCAATATAATACCTTCAGAGGCTGAAAGCATCTGATTTTGCACCAAAGCTTCAAATGCTTCGTACGAATAAACATCACATTGTAGAGCTTGTTTATAGCACTCTGTTGCTACTGCTCTGTTATCCATCGCTTCATAAACTCTTCCTTTTACATATAATATCGAACTCTGAACCTACAAGAAAAGATTGTATGTATAGTCGTCTTAAATATTAATATAACAACTATAAATAGTGTTATTATAATGATATTAAAATATAAATTATAATACTATTATTTTACAAATATATATATTTATGTACATAGATATATAAATCCACTTACATTTTTTGGGGCATCCTGAAAAATGTCCATACGACTCGCAAATGTAATACCTGCTTGCGTTATATTGGTGCATATTTCAGATTCATTGATAACTTGAAGAGCATCATTATATTCCTTTGCTTCTAGTAAACACCTCACAGTCAAGTAGTGACACATTACATCAGTCTGTAACAACAGAGATATCATTGTTTAATTCAATAAATTATAAAGATGTGATTTTTGTAAAGCAAGATCATAACTGTCGTATATATTCATCTAAAAAGTTGACAGTTATTAAAATTACTTTCTGTAATCCGTATCTCTTTATGAGATGCGCAGCACGATGGTATTGTTTCATGAGATACATACATTGCGCCAGAGTGCATATATCTTTTGGGTCCTGATTGCTCAGCGACACCACTTTGTCAGCCCAAAACAAGGCGGCACTGTACAGGTGCTGAAAGTAAATATGATAAGTTAGATATACGCTTAATCGTAGAGATTTGCAATTTTATTTTAACAAAACTTACCAAATCTATGTACGATCTGACTAATTTTCTACATTTTTCCAGATCAATGCTCTTCTCATCCAACAAGTTATCCATACTATCGTTATCAGTATCGCGGTGTGACATGTTTAATTTAAGTTTAGACGTAAGTTAAGTTTTGTTTTTCTTTTTTTAGAGTATTTTCAACTCGAAACAATTATCTAGCATATACAAGAGAACCAGGTTAGGACTGATAGACACACTTGCCAGATAAGTAGGTAATTAGATTTCTAGTAAAAGAAAAAGGTTCAGAAATCTGTCAAATTCCTCTTCAAATAGATTTCGTTGGTTCTAACGGCACTTTCTGGCATTTGCTCTACTTAAAATGTGTACAATAATTCTTACAAGGAGAGATGAGACAAATCCAGAAAATGTATCTAAGAAAACAGCTGATCTCGACAAGTTTTACACTGACGGGTAAAAGTTCTATCGTTTTAACTGCATTCTCTTTCTCTATTTTTTAAAACGATATAAATTTCAGAGAAAGAAGAAAGATATAAAATAGATAAAATGCGCAAGCAAAACAAACAGATCGACTTGTATTTTGAACAGCTGATTATCTCAACTACACGCATGCGCGTTGCGACTGCAATCGATCATCAATGATCGATATCATGAATGACATCAAATAATCAAATAAACATTGATATACTTTATGACTGAAAATCATGCAATTAAATGTAATTAATTTCATTATATAATTTAATCATATATATATATATATATATCCATTTTATATTATGTAAACAAAAAATGAGGATCTCGGATCAACTTCTTATCTAATATTTGTATACATATAAGATATTCACATTTAATATATTCTTATTAAACTAGAAATACACAATTTCAATTGTCAAATAAAACGCCAAAGTTTTGTACCATTTATATTTGCAATATATTAAATAATTATTAATTAGATACAATCATGTGCGATATAGTAATTTAAGGTCATATCATTTCTATATACATTTTTTCTTTTGTCCTTTCTCTCTCTCTTTCTCTCTCTCTCTCTTTGCTTGACTTTTCCATTTTCGTATTATTTTAACAATTTTATCATCATTATGAGAGTCTTAATTATTATGACACGGTTTGCATGAGAGATGCACCAGATATACACATAAAACATTAGTTTCTTCTATTGTAGCTTTTTTCGCTTTGTGTATCACTCCTCTCACACACAATCTCGCAATAATTATACAAAAGTGGGCGACTATCGCGCGTACAGCGCTGAATAATTAATCAATATTTAATCCTGTCCGTCGATATAGAGATGTGTAGCATCGGTGACGAAATCTTCAAGATCTACGAATACATAGCGAGTGCAAAATAATCGAAATTAATCGCAAGATATAACAATAGGGTAAATTCGCACGTAAAGATTGCTCGCAATTTAAAACGTATTGAAAAAACGAGAGTTTGGCAGTTACAGTCCATTTTGTCTATCTATTATCTTTTACATACGTATAACATATACATGATCTCTGTGTTTTCTATATATTCCTCTTCTCTGATAAATTTTAATTTAGATTTCATCGAGAGCTATGTGTTTACATTATCATAATGTCGATGCGTTCGTTTGACATTTTGACAATCACTTTGTATGTATTCAAAAGTTAAAAAAGATGAACGGTAAATGCCCAAACTATCCGACACAATTATCGATTGGCAGAATCGATTTAGCAATAAAGAAAAATGTTTAATCAGACTTATAATACTGTTGAGTCGATTATTTTAAACTATCTACTCTCAGTTCCAAAGCTCATCATATATAGTGTGACTCGTTCACGGTACTTGGTACAATTATATATTCGTTTTACTCTCCATAATTAATTATTCCCTCTGCGAGTCTTACGAAAAACTTTGGTACCCGCCCCGATGACTTTTCTTGACGGGTGCTTAATTCACTATTAAACATTACGATGTGTACGATGCGGAGGAGGCGCACTACAGAAAGTAACTATAAAATCGCACTTTACATTCATACTTGATCGAGACAATCTAAATCGCCAAATTAGATATTCATTTCTCCACGGTACAAAAAAAAGAATCGCTAAATACAGAATGTCACCGTTAAGAGATTTTGTGAGAAATCCATGATAACATGTGCATATATATATATACATGGACCGTCGACAAGCTAATCGATACAATAAATAGCTAGACAATAGAAAAGGAAATAATGCAATAGATAAAATACGTAAACGTAATAACGCAGTAAACGATAATTAATATCGATAACATGCCCTTTGTAGGTAACCTAAGGATAGGAGGAACATATATATATATATATATATATATATATATATATATATATATGCATGTGTGTGTGTAATACATACATACATACATATTTTGTACATATATATGTATGTATATATGTTATATAATATATATGTATGTACGTATATATGTATATATAATATAATATATATATAATATATTTTATATATATAATTTTATATATATATATATATATTATATATATATATATATATATATATATATATATATATATATATGTATTAAGTTCAAATTTCGATAACTTATTTAAACGTGACTAAGCTTTTCTTTTTTTTTTGCGGTACAACAGCGCATACATCTCGTATAAAATTCGAAGACATCTTTTTAAGCTGGTTAGTTATCATTCTGCTAAAGTAAAATACTCTACAAAACAGCTTTTTACAGAGTATTGGAAAATTCGTTTTTAACAAAATGCTATAGCGAAAAAAAATTTTTATTCGAGCTCTTTCATAATAATGTGTTAAGATAGGAATTTGGACATCCTTGCATATGTATGAAATGTATACCTTTTCCAATAAAGTATATCCCGCCGTTACGTTATTACATACCTGTTCTAATTCAATGTTAATAAATTATTATATATATAGTTAGTATATATATATATGTATATATATAAATTTTATATATACATATACATATACACACACGCGCGGCCGTGATTATACCGCGAAAAATTTAGCTATTCAGCGTGATTAAAAATAGAAATTAGCGTAGTTGGCAATGGCAGTACTTGGAAGAATAGAGATACGAATTCTCGGATACTTCTATCGACTATCACAATGCTTCACGATACTAATATCATAATAGTCCACGATAAAATTTGTAATTCACGAGACACCGAGTGACCAGATGTGCAAGAAACGACTCGTCTTAAACATATCGCAGTTTCCTTGCACCAGGTTTCGTATACATTCAACGGATAAACGATTCGAATACTTATCGGATACAAGACAGATCGGACACAGAGCGTTTTAACATATATCCAAGGTTACATGTACACAAGTTCTTAGCAGATATAATAACAAAACTGAAAAGAGTAAAACAACAATCAAGAGATATCGAAAGCAGCATTATTCGAAGAGTTCTTATTATATCTTACTGCTTATTTTACTAGAATAAATATCGTATAGAACCAAAGATACACATCTCGCAATACCCTGGAAATATGAGACATTTTTATGACCTGAAGATATATTACTCGTTTCACAGTTATGTATAAAATCAGTATTTAAACATCGCGTAAGTTTCATCTACAATGTATAACGAGTCTACATTTTTTCTGTATTTAATTACGTTCTTTCTCATCATTACGTTATAATATCCGTTAAAGGTAAAATTTTTGCATACTCATTGCATGTTAATATTGAGATTTTAGTTTATACCTAGATCTTAAAATGTCATTAAACGTTTGATGCTCGCAAGTATATATGATCTTTGATCGTTACAATTTCATAATGGAACATATATATGTTAGTTGTCAGATGAACTGGAAGTTTATTCGATAAACGTGAAGACTTAATTTAACTTTTAAAGCCTTGCATTCTTTAGGCTTTCTTTTTAGTCGCGTCGGAAATTGTTTAGTCTACAATATGATCCCTGATTAGTAATCCCTGTAAAACGGAATTTTTTTCCCGCGCGATTGTATATATAACCAAAGTTCTTTTTACATATTAAAATTTCGATTTTCTACACTTGCATGTTGTAGCAGATAATCTTTGGTTACCCAAAAACATCTATCAGTATGTTGTTTATTTTCTAGTGTAATCTATATTTCTGTAAGGCAGAAGCCGTATGTTATTATTAGTTAATATCCCTAAATCTCGTAATTTTAAATAATTGTGGCTATATTTTGGCCACTGTTAAACCACATTTGTCATAATTTGTGAACTATGTAATATATATAATATATATATAATCACATTTATATTTTTCATATATTTTTAAAGTTCTATATCTCTCGGTTTCTTCAATTTTAGCATGATCGAATTTAACTCTCTCAAATAAACTTATTCATAATCTCACAAGAATATTTCTATGGCCTAATTTATACCATACACCTTTTTGTACCAAAGTACTGCGCACCAAGCACTTTAATTCGACTGCATTTATATCAAGTGTATCGAGCTTGTCAAAATATGGATAAAAGTTTTGAATAAAGTACAAACAATTAGTATAAATTAGACCTGTACACAATTGTTGTAGAAACATGAAAGAATAAGTAGTTCAATGCACATCAAGTTACAGATATACTAAATTAAGACATTGAAACTGTGACAATTATAGATATTCTCTTAATTGTCCGATTAAAAATCCAATTTAATTTTGTAAGAATATAAATCTTGAGGGATTTAAATCATAACTTTATGATATTAAATCATAACTTATGATGATAACTTACATCTGAGAGAGTCAAAATACACATAATTGTTTGCATGCCAGATTCTCTTATTTTACTAATAAAATACTTATCTTTGTGATTAGTACTTTTTGATGCACTTTTGTATATAATTATATAGAATTATACAATTGTATATAATTATATTTGTCGGAGCACGACAGGAGAAACAGGAATGTGAAGTTTCCTGGTCGCTTATATTTGACTTTGAGAAAAATCAATTTTGTAAAAAATGTGGGATGTAACAGCAAGAAGTTGAATCGTTACATCAATGCGAAAAATAATTTTCAGTCGTTTAAGATAGAAATAGGCTATTTTAAGAATATCATATATACGCATACTTGGGAAGAACATCAATCCAGTATATGGTAGCAGAACTCTTATTTTCTTAATCGGAATCCTCTTCGACCAATAGAGGGAGCACAGAGGCGTTTTGTGTGCTAAGCAGTCCTTTAGAACACGCATATTCCACTAGAGCAACATGGCAAAAGTAGTACTGATCTGGCATTTGAATACTGTAGGCCCTCTGTGCTCTGATCTTCTCAACAGTTCCTCGTACATCCACAGTTCCAGTGTCTTCCAGTCGCGATATGCAAATGTCCAAAGTGCAAAATGTACCTGAAAACGCGCCAGTATTGATGTATATCACGTGTCTAGATCTTTTTTTGTTCAAGAAAATACCAAATACATTCTAAATTATAATTCTGTTTGCAAGAAGAATTTGTCTGCCTACCTGTTCTTCCAATGCCAGCACTGCAATGTACAACTATAGGTGGTCCTCGAGGATGTCCGGCCCATGTATCTCCTCTGCTGGCGAGTAATTTGCTCTGTTGCTGTCTCACTAAAGACAAGAACTGCAGTAAAGCTTTAGCTGATTTAGGAGTTCCATAATCTGGCCATGCTGTGTACAACATATGGCAAACCTCTCTCGTCTCATCAGTCTGAAAGGAAACAAATATATATGTATAAATAAATATAACAAAATATAATAATTGAAAGAATAAAATTACATATTACACACATCACATAGTACACACCTTTGTATTTGTAATAAGAAGCGTAGATATTGTGTAATCTCGATTTTTATCAATTTCGAGAGTGGTTATTGTAAAGCCACCCACTTGTACGTCATGATCCGGTTCCGTATTCCAGTACTGTGTACACTTGGTACGCCCTTTCTCCACCACTCTGAAACAAGGGAGAAAGGATGATACAATTATATAAAACTGTAAAGTTACATAAAATTTTTATAATATGGTATATATCGTCAAAATTATTAAAAATTTATATCAAATTAATTCTCTGATACTGAGAATGTACAAGTAAAATAATATACCTCGTAGTCATGACAATGACCAGTGTTTGTTGTTCCCAAATCATCCTCCAGAAATCACCGCACGTTCTCGGGAGAGGACCCTGAGTACTGATAAACGCGTTCTTTTGTTTATAACCGTCGACGAAATTCGCGTTTATGTAATCGGATGTTGGATCCCCATCCATTTGCGAAAGGCAGACTCTGCTATGATCGTAACAAAGCACATCGGTGTAGCGATTCTTTGATTGATTAGCCTTTAACCTAGAATAAACAATACCATAGTATTAATCAACTTGAGAGGAAGGAGAGGGGAAAGGGGCTAACGTTTTCGCGCAAACACAAAATATTACTATAACGCACTTTGCATTATTAAATGAACCATCCGGTGGTCTTTGCTTAATTTCCATATATTCCCCTGTGTAGCCTTCACGCCCTCGTGATTTTAGTTCTGCTACAAGTTGTTCCATTGTAAAAGACTGAAATCCGGAAGGCTCGCCATGAAGACTATCATCGTCACTAAAACCAGAACTAGCCGAGGACGGAGCCTGAACTGGGGATGGCGCCTCATCGATTCCCGACCAAACTATCTCACTATTTGCAGTGGTGATTTCGATGTCGGCAATATTCGATACACCATTTTTCGCCTGTTTGTTTTTATCGATTATAGGACTAGTCGGAGTACTGTGCGTTGCAGTTTCATTGAGATTTTGATGAACCATATCACCCTTCGTCGTGGGTGACGTGGGTGTATCTACTCTTGGGGCGACCTGAAAACATACAATTCCAAAGTTATTTAGTTGAACAATTTATACTCGTCGTATATCGACACGAAATAATTGATGTACAGCCAATTTAAAATTGTATCAAGTACTGACCTCACAAAGTTCACCCCCGCTTCGGTTAGTCATGGATTTAAGACAATGAAGGAGCCATGCTTCATGCTGTATCTCCAACGTGCCGCCTAAACGATGTGGTAATGATTCTCGTGGGATATGCAATGTCAATTGCGGAATGGATACTGTGAACACTCGGTCCCTCAATTTTTCACGAACGAACAATCGAAGAATCTTGAAGGGCGCTTTGAACCACAACGGTGCCGTTACGATCAAGACCTTTTTTAGTTTCGCTGGATAACCACCCTGAAAAAATGATGCGATATAATATAAATAACATGTATAAAAAAAATTTAATATTTTACATCTTTTTATTTTTTAAACATTAATCTATTATAATTGTAATAACATTAATTTATTATTAGAATTTGATTTATATTTTTCATATATATAGCACATAAAAAGTAATATAAACAGATTATATCAGTAAATTTAATTATTTAATTTTAATTTAATTAATTTTCTAATTTACAATAATTAAATTAGAATATTAAAAAGAATTATTATATTAATTGGAGTATCTTTCTGATGACGATAAAAATACAAGCAAATAAAATATTTCAAACACAATTACAATTTTGCGTAAATAATTTCTAAAAACGCGATTGTGCGCTTGACCTTTCAAAGACGTTGCAATAATAGAACAGCATATATTATACATTAGTAAATCGACTGCCAACTATAGACCAATCATTTTCTCGACGCCGAGTAAAAGTTTTACGTGTGAAAAGCGTACCTAAAATCAGATTATCAGGTCAAATTATCAAATTATTATTAAAAGAATTGGTGCTCCGAAAAAAAAGAGACGGCATCTCTTTGCGTCTTTCACACCGTGATTTCTCGCGTTAATCAACAAATTGCCTATTAGAGATGAACAGAACGAGGTGAACGCGATTACGAGCAAACGCGCGTTTATTTTTTTCAGTTACTTCGTAACACACACAAGATACAGGAAGAGCCGAGTAATTTAACCCCCGCGTACGGCACAGAGGGCGGATGTACCGTAACGTGTCGACGACGTCAGCAGATCACTACCCCACCATCACCACTGTGGCACACGTAACAGTGGCTACGTATACAACAAACGTCATCGAGGTGCGAGAGCGCGTAACGAGGACAAGACCGCACACTGACGCGATCTTGTTCCGGGAAGAAATCTCAGTTCCGCAAGCGAAGCGCGTATAATTTTAGGATTGCGCGAGCGCGCGCAAACGTCTCGAATTAGCCGAGACGTATACTCTGCGCGGTTGCTCCATTTCACTAAGTCGAGCTACGCGAGACATAATCAAACGTAATCTGCCGGGCCAGACAGATGTGCTGGTCGGCCGATCGATCGATCAGACTGACAGCCGAAATTTACCGTGAGCAGCTGTCGCCGGACGTGGCAGATGAGATCGCAGGTCGCATATCAATAGTCGCGAGAGACGGCTAATCGTCTTCGAGGGTTGGCGTCGTCTTCTCTCTGACGGGGACAATCGGTCGTGGATGATCGGGGCACGCGACGATTACCCAGGCACCGGGGCTCGAAATCACTGCCGGCACTCGGTCAGTTAATCGATAGCGCGAGATTAGTATAACACCGCCGAGGCGCACACTTGATAGTGGGTTGTTCGTCGTCTTCGTTCTTCGTCGATGAGGAGATGAAGAGAGAGAGAGAGAGAAAGAGAGAGAGAGCGGCGGTAGCAGCGACGTAGTCGTCGTCGTCGTTGTCGTCGTGGAAAAACGCTGGCCTCGCACGCGAACAAGGACGCGATCGAACGAACGGGAAGGGGAGGAGAATCGGGTCGTTCGTACCGTATCCGACGAGATGCCGCAAGGGGGTCACGATGATTACTGACCGCCAGCGTCGCGACGGTTATCCCGAGCGAGGGGGGACGCATGCGCCGTTTTCCGCTCTACACGCGACCCCTTCTTTTCGCCACCGACATCCCTTACGCGAAATCCTTTTTTTATCGCCAGCAGCGGAGGTGCAGCAACCGGTGACGTATTGCCCGCCAGTGTCTCTCAACCGTGGCTTCCGGCCGACCGGAGCGTCGATCTCGATGAAAAATTCATGCCATCACTTCGTGTAATTGATCAGTTAACATTGATGCTGGTTATAAACATTTCTGCGGAGATTGAGTCTTAAAATCTCGTATAATTATTCGATGATTAACATTAATACGTCTGACTGCTATTAGAAAAAAAAAGATATCCAAATGACAAGAGTCTAACAATTGATAAATTCATGAATGAAGAAGTTCCTTCTATTCTGTTCCTCTTATCTTATCTCTTTCTTTATCTTTTCATTTTATCGTGATACTGTAATACATTTTTTTCTCTGTTAAATATACATTTTTTCATTTATGAGAATCTGTGGGCATCTGATAACGGACCTACGCGGATCATCGCACTGCGCTATCAATGTCAGTCATTATTTACGCGATCCGGAAGGATCCGCGTAGGAGATGCGTGAAACAATTTGTTGCGTGTATCGCGATATGCATAGGTGCAAATGTCACTGCGTACCGAAACCTTTATAAAAGTCGTCGTCAAGTAAACACCTTTGGAGAAGTACGGTTCATTGCGCGATTAGAATCCGATTAAATTGCGTGGTGCGTGAAGGTCTTTCATACCTTCACGCTCTTTCAATAACGGACGACGATAATAGCTCTTCTCGAGGGAAAAAAAAAAAAAAATCTCAAGTGAGACTCGTCTCGCGTAACCGCCTCCAGTTATTTAATAATATATTTAACGATGACGTTAATGATATACATACATGATGTACGTATTCATATACTTTATGACGTCACTAGAGAAAGAAGTTCCTAGGAAACCTTTGAAAGTCACTCTACACGGGTACTTTGATGCGCTTCATTGCGTAATTGCAAATCCACTTTTCGCGAAGCATGAACACCCTTAAGCCTTACTGTTCTTTGAGCTGCACATCCTCGTATGCTAAAAGCCGATTCAGATTTTGCGGCTTGTCAAGAAGTAGGAGTCTCAGAAAAACGAACCGATATAACGAGCATATATACCGTACATAGTCTTAAATAAGAAAAAAAATTTTTTTTTTTTTTAACTCTATGTGTAACCATAAAAATAGAAGGAATCTTATTCTGTTTATATAAGAACGATAAATTATTTATCAATGAAGTAAAAAAAAGATATATCGATTACATAAAAATAGGAGTAAGAAGAAAAGAATGTCGCGCGTTTATTCAAATAATGACGGCATTAAAGTGACACTGCGCGATTCGGAGAGATCAGGAGAATCAGATACAACGCGTATGACACCATTTTTTTACGTAAGTGGGTTGACCGCATCAAAGCATTAACGCGCGAGACTATTTCGACCGACCGGCGATGACTAATTGGGTTAACTTCAGCGATGGTAATAACTGTAATGCCGCTCAGCCGGACGAAATTGCACATAATGTTGAATGTTAATCGGACCACGCATTTTAGAACACGTTGTTAAAGGCACTTCATGCTCACGTAATTCGCATAATTATTACACTCCTCTATCCGGAGAAATTTTTCAGGAGCGCGTACTGTCTGTTTCATTCATTATGCTGCTATTTATACTTGCGAAATTTAGACCGCAGATAAAACGGTGGCCACTTTGCAAATTTGTAATTGTCATTAATATATATGTATGACGTATATATCTGGCCACAATTAAATCAATACTTTGCATACGCATTCGTGAGCAAATATTTTCTACTAATAATATAAATTACTTTTCATTACAATACTCTTACAATTATATATATAACGATATATACAGAATTAAATTACTCAACGACGTTTACGAATTTGCAAAATAGCGTATCTAAGCCAATTTTCTATTATTTCGCATTTTATCGCTTAGAATTTAAATGAATAGCGCAGCTACTTTCATTCATGCATCGTACAATGTTATATATGACTAAACATCTTTGTCACGTTGGCAGGGATGAGAGAAATGAGACCGTACATCAACTATATATAATGCATATTCGTCGCAAGATTCACTCTTCTCTCACTCTTGACTACGATCTTTTCTCTGTTTCTCCTGCTCGACAGCGGCGCTCCGCTTCGCTTGGACAAACGCTTAGTCGTTACGCCGCTTAATCGTGTCGCATCGAAAAGTATTACGCATATTTTCAGAGAAAACAGTGTGTAAATCAATGTGTAACGTACGGAGAAAATATTGATGATATTTTACTATTCCGATAATCCAATAAAATCTGACGTGTTTAAAAGGAAAATACGAGATTCTTTCTATACAATACTCTTACGTAACAATTTTGCAATAGGAAGCAGTCGAGAACTTTTGACGTTATATTATATCGTCGGCGAGAATAAGCGGAAATAAACTTCGCGCTTCTTGATTATTTAGGTAAGTCACATAGAGTTGATTGTTCATACATTATTTGCACTTAGATTTCTATTCGCGCCTTTTCTCAAGTTTCACTTTTAGATTGCTTTACACATTCGTAATATATTCATCTTTTTGGAAATGACATTTTTTTAATATGTTGCTTTTGTGCATATGTCGATTATAATAATTATTATTTTTAACGAGTACGGAAGCTACAAAGCTAAGCCACTAAACTTTGAGGTTTATTTTGGACATATCGTGCGAATATTATGACCCATAATGATCTCGATATCAATATGAAAAATATATTCAACTTACCTTTAAAAGTGTCAAAATTTTCTGAGACAAGTCATAGTCAAAATTCTGATATTTGCTGTCAGACATGTCATAAATAAAAATTAGACCATGCTTCTGTGTTTCTGCACTTTCTAGAGCAGCATCTAACTGATAAACAACACCCTGAAAAAAAAAACAATAAAGCTCGTTATTTTATTGTCCTAAATTTTATAAAATTATGTTATTGAAAAGAAATAGAGAAAATCATATATATATATAATACTGTCATCAATAAAATACTTACTTGCAGAGTTGTTTGATGTGTAGTGTTTTGTGGAAGATGTAAATGCGCGGTAAAAATAGCTATCGCTGCACCTGTTGCATCTCTAGATGGCTGAAATAATTTATGCATTAATTCGCTATAAACCATATGACAATGAACAAAATACACATGCGTTAATTGACTTCCTTGTCTTACCAAAACGGTAAATTTTTCTGTGCGTAGTTCACTGAGTAAAGGTTCCTGAGTAGGATGCAAGATCGCCAATCCCTCTCTTCTTCTGATGGCTTCATGCTGCTCGTACAGAGCTAAAGCTCGTTGAACCTCAAACTTTCGCGCCGCTAAGAATTTTAACGCTGTGCTCCAGGACACTGGCCCAGCTCGTCTCCCAGCTCTACATTTATTCACAGCTTCTATAAATTCCTTTGTAGCCTGAGAAAAGATTATGATATATACATATGTACTTTATACTTGAGAAGAAAGTCTTATATGATTATATGTAGACAATTTTCAATTTATATATACACAGAAAAAGAAAGAGAGATTAATTTTTATATTAACATAGATCAAGTATTTTGCATATTTTTATTGTGTCATAATTTTCATAAAAATTGGAATGTTTATATAAAAAAATAATAAATATTAATATTAATAACTACCGTAAAAAAAGATTTCTTTATAATATTATAATATTAATTTCTTTATAATATTAACACTCTCCCTCTCTCTCAATATTTAAATAGGCATGCTTCTGTTGTTTTTTTATCTTTCATCTTTATTATTCGCATTGTCGCAAAAGTAGAGTGAATGTAATTATTCCATGAATAAATTATCACTTGTCGCTGAAACATCAATGCGGGATAATGTAATGTGCATTGGGTAACCAAATCCCGGTCATAATCACTCAGCATCTTACATACATCGTTGCACAATGTCAACCTTGAAAACGAAGCTTCACGTTAGCGGAGCGCGCGAGCAGGAAACGGCGGATTATAATCTTTATCAGAGCGACCCGATCGATGTGAACGCAACATGCGTGTGTATCTCGATTATTCGTCGGCTCATCGATTCGTCACACACGATCTCATTGTAATAAAACAGAGAGAGAGAGAGAGAGAGAAAAATACTTGACTTATATGAATTCCGAAACCTTGGATATAATTTCGTCGACTTTAAATTTCGACGATGTAAGCGTGCGAAAATAATCTCTGCGTCTTTTTAAGATAACGGAAACGCAACACGCGTCTACTCTTCCGTACCTGTAACATCGGAAATCGAACTCGTATCGAAATTACATACGTTCTTTTTTTTTAATACCCTCGCGATCGATTTTCACTATCGAAATTACGAACTGTCGAGACGATGAAACGGGACGAGACGATGTAATTGTCGATACCGTCGTAACGTGTACGACGACGTATCGTTTTTACACTATTAAAACGTGCAATGACCGTGGAATGACGGTGAGTGTATATATACGTATGTACGGTATACTACCGAACAACTTCCGGTGTCCGGCTACCTCCCCACCGGTCATTTCCGCTATATACCAGCCGGCGGGGACCAGCCGGTACGGTAAGTGGTATAGGTCGGTCTATGTATTAGAAAGAGAGAGAATAAGTGAGAGAGAAAGAGAGAGAGAAAGAAGCCGAGGAATTTAATACTATAAACTCTTTTGATATACATTTCTGCAGCTCAGTTTTTTATACATGAATCGCTTATTTGCATAATGAGGAACGAATCGACGCGAACAAACGGTGCTTATTTCACTATAATATTATTTCTTTCCCTCGCATATTATTGAACAAATATACCCCGATGTACAGTAAATAAAAAAATTGTAATAAAACAAATTCACCTTGAATAAAACTTGGAATTATATCGTAATCAAATATATGAAGAAAATAATTTAAAATTCGTAGTTTAAATATATGTATATGATAAGGAAACTAGACCTGTCCTTTCTCTCTCAACACACTTTCAGGATGCGTTAAGAAGTACATTCGCCGTTTAAGAGACTGATTAACACAAAAATTAACGTTAAACATGATTAAGCGAACTTTCCGACATGAATGACTACGTTACAGCATAGAGTCAAGGGAGTCCGTAATCAGCGTTAATTAATCAAGGCTACCGCCGTAATCGATCCTTAACGCGAAACAGACGAGACTATATTAAAAAAATATAAATATAATAAAAATATAACAGACGAGACTCACATAATTAAAACGCGATTATTATTTATCTCCGCCGCGTGACGAGAATATTCGTTCGCTAAAAGTATATGCAGCTTCACGCCAGACCGAAATTTAATACCACAGATCGATACGCGGGAAAATCTCGTTTTCGGAGGAACTCCATTATAGCTGCAAATTGAGTTTGCTTACACTGAGAGTTTGTTACACGTAATTATCCGTGTATTGATGTGATGTCGCCGCCATCAGTTAAATAGACTCGATCGATTCCAATAGCAAAACTACGAACGCATAAAAAATTAGCATTCTATATTTTTTTTCTGTATATGTTAATAAATTTCATCAGATATATATATTAATGACACGTAGATTTTCTACACGTTATCTCAGAATGTTAACTATTGATTTAAGGCATCAGCTGGAACAATCTTGTAAATTATAAGTTGAACATTCGTTCTATCACAAAACAATAATTTTTACATCGTCTATTAAGCAAACAGTTTTTCTCTAGTGATCAATAATAAAAATATTCTGAACTTTTCCATAAAAAAAAAAAAAATCAATGATCGAGTTCTTCATCAAAGCGTAATATGTATCTCGTTTAACAGGGAACGATGGGAAATGTCATTGTTAAGTCATTCACGCGTGATTTAACATTACTTGCGTATTTCGACCGCACCCTGTACGTAGAAATTAAACGACTCACCGGGTATTACATCGATGTGAATTTTTAAGCGGCGGAAGTAGATATACGCGAATAAGCACGTATCGTTGGCTATCGACTCGCGTCTCAACCACATTCAATAGCGGTTTAAAATAGTTTCGAAATTTCCTAATCGAGACGCGTGGGCATCCCTCCTTTCCCCGGAAAAAAAACCGGTTACCGGAAACACGGCCCATTATTAACACCGTGTTGCGTTAAGACGTTCGAATTTCCGGCGAGCGAGCGGTGATCGTCGCTCGTTTCCCGGAGCTCTTTTCTCATTCCGATTATTACATAGCGACAGAAGAGAGAGATGACTTACATGTAGCATGTTTACAATCGTTATCGCGCTCTCTTAAAACGTCCGCGAGATAACAACGGGGGCAAATAATGTTTACATTCTTTCGCGCGAACGCGCCGAATCGATTCCGAGAATTTCGTGAACAAGAACCGATAACCGTACAAAAAAAAAAAAAAATTGTAATCGACGATACACGCGAGATTGATCTCCTCGATCCTGCAGTATGAAAGAACGCAAGCGACGATCGTCCGCGAGGGTCACCGTCCATTGTCGCGAATAAACATAAGAGATCAATTTCTCGCGAGACACGGGAATCCGCGATCATCTCCGGAAGTCGCTGCGCGGTTCGCGACGTCCATCCGAGGATCGCTTCTTCGAATTCCGGAGCCTCGGGAACACGACGCGCGACAGGTCGCGATAGACAAGCCAGCGTTCGAACGTTTGACGTACGTTTGACAGAAAATTACTCACTTGCTCCTGCTCGACGGTTAACGTGGCTGCCATTTTGGCTCAATACACTGGCATGTACGTACGAGGTGTACCAAGTATCACGGCGGCGCAGCGCAGAACGCGTATCAGTTCCAGTCCCGGCGCCGCGTACGTTCGTCCACGAAAGCGAGCATCTTTGTCGTTCACCAGTTGCCCGAAAGATGCACTAATCGTTACAGAGCACAGCCACCTTCGAGGGCGACGACGACGGTAGCGGGAAACGATAAACAATTCTCGCACGCGTCCGTCATCCTGTCGTCTCGCACGCACTCGAACGCAATTGTGACACGCTTCACTCCGGTAAGCCTGGAGTCACCTCTCTCTCCCCCGCCCCGAGCGCCGCCATCTTGAAAACACGTGCGCGCGCACACGAGGCGACGCAACACCGGTGTCGCTTCGTACAATCGCTCCCTCATCACGTTCGTTTCTCTCTCTCTCTTTGTGTATCAAAGTCTAGTAATTGTAGCGACATTTTTTTTCTTATAAAAAAATTTTAAATAAATATAATTAAAATATAATAAAATAAATAAAATTTTTTTTCTTATAAAAAATGATGCGAAAATTGTTTTGCATGAAAAGTCATTACGTTCGATAAAGAACGAGGAAATGACAAAGAGATATTTAATAAAATTTTTAAAGAAATACATTGATCATATATATATATATATATATATATAAAATTTTATGATCAATATGTTATGTATATTATACACTAAACGCATGCATTAAAAAGTTACATTCAATGTTACCTGTTGTACATGATAATTCAGCAGCAAATATTGACGTCAATATTTTTCTCTGCAATGTACACTTTTCACTCGATACAAACTTGATTTGTATGATATGCTGCAAAATTGAATTCCATCAACAAGATAAACATAATTACCATTATCGCGTTACTTTATCGAATAAAAATATTGATAATTAATCTGCTCGATTGTTTTTTTTTCTAACATATAAGCAAAATGCGATTATTCGATAACATGAAAGAAATATTGATAATGAAAAATTACAGTTTGATGCATTACTATAAATTTATACTCTCTTTCTTTCATGTATATTTTCTTCTCACTCTTTGCAAGATTAATTCTTCATTAGTACATTTCACAATCTTATTACAAATTTGATAATATAGTTTACAAAGCATAAAGACACAAGATAAATTTACAAATTTGAAAGTCTCTCAGGTTTTTGATAAAGATGCAATTAGGAGTATATTTATTGATTATGAAAATCCGAAAAAATTGCTTTTAATATCGAGATAATAATAATTATCTTATATAACTGATCAAAATAAGATTTTGGAGGAAAGTTAAACTTGAAAAATGTAAATTGAAGAATTTTCATTTATCAAAAAAATTCATCATTTTATCTAATAGATTTAACAAAATCTCATAGCTTTCTTAACTCTCAATCAAGATTAATTGATGGAATAATTGATACTTAAAAATTCGCTCGATTTTCAAATTTTCCCTTGAATATTTACATTCAAAGAAGAATTATTTATGCGCCTACTAAGGCTACACTGTAAAACTCATCCATCAATCTCACGGATGAACATTTACTCGAGGGTTGAGAGACGCAATGATCCAACGCCGGGCGTTTCGTAATATAAACATTTTTCTTATTCAAACGTATGTTCTTACATTTACACAGTACAAAAAATTATACTCAGACCTGCCGGCCCGCGGTTCATAACTGCTATGACTGGGGGCGGCCGGTGGTTGATAGAAGGGAGCTTAGGAAAAGTAGATAGGTAGGTAAGTAGGTAAAGGATGGAACTTTTTCGGGGATGGATATATATCTCGCATAGGACTCGAAGGTCTGTACATTGTTATACTATCCATTCGACTCCGCCCCCAATGCACGGCCCCATGTTCTCTCAATCTGTCACATTTTCACCGGATTACCACACACGCACATGCAATCTTTTTCTCTCCTCTCTGTCTCTCTCTCTTTCTCTCTCTCACTCACGCACATTCTTTCTGTCTCTTTTCCTTGCTCGCTTAAGCATCATTAACTCTTTCTTTCTCTCTCTTCCGATTCCGATTTCTTTTTTTTTTTTTTTTTTGACCATTTACACTCGCGCGCTCGTGCTCGTACTCCTTTCGGCATATATTTAGCAACATTTAAATATCGTATTTTCCGTAATAATTAATCGTAATAATATGATAATATATAATAATTATAATAATGGCATAATAAACTATCTATCTACGCGTGTGTATAAGGTGTAATTTTTTTTTCGTGTTTCGTAAAGGTTGTGTGTGTGTATATTCTTATCATTACAAGTCCTAGACTTCTTCCCTCTTCTTCGTATTTATATATGTATACATATACGGATGTATATATGTATATATAAATGTATGTACATACACGTAGCAAGAGAACAAACAATAGCGTCTCGTCTGCAGCAATAATACACGGAAATACATCTCCCTAGAACTTTATACACCGCGTTGTGGAGTTAGTTACTTTTGTTGTTGTTGTTTGTAGTTTACACAATTTTTATAATCGTTACTTATCGACACTAAGATATTTAAAAATTTACTCGTTAAATATTATTTAATCAAGTCGTTGTATGCTAGACGAATGTTGAGATCAAAGAACTTGCGGATTTTAGGATGCCAGTGATATATTTTTATTCTTTCCTTTTTTCTGTTCATTCTTTTTGTTTACACGCTCGTGTTAATTATATCAGCCGTATAATAGATTGACGATCGATCGATGCGTGAAAATCGCGCATACTCGACAACGTTATACTCGAATCGAGAATTGCTGTCTTATCATAATTACTACACGTCGTAAATTATGAACGCAAGTACATCGAAAACGTTCTCTCATCATAATTCATTCGCGCTATCAAACAAATTCCGCGAAAAGGAAACGGAAACGACAGCAGTTTTCGAATCGTCAATGACAGTACGAATAACCAGAAATACTTCGTGTGGTTCGCGTGAACTATTATTACGAAATGATAGGAACTCGGCCTGTCATCTCTGCGAATTTTGTGTGACTAATTATTTTTCTTTTCTTTGTTTCTTGTTTTTTTTTCTACTTACGCATATACGCTTACACAATGCGCGCACACTTAAATGTCCTATATCGTTCAACATTGGCACTTCAAAAGTCGTTATCCTTTTTCTTTTTTTACTTAATGTTACTGCAAATAATTTCTTATTTCTTTAGCGTCTCAGCGTGTCGTTACAATATAATTACGTTATCGCTGTCTTTTGTCGATTTGTATACGCTTTGACAAAAATAACATGTTCATCTTATTAATATCCCCGTTCATTACACGCCGGGTAGTCACTGGGTCACGACAGCAATAAAACGTTCAATTCAACGATCTGTTTCACACATCCGCCATTATATCTCGGAAAGTTAATATCGAAGAAGTTGTATTCTTTCTCTCGTTTTGATGTCTTACACTCGAAGTGACATACAAAACTTGTAGTAACACCCCCGCCGCTCACATAACCGATACATATGTCGCCATTGGAAAACAATATGCCTCTAAAGAACGTCGAACGCGAACGATACGAATTATCTACTAAAGGTGCGAAAAGGTTTATCTCTTCCATTATCGTCGAACCGATTAGTTAGGCAGTGTTTTTATCCTTATGCCCTTGTCGCGTGGAACATAAGAGACTTAAACGCGAATACGTATCGGCTATCTCTGGCTGGGACTTTAATCAAATACCGAAAGCACCAGATCACCAGAGCACACGATTAAATGGATCCACAGTTATCGCTTTGATCCAGCTATATAATAATATGACATCTAATTGCACAAAGGTACTTCTAGACAACTCCTTTTTTTTTCTTTCTCCCTCCCTCTCTCTGGTAGTTGCTAGCAAAAATTCATTACACAATATTTCACAATTATCTACATTTATATAATATAGACAGTGTGTGTGTGTGTGTATGTGTGTGTATGTGTGTATTGGATACAGGCACGATATAATTAATTACAAATAATGTATATACGATTCAAAGTTCGATTCATTATCATCGGTATCACAAGTAATGGACGCGGCGTTTTACCTATGCGCAATCCGACTCACATTTTTTTTTTTTCCACTCATGGTACAGCTCGTCAGACTTCATGTCCGCGGGCACTTCTCTCGGGGGAAAAACGGGAGAGCAAAAAAAAATTGTGTATATAAGAAAATTCAAATGAAACAATGTATATAATTAATGTTTATTGGCTCAACCAATAACTCAAATATTTCTCATCCCGATGGAAAAAAAAAAAAAAAAAAAAAAAAAAAAAAATAACATCATATATTTGTATTTATGTTTGTATGTATGTATGTATATATCACAACAAATCCTCGCACTTTCTCGGTAATTTTTCCGCGGCGAGGACGGATTCTCTTCTGCAAATTCTCCCGATTTCGCCAGCTTTGCTGGATTCGGGAGTGCCGACAACGATTAATCTCGTTCGCATGACGAGACCCAATCAAGGGAATTATCAAAGGGTCTTACGACCGCACCGCAAGAACTTACGGCTAGGTCTCTTCCTTTATCTTTGTCTCATTGCTGGCCTTGGCGAGCTTAGCTACAGTCTCCTCCTTAACGTTGGCCAAGACAGTCAGAGAATCCTTCACGGCGTGATAAATGATGTTCTTGATCTGGAGTTTGTCCTCGTGATTAGTATGCGTGTCAGATAATGCACGGAATTCTTGGGTCAAGTGGAAGCAATGCGAAACGTTTTCCGGCGACACAAAATCCTCGGCCACTTTTATACAGTTGTGAAGATTACGGACTTGATGCGGCGCGCCGGCTGGCACGAATACTGCGTCGCCTAGACACTGAACGATGGCGTATCTAGAAATATATAATAACGTTTTAAGTATTACTTTTTAATTCGTAAAATGATTGCACAAGTGACATCGCGATAAATTCTTTCAAAGAGTTATTTCATTCACAAGATTATGGATTTTGTACAAAAACGACACTTACCCCTCGACACCATATTCTCGATACAATCGATCGCGCAATGATCCATCCAGGTAACAACTCTGATCATGTATGGGATCATGGTGCGGCTCCAAGCGAGCTCCGCGTTCTAAGGCAACAGCGTTCAAAAGATCTCGAATTTTGTCCGCGTCACGCGCCGCATAAATGTGCCATAACGCACCGGGTGCTTCGTTAGGATCGCGAGCGCGTCGACGCGTCAGAACATCACAGCCTGCTTCGTCTATTGCTTTCAACGCTTCTGTAACGACAAACGTCATGTAATGATTAAATTTTTGAAAAATCGATCATTGTTTCGATAAGAACAGTGACATTTGACGGACGCAATCCCGCGATTAATCACGCGTAATTGAACTCAAAATTTTAATACATACCTTTGATGTGTTCGTCGCTATCAGCATCCTTCGGGATCCCTACGTATACCATGACATTTACGGCGTCCGAGATATCGAGATGAAGGTTAGTCGTGCCTTTGCTGGGGTGAAGAGCGGAACCATAAGCATTGTACATCTTCGGGCCCAGATCCGGTCTCACGAAGCAATTAGGCAGACGACTCGCCAGATTCAGTCTGCCGTTCCTATGTGTGTACTCGGATAATGGAAGAACCTTCATTAAATCCGTGAATCTCGACGGCAGTAGCTCAGCGAAATCCTCGCCAGGCGGCCAGTCCTTCAGTTTCAGCAGCATAGGATTCCCCCGATCGTCCTTTAGCCGTTTGGAGAAGTTCTCGAATCCCTCCCAGAACTTACGCATCGGTTGATTGGGCACCAAATTACCGGTCATACAATTAATGAGATCATTCTTCTCATCGCCGAAGTCGCGGGCGAACGAATCCGGATGCCAGAGATTCATATCCAGCGCCTTGGAAACGTCCGATACGATCACCGGCTGTCCTCGCTTCCATTGATCCTGGAATATTCTGTAGTTGTTTGGATTATTCGGATCGTTTAACCTCAATAGTTTGCCGTCGCAGAGCCAGGAGTGCGGGACGTTCGGATAGAGGCTCTTACTCTCCGTCAGCGTCATAATTCTGATCGGTAACGGCTCTCGTCCGCGCTGCGTCCACTTGTAGCGTCGCACAAAGTGCTTCAACTCCCGTGGTTTCTCGTCGTCCAGACCGCTATCCCTTTCCTTCTTCACACTATGTTCGATCACGCTGGATATTACCTCATCAAGCGTATCCATCTTTGATTTTTTGCCAGATTTGGCAACGTTATTTTGCGCAGCATTGTTGCCGGCTCCACCGGTAGCGTTTACTCCACCGCCCGAGTTGATCGTTGGCGAATTCGATCTAGATCCGCCGCTACCATTTGACTTGTGCGATGGCCTGATGAGCAACTCCCGCAATGTCGAGTAGTTCTCGCGATCCTCGTCCGAATCCGAACTCGAACCGCTCTCGTTTTTATCTTGATTCTGCAACGCTACATCCGCCAGCCAGTTTAGCGTTGAGTTATCCTCGCCATTGGTCTTATTCTCCGATGAGCCGTTAGATTCGTTTATCTTCTTTTCTTCCTTTACCTCCTGCTTTACATTTCCGTTAAGAACAGGCACGGAATCGCCTTTGATCAGATTTCGAAGGATCTCGTTGGACTGCGTCGAGGTTACGAGAGAACAAGCGCAATGTTGAGCGATTCCCCATTCCGCACGACACTCGTGCAGACGTTGGCCCAATCGCAAAAGACTGTCCCCAGCGATAATTTGCGTGAGCATGAGCCGTTCCGGTTCGTGTGCTTGTCTATTCGTGCATAGAAGCCATGAGAATTCGTCCCTGTCTTTTCCACTCTCGCCCCAAATCTTAATTGTCCCATTTTTACGTCCCTAAAATATTTACACATTTCTATTAATACATTTTCTCCTTAGGAGAGAAAGATTAGCGACGCATTTTTACATGAACGTCAGTGTTAAAAAGCTCAATAAATATTATAATATCACAATAATATCAATTAAATTAATGCTGTCATCATTTAGTTTCTAGTGTTTAATTGAAAACAATTCTTAACTGAAAATATATACATATTCAAACATATTTTACCTTATAACAATCGATGCACACGACGAAACCGCATTTGCCACAGGCCCAATGATAGTTGAATAAGGTAGTCTCACACACATCGCACATCTCTCGAACACCCTGGATCACTCGTTTCCACGCTACTGTTGCGTCTACAACCCCCGAACTCGCTGTCAAAAGATAATCATAATCGATGCGCAAAGCGTTAAAACATGCGAACAAAAGAAATTATGCAAGCAAACATGCAGCCTAACATTTAAATAATTGTTTATAATTTTGCAAATAATAAGTGCAAAAATGTGTATCAAATTAAAGTTGAAAATATCTCTATGCTCTTATTGCGTGATTATGTTTTATACAAAATGTGATAATATACAATATAAAAAAAATCAAAATTGAAAAAAAAACATTTAAAATATTGATAGCATTAATTTTAACAAATCGAGGTTTTATTAATACATGCAATTTATTTATCGATTGTACGTATGACATTTGCGTTAATATATTAATATGAAAAACATGGAAGGGATTAATTAAAAAAAAAATGCGTTTTTTTAAACCAAGCAAAATTTTACCTTCAGCCATGTGTTCTTGAAGGGCGTCTTTCTCTTGATGTAAAAGATCACAAAACTGATCGCCAACCTGCCGAAGCAGCCGATGAGCCGTTTCTAAATCTAGATCTTCTCGGTCCCCTTTATCCTTCTCGTTTTTCTCGGACTTTTCATCCTTTCCTGTTGTTTCTTGACTATCCTTTCCTGGTAACCATAATCGAAGATCTTCCTGTAACATTGTAACGATAATTCCCGCGTGAGAAGCATGCATTTTGAATTGAAATTGTAAGATTGTTACAATTCAAGTGCAATTATTATGACTCAATTATCTTGAAAAGATAATTTACCTCGGATGCATCCTTGTGTGGGTCACTGAATCCCGCTATGGCCAATTGTCCGTTTTTGGTATAACGCAGTCTGCGAAACGCGTAAAATCTGCAGAAGATATTTTGAGGAAGGTTCTTGGAGCGCTGATGCGGCGTCCATCGGCACTCGCGGCACTTGGCCAGCTTTGGAGCCACCTCGAAACAAGCGCCATCCTGTAGCCAGCTCTCCCCAGTTTTCTTTAACTGCGATATCGGTGGTTTACGAAAGGGATCGCCTCGTCCGCCACTTCCGCCTGGCCCATTGTTACCGCCGCTCGCACTGTCGTCTCTACGTTCCTTCTTCTGACGAGGCTGTTGATCTTCGCCTCCTACTTCATTGCCTTTCGTAGTCTTTGGTCTTCTACCACGTTTCCTAGGTTCCTTGTTATTTCCTGCTTAATAAATCATGTATCTGGCTTTATCAAAAAGTCTAAACCATTGCCTTAAATCGTATGATTATAGTGCAATTCAGTGTTAAAAAGCTCATAATAATAGTGTATCACAATGTTATCAATTGTTTCATATTGTCATCATGTTTATGTTATTTAAAAAAATAAGTGGGGTAAATACATACACACATATATATATATATATATATATTAGTGTAACGATGTAGTTGGGGATCAGGGTAAGTGCGTGAGATCGAATTATAAAAAATTTAAAAATGGTAAACTCGAAGAAAACATAAAAGATCCAAGAGCTCTTTTATAAATTTTGTTTTCTTCTAAAAATGAAATTCCACAAATTAAGCATAAATCAATCTGTTTGTCAATCACTCTTGATTCTCTTGAGTTCTCGTACAGCTCTAGAGAGAGAAATAATTGTACGATCATGGAACACGGATCACTTACCCTGCAAGTGAATAGTTAGTTCACCTGATGGGAAGTCCATTTACAACAAGCTACGTCAACTAACCGTTTCCCGAGGAATTGTTGGAATTGGCCGTAGTATGTCGAACCCTCGAAGCAGGTTGAATGGTGCTCAACTGTTCACTGGTGTCACTGGCAGAGCCCGCCTCGCTCTCGTTGCTAGACTCACTGCCTGCACCAGCTCCGCCGCCTTGTTTGTCCTCTTTTCGCCTCCGCTGATCTTCCGCGGCCGTTTGTTGCCTTCGTGCGGCGCCCTTCTTTCGTTTTACCTACCACAGGGCATAGATTATTAAGTAGTCAGGAAGTTCATGCTCTTGCCGCATCTACTAGCCGAAGCTACTAACTGGTCACACTACTGCTCCGGCGCTACCATTCGGCACATAAAATCTAAAAATCTATTCAAATCTAAGCAAAGTTAAAAATTATGTAATGCTACTACAGACACAAAAGACTTAAGCAGTTATCGCATATCATAACATTCATCCTCTAGTTTATAAAACTATTTATTTATAAATAACCATCTACAAAATTCCATACGACACAAGGAAAATGAAAAAGAATTCAACGTATGCTGAAGAAAACTAAAAAAATTTTTACAAGCACTATTAAACAATCTTTGGCTTCATAAATGTTCGAAAATAAATTTAACATTAAACATAACTATTAGATTTAAATATTATATAGCAAACAACACAAAGTATGTTTGACCATTTGTTAGATATGGAGAATTTGCTCATTCTCTAAATCTCAAACACGTAATATTTTGTGTTATTTTCCATGTGATTCCAAAAATCTATTTAAATTTATATAAGCAAAGTTAAAAATTATATTACACTATCACAATATAAAATAATTTAAACATCTATCGCACGTACAAAATTACATCAATATATTCTTCAATTCAGATAAATGTATTATATAATTCGTTCATAATTTTACTCAACGTTAATTTTACATTTTTAAGTATTTATAAAGTCAAAGATTTTCGAAATAGAGATTATAACTTAAAACTATCTTTTGATTTATATTTTCATCTTTGAACACTTGGTATCTTTTTCATTTTTTTTGTGTCGCGTGAAATTACTTTTTTCGAAGCGTTTGTTTTTTTTTTTATTCAATGATTCGTAAAATCTCCGATGAAATAAAAACCACTCCGCGATTTTTCTAACCACTTTGCACGAATCGAGGTTAGGTCACGTTCGTCGATGAAACAATTGTGTGGACAATGAAAATATATTTACCTCTATATGATATTTGTCCATGGAAAACTAGTTCGCTCTTCGCGACTAATGTTGAACGTTTAATCGCGCAACCGATAGCTAATTAATTAACAGTTCAGAGCGACAAGCGAGGAAACACTTGTGAATGAGTACTCGCGCCTCGCGCTTTGTCCGTTACAAGTATGATTCATACAATACACGCTACACGCCTTGTGTAGGAAAATGGCGCTTCCTGCGCGCATTTAACTTGGCTTATTGCGCTGTGCGTTAACCCGGAAATTGTTTGCTGCTTGAGAACGGCGGTAACGTTTGAAAAAATTTTTAATAGTCTATAGTCTATATCGCCAACAATACAATATACAAACATCAAGTATAGATGGGCGAGAATAAGCAACACGAAATATGTATTTGTGAAAGTTTCGGAATTTTTTTTTTTTTGTTTTTCTCCCGAACATTATATTAAAATATTATTTTAAAAATTACTCAAATACGAGAGACAAAAGAAATTTTCGATCAAATCTGAGTTAATGTAACAGAATATTTTAACCGCGAATTTAATCCTGTGCTAATAATGAGAATAAAATTTAGAAAAAAAATCCGCATGCTCCAATTTAATTTGAGTCATATATTGTCTCTCGTCTTCTGTCATAACAAATTTCTGTCACGAAATATTAAGTATTTTTTTTCCTAATTACAAAATGCAGAAATTTTCAATGATCGAAAATATCTTACGACTTGTAAGCTAAGAACTGCAGCATAGCAAATCAAACTACTGTTTATTCATGCTTCTATGATTTCTACTAACGAGATTTATTGCCTAAAGGCACGTTATTGATACAACTCATAAATACGAATTTCATCGATTCCAACAAATTATTAAACAAATGATTAGCGCTAAATAGTTTCCAGCGAATTTAATGCTCGTGATTATTCAAATAATCACGTTTATAAATAGTTATTCACTGGTAATGAAGAAGCAATAAGTAAGAAATCAAAGCTCTGAAATAAACTTTTCAAATATAATACAGTTCATGTATTAAGACAATTATCGAGAAAATATATAAAATATCGTTTAATTAATATAAATAATATAATTCTATTATAATTTTTTTCAACAGTATGTTGTTAAATAGGTTTAGATTCCAACTTGCACGTTTATAAAACGTACAGCAGTAGACATCTCTTTGCAAAAATCAACAATTTTTTAATCAATCAAAACAAAATTTAATAACATCAGTAGGTTTCGACAATGAACTTTCGTGCCTTATCTTTGCATATCTATTATTACAAAACGTGCATTTTAAACTGTGGATAAGAGAGTTTCAATGACAACAACAGTTTCTTGATAAACTAGGCAAGCGAGTACTAGGCTTAGTAGCACACAACACACGCAATTAAACAAGAGTAATTTTCAGCGACAACTATAAACGGCTACCGTAATCGATCTGTATAGATAGATACCTTGGGTGGCTTTCGTTTGGGCGGCGACTTCCTCTCCGGGTCGCTGCTGGACGAGTCCTCTTGCGGAGTCTTGCTAGTGTCCGTGGCGTGACCGTTCAGCGACTCCTTGTTCGCCGGTTTCCGGCCGCTCTTGCCGGTGACTTTGCTCTTGTTGATGCTATTCACCGCCATGCTACCAATATTGTGAATCGAATTGACTGCACTGGGTAAACAAGTGGTCGGCGCGCTGCTGTTGTTTGCATTCACATTCGACGTGTTACTGCTGTCGCGATCCTTGCTATTCGACGATGGCGTTTCCCGGGAGATATTCAAGGGCAACGTGACGCTGCTGACCATATTGGCGGTACTCTCGGTGCCGTCCTCGCATCTCGAGTGTCTCTGCAACCACGCCTTCTTCAACTTGTGTCCTGGATAGCTGGTACTGCTGGGCGGTCTCGGTGCCGGGCTGTTGGACTTCTCGCTGTCCGCGCCGGTACCAGGATTTACTTTGGCGGGAGTGCCGGGCGCGCTTGGCGCCGGACTGGGAGCTGTGGATGGCGCCGGGCTGGGTATGGGTGCTGGGCTAGGTGCCGCGCTCAATGGCGCGGGGTTCAGCGAGCATACGCTGCCGGTGCTGGCAGGTCGCGTGGAACCGTCGCCGCTGGCGGTGCCCGGCGCCGGGCTCACCGCCGTCACCGTGCGTTGCTCCTGCGTCGTCTGACTGTTCGACTGTGCCAATAACGCCGCGGTGTTGACGACCGTGGTGATGGACGTGGCGGCCGAGGCAATGAGCGGACTAGGTTCGCTCACCCTAGACAGAACGGGCTGGCCGACGCACTGCAAGGACAATGGTTGCGGTTCCTCAGTCCTTCTCTTCTTACAGACTTCCAACGATACCGGCTGACCACTGGCGTTGTCGCACAACAATGGCGTTGGCGCTTTTCTTTTGGGCGAGCCCGATCTCTCCACACCGAGGTCGAGCGGTTGCGTCTGGAAGGCCGTAGTGATCTGGGACTGCGCGTGCTGCAGCGTCTGACCGGACTGCTGATGCGGACTGGTGCTGAGATGGGCCGGATGAGCGGGATGGGCAATCGGCCTCGAAAGCGGCGCCGAAGCAGCCGTTGGTGGCGAGCCGTGCAACGGCGGCGGCGGCAGTTTCGCGCCTGCCAACGAGCTGACGAAGCGACTGTCGTAAACCCGGCTATGCGCGGGCGGCGGCAGTGGCGGCGGCGGCGCCCCGTGATGATGAGGCACTTGCTGGTAAGGCGAGCTGCCGGCCTTCGAGGTCAATGGTATCGGCGCGGCGACAGGCGGCTCGGAGGCACGGCAGACCGGCGTGCCGGTCATGATGCCGGAATTAGGCTTGCCGTAAATATGCGGCGGCGCCGGGCTGCTGACTTTCGGCTTAGAGCCGGCCGGCGGCGGCGTGGCGTAATGCGACGACGGCGTCGGCGAGGCCGTGGGCGGATGCGGGTACGAATACGTGGACTTGGCCGCGCCGTACGGCAGACCCGCTGCTTCCGGCCTGTTGAGATAGCGCGGTTCAGGTGGCGAGGGATGCGGCGGCGGGGGCGGTTGATGCGGATGCTGCGACGGCGGGGCGTGCGGGGACTGACGAGGATTATGCGGATGCAGACGCGGTTCAGGGGGCGCCGGTGGCGGTGGCGGATGGCTGTGCGGACTCGGCAGTTGCTGCGTCGTCGTTGTCGTCGGCACGCCGCTGCCGCCCCGGTGATGGCTCGCCGATGGAGCGATACTCTTCGCCGCCTGTAGACCGTCCAAGTGCGCAGGATGCAGATGGTGCGGGCTCTGCGTCGGACTCCTGTACGCCTCGTACGCCGACGACTTGTGTTGCGGCGCCACCGGTTGGAGGCTCAAGTAACCTCTCGAGCTGGACGAGTGCTGCTGCGGCGCCGGTGCCTTCGCCAGTTCCCTGCCCTCGTTCTTCACGATCACCGAGCTTTTGTGATCCGGCAGCAGTGACGGCGGATTCTGCAGCACCTCTCTGCCGTGATGGTCCTTCTCGTGGTCGCCGGTGAGCCCACTCTTGCCCGGCAGAGACTTTGGCGGCGGTTGCCGCAGCTCGTTCGGAATCTTGAGGTCGTGCAGGTACGGCGGACAGGACGGCTGGTACGTCGACGAATAATTGAATAGATTCACGTTCGGCTCGGCTTTCGGTAGCGAGCTGTGCGATGGGCCCACTACCGTTGATGGTTTCTCGTGAAGAGAACTGACTGGCGGCTTCGTCAACCGCGTGTGCGCCGGCGGAGGCGGATACTCGACCTTTCCGGGCACGCTCGAAGGTCGAGACACCTGAAAAAAGACATATATCAATAAAAAAATATACACGATTCAACAAAAATTAATCGTTTATATCGCGAAATAATTAGCACACATTCCATTTCTAAAAAATAGATGTTTAATGTTTACTCTGTTACTAAATTAACAATGACGACAAAAATTAGGAGAATATACGAGGAATATAACGTTGACGTTTAATAAGAAACGTACCTGTTGAGCCGGCGACGCCGTGATCGCGTAGTAGGCGGCTCTCTGTTGCGCGGCTATGTGATCCCTTATGTGATCCCTGGCTTCGGTCTGTCGCTGATGCTGCTTCTCGGCCGCCAGGTTCTCCCGCTCGCGGATTTCCCGGATCTCTCGCTCCTCGCGTTCTCGTTGCTGCTGCTGCGCCACCGTTACGGGATGCGCGGCGACGGCGGCGGCAGGAGCCCCGCCCGGTGTACCGCCCGGATGACCAGGATGACCGCGATGACTCGCGGCGGCGTGCGCCGTCAATCCCGGCGGTGCCCCGTGAGTCCTGCTTGGCGGATGCGTCGGCGGCGGCACGACCGGCAGGAAATTGCCCCACGCTATCGAGGCCGACTGCATGTTCCTCTGCGGGACATAAGACACAGGCACCTACTTCAATCAATACTGCCAATTACTTTCGTCACTTATCGCTAATGATTCTTTCGTCGCACGGGAATATTCGTTGAGATAAACTTTTTAATATTTTATATTAAACTTTGAGGCTGGAGATATGTATCTCTAATAAATCGTATATAATTATACCATGAACTTTTGTTTCTCGCAGACCGTACAATTGATAGGGAGAATGATATAACGTCGTTCTGCAGTATCTTATTAAGTCATATTTTTCAAGAAAATGACGATCACACTGGAGACACTTTTAACGCGAATGGTCTATCAAATTTACAAAAAAAAATTTGCATTTATATACTTTGCATTTTTCGCAACCTCCACGTACGTTCCAAAGTCAATGTTTATCATAATATTCTGTTGTTAGTTGTTATGCAGATACGTAGTCGAGACGAAACGTCATTCAATTGTCGGACCAATAACAAACAAGCACAGACAAGACGTATGTGTGGCACAGTAATATCACATGTATGTAATAATTATTATTCTTTTCATTTGCGAAACAGCAAAGCACACGCGGCGCGATAAAAGCCATACATAATTAATTTTAGAACACTGTTCTAATGACGTAGCCTCCGATCGTGATTCGTAATGTGTGCATTTGCGAAGAAAAATAAGCCTAACGGAAAGTCGCGCTTGCGTGATTTCCGAGATATCACGTTTCGTTCGCGTGTTTATTCCAAATTCTTCGCCTTCGTCTTATTAGCATACGCGATAGACACACACGGTTTCTATTGCGATGCAGACGACATGCATACATAACTGCTGGGATTTTCCACGCGTGTCGATGACACACGTAGTGCTTAATTTGACACGTAAAATGAGTAAACTCGTTCTTTTTCCTGTGTTCTAACGTCGCGTACAAACAGGATTACAGTCGGACAAATTATCTAAAGTAGTATCGTACCTCCGCATAACAGAAAAAAAAAGGATACAAGTTAGAAAATAAGGACAAGAAATTCTGTCTTTTATTATCGAATCAAAGACTTGTAGACACTGTGACTCACTGTTGTGTGGACGGAGAAATAATTCATTTGCAAAGTTCGCAAACGTTAGATTCGCGTCACGTCGAAAGTTTGATGAAATAAACACACTAGAAGCCAAAGATATAAAAGTCGAAGAGAAGCGAATTAAGACAACATTCATGCACAGTACATACTACCGTAAAAAAGAAAAAGATTTACAAGATTTATGCGATTAACGTCGCGCGAGATTGTTCAGATCGACTGACTTCGTTAATTTCTACGGCACCGTAAAAGGCCTCGAAAATACTCCTCGCGAAGCTAGGACGAACGAACTTGGACGTTTAACTAAGTAACTTCTCCGAGAGGATCAAACAAACAACTTCCGCTCGCTGCCGACGCTCGTCGATTAAACTCGACAGAACTCG
This sequence comes from Lasius platythorax, assembly GCA_963971435.1. NCBI lineage: Eukaryota > Metazoa > Arthropoda > Insecta > Hymenoptera > Formicidae > Lasius > Lasius platythorax. Next base: position 10,842,200 of record OZ020535.1, read on the forward strand.
TTTCTGGAACGACTGGAAGGCTGTAAATTAATGTAATCAAGTAAAACCGAATCGTCGAAGCTGACGAGGAAAGACGGTAAATATTGTGTCGACGGTTTTCCTGTTTTCCTTCTCGACTCGAAATTCCGGTAAATATATCAGCTGATCTCTGAAGTTGTAATATACTTTCCAAATTCGTAAAGTTGCAGTTTCTTCGAGAATTTATAATTTATCAAACTTTTTATTTATAATTTTATTTTTGAATTTTTAACTTTTAATTTATAATTTTATTTTTGAATTTTTAACTTTTAATTTATAATTTATCAAAATTAAAAATCTGTATATTTATCTTTTCTTTTTTTTTTTAGTACTAAACAAAGCATTTATTTCATGACATTTTCCAAATTATTTCACTCCTGAAAATGTATCCACTAGTCCTTAACATTTATTCGCAGAAAGCTGAAGAAACTAGTAGTATAAAAAGAGATACGTCACTCGATGCCTTCAAATTTCCTCAATTTATAAGAGATTTCTATAGTCTAGAAATATTTTTTGCGTGCTATTTTAATAAAAACGTTTAAACTTATTACCTAGTACCTTTCTAAGAAAATATAACTCGTATCTTTCTCTCGAGTAAGGATCATGTCAAGGCTGTTCCAATGTCTCTCGAGATGAGAAAAGTCTCGCATCCTCGCAGGACAACAGAATTTGACGAGGTCGAGAACAAGAGCTCGCAAGCTGCGAATCTAATTATAGGCTAGCGAGAAGAAGGTTTACTATGCTAATCGAGACGCGAGTAAATGTCAACCCACATTCTGTTTACCTCCTTGCTTGCGTCATTGCGCGCTTTATGCGCGCACGTGTGTGTGTGTGTGTGTCCTTGTGAAAGAAGATGTAACGAGTGCGAAACAAGGCACAAAAGCCCACAGTCTTTCTAAAGTCTTAAAAAAGCTCGATAAATGTAACGTACACGTTGTATATCTATCATGTGGATCCAAATCAAAAATTTTCATTGTATTCACAAAATCTAGGTAATTTTTCTACATAATATTTTTACATAATATCAATTTTCTACATAATCCCCCCCCCCCCATTTCTATGCACTTAGCCCTCTCTTAATGAGCTTTTGAATTCCGTCCTGGAAGAAACTTTTTGATCTCGTGCCACTCTTGCACCGCTTCAACGACCTCTTCATCCGAATGAAACTTTCGTACTCTTAGCTCTTCTTTCAACGAACCAAAAAGATGAAAATACGTGTCAGAAATGAATCTCCTTCATATCTTCTCATAACGTTCCAAATGTTTTCTTGAAATTTCGAAACGATTCTGTTTGTGCAAGTTCGTCAGTTCATGTAAAACCTAGCGAGCACACACAGGCTTTTCGAAAATTTAGTGACTCATGGATGATTGAAAATGTTGAGCCGTAGCAAAAATTCAACTCATTTGCAATTTCACCAATTTTGACTTGCCGATCATCACGAATCATTCGATCTACTGCCTCGATATTGATATTCATTGAAGTAGAAAGCCTACCTGAAGGCCTATCGCACAATACAAAAGTACAGGCAATAGGAACAAGGAATAGAAAATATCCACCAATAGGAGCAGGTAATAATATCTATTAGATATAATATCTAATAGATATTATTTCCTGCTCCTATTGGTGGCAATAGGAACAAGGAATAGAAAATATCCACTAATAGGAGCAGGGAATAATATCTATTAGATATAATATCTAATCGATATTATTCTCTGCTCCTAATGGTGAATATTTTCTATTCTTTGTTCCTATTTCCTGTACTTTTGTATTGTGCGATAGGCCTTCAGGTAGGCTTTCCACTTAAATGAACAAATATCCATCAATAGGAGCAGGTAATAATATCTATTAGATATTATATCTAATCTATATCTATTAGATATTATATATCTTTAGGTAGGCATTCCACTTCAATGAACAAATATCCACCAATAGGAGCAAGGAATAATATCTATTAGATATTAGCCTACATACTTCTCTCTCTCTCTCTCTCTCTCTCTCTCTCTCTCTCTCTCTCTCTCTCTCTCTCTCTTTCTGTTATTTAACAACAGATTTATATTCGTCACAATTCGTAATTTTTCCCGAATAAATTTAACAAATGATGCGAATACACCATGACGGTTTAGCTTGCTCGGTATCTAGTGCTTCTCAGCCTATACTTGAGTACGACATACAGTGCTTTGTTAATACTATACTTGAGCACGCCACCGGTTATGTGTCGTGAATGATGTAGGACGACAGCGAGCGAGGTCGAGGATCGCCGCAGGGAGGAGAACGAGACGAGGGAGGAACGGAGACGGATTATGACCGATTGCACGTAATAAAAGCGACGTACCATTCAGAGTCAATCAAGTACCGCTCGCTATTGGTTCGTTGACTTACTCCTGCTCAACCCCGCGCCGATGAACTTATCACGCGAGGCGCGTGCTTTTTCACCGTCTCGTTCGCACGAAGAGTATATATATATGCGCCTTGCAATCTCGTTATTATTTACGAGAGAGAGAGAGAGAGAGAGAGAGACTTTTCGCTATATTTCATTAAAAGAGATACACAAGAGGGAAAAGGTTTCGCAATCGTGCAAAGGCGCGTGCGTGGGACACGCTGGCAAACGTTCGAGTCACGTTTACGGTGAATGGTATAATGTGTAATCCAGCATACAGAAACTATCGCGATAATTCACGGTTCGTCCCATGAGACATTCGCGTTCGCAGAATATCTAGAATACAATATTGCGAAAACTTTCTAATTTCCATCGCGCGCGCGTGGATTTATATTAGCATCTATATTGCGCAAAGACACTGTATTAAAATATTAAATATCGAAGCGACGATAACAAGATTTACAATATACTATTTTCCATTATTTCAATATTATTTGAAAATGTGATATAACGAAGTCCAATCGTATGATCTAAACAATCATGTCACATATAGCAAAGTCCAACCATTAATATATTATGCATCTATGTGTGTATAACTATGTGTATACGTGATAATATCTACTGTCATACTCTGAAAATTTTCATTGTAACGATATATTAAGTAAATATTTGATTAATTGCTATTATCAATAATTAAAATCGTTATGATGATAATGCAACTCTCCGCAATCCTCACAAAACATCGCCATAAATTTCTCTCTTCGTACCTTCCTCCGTGCCATCGCTCCAATTATTTCGCTTATCGCGCCCGCCTTTATTGCGTGTGTTATTACAGAGAGGAAATGATTTGCGCAGATAGCGGGGGCTGAGTCATATCGAAGGAAAGCTTAGATCGTCTCGTAATACGATCGACACAACAATAATTGCGCATATCACACTCGTGTAACGGATCTTATGTATCGCGTCGAAGGTGTCATGTGTATCGGGAAACGAGCTACGTCTGCGAACGTGATCAAACTTCAAATACGTTCCCGGAGTAATTACCCGAAGTCACCGAAGTACAGTTTTTGCTGTCAAGGACATTCGTCAAACGGTACGGGATTAACGATTATAACGGCACTATCTCGGTTGATTATCCACTTTTACGAGCGCCTCTGAAAGTAGCGTCTGTCCTTGAAGCGCGATCGAAAATACACCGGTATTAATAGATTACCGATCGCGATTAAATTATTCGTTGCCCATAAGTGGGGACTGGACAGAAACAAAAGAGAAAAATTTGTGTCGCTCTTGCGATGCAAAACAAAAATTTTTCAATGTTAAAATATACATTGCTTGTTGTAATAATCTTTGTTTTGCACCAGCTTCTTTTCCTGTTTACAGTTCTCATAAACATCAAACGAGAAATAAATATTATTCAAGAAGGAAATAGGAAACATCATTAAACTCGCTTTTGTACAAAGCCAAAGGACCACTTGAAATATTCACAAGTACAGATCCACAAAGACGGTTCTTGTAACCCTCCATTTTTTTGTCCTTTCTACTTGATACCCTTCTTAACGCAACGCTCTATTATACCGCGTAATACCTTCATCATTTATTACTTCACCGTGAGATCCCATGAATAACCGCAATGTGATATAAGAGATTGATGTACTGTCGACCTGTGTGGGTCAAGAGAGTGACCAACATATAATCGTACAGATCTTTTCTCAAACCGATCTTTTCTGCAACTTTTTTTGGTACTCGTCGATTTTTCATTTTGACTCCAAACTTTTTCACTTATCTTGTAAAAGGTACTTGCGTTTTTAGTGTTTAAATTTAAAGTCTCCTAATAATAAAGTACATAAAATATAAAAAGAAAATGTTTGATTTTATTACATATTTCCAAGAATATTATTATATATCTATATATTTTCCTGATGTTCTTTCACAGTGTTGTGATTTTGTAAGTTTATTTTCTCAATTTTGAAATTTAGGATCAATTATGAAAAATTAATTATTAAATTAAAATTTGAAATAAAATTGAAATTAAATTGAAATTAAAATTAAATATTAATGACATCTAAATATACGATTGCATCGTATCTGTATAATCTTCGCAAAAAATTTCGAGGACACGAATTTGCCAATTTTTATCGCGATAATCGGCGTAGAGTTTATCGACGTGAAAATTTGAGAACTCCGCAATTAATCTATATCGAAGCGGATAAGAATCGCATCTATTATTATTGTATGATGAGAGCAACTTTCGTCAGCCATTAATCAGTCATCGAACGACCGATGATCGCGGGCAACAATCGAAGACAAGATAAACATTTACGCGCCTTATCGATGACAACAACAACGGGGAACGCGCTATCGTGTCATTAATTTATAATATTGTCTGACTAACAGATCGATAAATCATCATATACAAACATTAAACACATTCTATCGTGAGAATTCTATCTGTGCCGTTATAGACAATTCGCAATTGCTTTCATTTCGCCTAAGATAAACATCGGGATCAGCAATCGGCAACGTGAACGCTCGCGGAGGTTCACGACACAGGCGAAAATTTTATTAAATCATCGTTCATCCGTGATTCGTTATCTCGAATTTATGACTAACCTCTGACACTCGAAGTCAAGCAACGACGATTTTTCTAAGAGAGAAAAGCGGACGGAAGAGTCAGCGAAGATTTCATCACGCGTCGAATAATTTATACTAATTTATACTAATTTATACTAATAAATAAAGTTCTCCTACCACGAGGCATTAAAAAAAAAAAATGATTGATATGGTAATGTATGCATATGAGAGAAGGTGATCCGTGTAAATTAAGAGAGCGCGCGTGATGTGTGTACCGATGAATAATGTATAAATAATGCACAACTATAGCATAAGCATAAGCATATATATGTATATATGACTTGAGAAAGACCCGGGATCGAGATCTCGCTTTCCTTGAGCGATTTTTGCGGCGCCCCGTGTACAGAACTTCCAGCATAAATTATTCCGAATACCTTCGCATCGCTATATTTCCACGCAAATACACAGAGACAATAATACCAGTTTCCACTGGGTGGAATGCATACTCCTCGGTCGGGATTATATCGCGAGACCCGACGAGGGGCGAGACTTGACTTTCAAGAGTACATACTCGGCAGAAACTGAGACCGGTGTATAATTTCGACGGTATCAAATTATATTTTGCGGGATCAAGGCAAAATTCGCGCGAGCTACGTAAAGCTCGATGGCACACGAAATCGAAACGCGGCCGGCGGATTCGCAGAAATTTTCTGCGCGCATTGCGAAAAAACGCGCACACACAGAAAGACGTATTATCTTATCGTCTTATAGACGGGAATATTACGCCGCGAGCAAACAGATAATGGCAAGATAACTTTCGATAAGAGACGACGAAGAACCGGAGTCATTTGGCTTATTTTTATGACTATGCAGACACTCGTATGTCGAGGCGATAAGGAAAGAGAAAAAAAGCTACATACCGTGCATGTCTTTCACCTGTATACTCAGCCCCCGATCATGACTCAAGGATGAAGTTACGATTCGAGTACCAACGAGAGAGCATTTGGGACGCGACCGCATAATTATACGATCGGTTTAACGATGCGACGGTTGTTAAAAATGAGATAAAGTCTTGAAAAATCTTTCTCGTTTCGTATCGGTGATAAATATTTTATCGTCAAAAATATTCTCGAGATATTTTTGCTTCAGATAAAAAAATATCTTCTAGACGGTTCATTAACAAAAAAAACACACACATTAACCATCTCGTGTATAAATTATCCCTATTTTTAAAGAGAAATAAAAGTACAATTTGTTAAGAGTTTCTAGAATCCAAAAATACATGACGTATATTTTTAATGTTTTGAAACGCGCGTCTATGTGAGTATTAAATTCTTAATTAAACTTTTATCGTAAGAATTGAAAACAATATGATTTGTTACCCTTAATTCTTAATATCCTATATTTTTACTCGGTGTACTTTTTCCTTTTAACCTTTTCGCGGGATAATATTCGGGAAAAATTTAAATTCTGTTTTTTTTCGCGTAGCGATTGAAAATAATATACATAAATTTTTCGATACCCACGACACACATTTTTCAGCGCGCTAAACTCGAAAGGAGCTGTGTCAAGCGATTCGTAAGAGGCTAAATCCGCTGACGACATCGTCGAGGAAGCCCGAAGGCTTCCTATGTGCTTGATACGCAGCACGAGGAACGCTGATTACACACTTCTACTGTTATATCGCCTTCCCGAACTCGGCTATCGTCCCCTCGCTAATACAGACACACAGACACACAAAGGCGGTGCTTTGTAAGCTTTACAAAGTTCAGAACGTATCGCGCGATAAATCTGTGGATCACTTTGTTCAGCAAAAACTCGATTATCTCTGATCGTCTTTTCTGAATTAGGTATTTGATGCCCTCGTCTCGCGACAAAGTCGTGCTCAACACGAGTCTCACGAAATATTTTACATATGCAAATCACATATTGGGGACATTTTGTGTTACTCGCGCGACTTCATTTGCAAAAATGTGGGATATCAGGTGACCGCTAAATAAAGGATAAACTAACACAAACCAGTCCTCGGGGCGTCGTGTATGCATTGAGCAGCACACGCGCAACACGCTACCTATTCAATGCCGGATGCTTAACGGGATCTTTGAATTTCTATTGTGCGTCTCTCTCTATTCAGCGTCGGCACAATGGTAGACAGAGCGATTATTGTAAGAGTTTTTGCGTAGTATAGTTGCAGATACGAGCCGTAAAAGAGAATTCATCTTGCGTATCTTACCGCGCGATCTCGAGACGCGTAATTACGACGACACCAACTGCCGTATATCGCGAGTAATTAGCGAAAGATGGCAATTTTGTAATGATAATGAATGAGACTCTAGATTTCCCACCGCAATATGTATCATCGCGATCAACGCAAACGTGAGGGCTCCTGATTCTTATTCTTCTTACATTTGCATTTAGAAGAAGAATTCTAGATTACAAAATTACGTTGTACATATGGCTAAGCAAACACGTTTGCATTATGTAAAAAAATATTTATGCACTTCCGTGTGTGTGTGAGAGACACGTACAAGATTACGAGGATGCTGGACGTGTATATTAATAGAGAGTGTGCAGATTGAGATATTGATCTGTGGCAAAGGACGAGATGTCTCGTTCTTCCCGAGTCGGGGAACCTGTTCCTTTGAGATCCGCGAAGCAGCGTAATTATAAAGCGCCGGCTGTGAACGTCGGAACGTCCGTTCTGCGAAACCGACTGTGTCATTAATTTTCAGCTGGCATGGCAGCACTCGGAGAGCCGTCCCGAAAACCTTGACTCACTCGCGAGGAGGAAAAAAAAAAGAAAAAGATTCGAAAGCCGAAGAGCTCCTTGCGCAACGCTGAAACGCGCGTAAAGCAATGGCGTAATCAAGGCTTAAACCGTCTGCTCCGGTTTGTACAAGCAGACTTAAGGGGAACCCTTCACTCTCCTCGATCTAGACAAGTCGATTTCGATTATACTTTTGCCTTTCATCTCCCCGAGATTTCCGAGAAAATAATCGAGATCAATAATAATATGCGATGATGTTACGCATGTACGCATATTATTATCTACGGCAACACGTGCACGCGCATTGAGATAAATATTCTGTCGAAGCAAGGACGTGATTAAACATTGACGTGATTATTAAATTAATCTGCAGACAGTGTAAATTTGATTATCCATTATCTTATCCTTTCTCATTTCTGCTTCTTTTTTCTCCTTTCTCTCTCATTATCTCCGCTCATTCTTACTTCCTTTTCTTTTTCTCCTTTTTTTCTATCTTCCTCATTACAGTCATTAAAAATTAGAATCTCTTTATCTGTACTTATCAGAGATCCTTTGAGTCTCAAATGTGTGTGTAACGTGTAAAATTATTCTCCTCGCATAAAGAAAATTCACACGATTATCACTCTTCGTACTCATTTTATTCGCGCTATTATACCATCTCATATACGTTTGCGCGTTTTCGTTTAATTGCTCGGAGAGAATTTATCACGGAGCATAATAGACTCCTCATAATGGACTCGGAATAAGTTCAGGTAGATCGAACATCTTTCTTCCTTTGTCGCTCACTTTATAGACGCATTCTCTCGTCCTCCGTCGTCCGACAGAGCGAATCTACTTCGACTATCGTGTGCACGTGCATTCGTAGACGCGACAGTCAAAAGTAGACAGATATGTAGGTATTGCAAATAGCCATCATGCGATGTGTGCGACCTTGCGATCGCGTTGCATCGCGACGGTGTCGCCGACCGGGGAAATGTTCCGAACGGATATATCTAACGGATCGCCCAATTTACGTTCGACCTCGTGCCGTGTAGCAGAGGAAAGCCCACCCCCTCCCTCCATCGTCTCTGTAACGTGCGATCAAACGAGATTAGAGGCCACACGTGTTATATGTGTGTGTGCGTGTGTGTGTGTGTGTGTATTCGCGCATCCGTAACTCGAGCTAATCCACCTAACACCGTCCGTTACGGATGTGTATGTGTGTGTTCGCCGCATTGGTATTACGCCATCGTGCACATATGTTCGCGAGTACATACATATGTATATGTATTAAGTCGTGGCACATATGGTACCACATATACCGTGTACATATGTACACGCGAATGGCGTATGTGACCCCCTTACACGAGAGAGAACACGCGCGACTTGCTTTCGCGTATATTACGGATAACTGTACTGCCGGACTGGTATCGCGTATACATGTATGTACGTGATACACGCGTAAACGAGCGAATGCGCTGCACGCACATGCGTGTGCGATTAGGAAGAAGAAGGAGATTACTCGAGAAACGAGCGCGATATTTTCATTTGTGATGCGCGTCGCGGGAGAAAGACCAGAGTGCTTTTTACGCGTACGTGTACTATACACGGATATATGCGTATGTGGACGATGCGGTAATTAACTTCGCACGGGATTAGAAGGCGTGGGTACATCGACGAGCGAATTCACGGAGCACGAACGCTAACGGCGAAGCGAGGGAACGTGACGAAATTCCGAGCGCGGCTAGAGAACGTTCCTAGAGGAAGGCGATTGCGGATGCATTGCGTTGCATAGTTCATAATTCATCCTACGTTGCATGGTACAAGGTTCTTCTCGCTGCTCTTTCCGAGCGTGTTAATTACTTTGCATAGGTGACAAAGTGCTCGGAATGCGATGAAAGATGGTAATATAAAAAATAGAAATTTGAGACATTGAGATATTTTGATTTTTCTAAAAGATACAAAGAAAGCTTTTTTGACGATGTGACGATCTACATAACGTAGAAATTTCGTGAGATATTATTTTGAAATCTGCTAGGCTAAAAATATTATTGCTGCTCTATATTTCGGTCTTTCAAATGCACGCGGGTATATAAAAATTTTTTAAAATTAATGTAGTTTACACGCGCTTGTGAATTAATTAATATCGTAGGATAAAAATTTAAAATTTAAAATATTAAAATATAAAATTTAAAATATTTGAATTATTTAATTCTGAATAAGAAAATTATATTTTAAATTGTACCTTCAAACTTTCTCCAAACCGTGTTTTTTCTTCTTTGCTTTTGACCGTAAAGGTCGAGAAATACATTTTTCAGAGGATCATTTTCATTGACAACAAAGTGAGGAAAATATGATCAGAATACGCGCCGTGTGCGCGCATAATTATGATCTCTTCGTACCGATGTGTTTTGCATTGCAAATGTCACTTGCGGAAAAATTCGCGCGCGCGTGTACGCGTGTTTGCGTAGAGAATAGAGAGGTGAAGAGGGAAGACGAGACGTTTAACCGACGATAAACAGCGTGAAAGTTTTGGTATCGCCGACACTGACGATCGACACTTCGCGCGTAACTTCCGTGCGTATCGCTATCGGCGGTGACCTCTTTTTTCCCCACGTGATGTGCGAACATCATGTCCAATTCGTCATCTTCGACGAAAGCGTATTTCCGCGCCGTATAATTAATTATCTTTGCTAGTAACGATAATTGCGTCAATTACAGTAAAATTTGCCCACCGACCTTAAAATTGCGCATTTCTTTTTTTTTAAGCAGACGCTATAGAATATGCACATGGAAGTATAATTTGAAGAATGGTTCTTTGTGAGTAAGATTGAGAGATATGAAAATTGGAAAATAGAATTGTATAATTAATTATGTTGGCTCGCATTGTCAGAACTGTATAATGAATATACGTCACGTTATCAGAGTTATATAATTAATATATGTCATTGTAATTATACAATGAATCGTATAATTAATATATATTTCTTTTTCGAGACAACTGCGAAATAAAAAATGCTATAAGCGGCTCTAGCTACAAAGACTAAATTTTTTTTATTAGTATCATCGTAAATTGTTTTAAGAAAAAGCACTAACAATAAACGATAATTTCAAATTGTCGACAAATCTCGTTCTTATTATCGTATTGTCATTTTGTATTATCATTTTCGCCATTCTATTCCGTTTCACGTACGTGTCTCTCTTCGTGAGACCTTAATCTGTTTCGGATTCTTCATGCACGGAATACAGTCTCGATCACGTCGTATAATGTGAGCGAATCGCGGACCGAATTTTTGAAATATTTATAGCAAATTTCTGTACTTTTCGAAGATTAGTTCGTACAGCAACAAGTAGCAACCTAGCAAACGAGGAGAAAGTTAACGAAACGCGTGTTTCCGTTACTCGAAGCGCCCTCCTCATTCGAGAAGTTTCACATGCTCACATGCTCGCATTCTTTTCGCACGATCATCCCACGTGTTTTCTAGAATCGTTAGCCAATCTCGGATGTGTTGAACGCACGTCACGCCCGTCTGCGATAGCTTGGCGAAGTGCCAAGGTCAACCAGAGAGACCACGCACGAAATCAAACTGCTATTATGTTCCGAAGCACGTTAATCGCATTCTTCACATCGAAAAATACGACTATCTCTAATATCACGAATACAATGAATTGTATTTGAGAAAAACATTTTAGAACTTTATCTTGCTCTGCCGAGTTAAGATAAAAGTACGAAATGTTTATAACTTGATAATTCTAAAACCTATGATATTTAAATTGACAAATCCTTGAAATTGATGATATAACAAGACTCACTTTAGAGTCAGATTGTTGAAAAATAACCTCACCAATTGACAAAGTAAACTCCTTGGATAACGCCGTGATTTCCACATCGATGTTGATTGCTTGGATGAATTGTAGAAGGTAGTCAATGGTCTGAACTGTTGCATCGTTCTGTGCACGTACCATTGTGACAGCTGAAATTCTTTTTGTGCGCACGATTCACTTAAAGCTTTATATCGCTTCTCGATATCGCTTGATACGACTAATTCTTTAATCTTATTGCTAGATATATTCTGCAATTCTGTCACATTATTTATATCATTGTTGTTCATTACTATGATAATAAATAAACGAAAAATTTCGAACATTTGGACGAAGAATATACTACAACACAAGGTTCACTTTCGTCTCAAACTTTAACATATTCAGAGCGAGTCACGCACTTTATCACGTAAACGAGGAATATTCACCTGATAGCTGCGTTATCGCAGTTATCAAAGTGATTACGAACGCGTAGAAAACTTGCAGGATACGAATTTATCGCGTTATGAATAATTTACGAAACTTGCAATGCTTTTTTTGCAAAGACGACTTAACGGCAACAAGGCACAAAGTTTAAACTAACTGACCCTTGGTCCGCCCTTAGCTAACTCTTGGACTAAACTGAGGAAAAGATATGTTCGAAAAAGTTTGAAATGTTTCTGTCTTCTTTCTTCGAACATTTTCGGATTCAAAAAGGACAATAAGAACTGCTAGCTTTTACTGCCAGCTTTTGTTCCTAGCTAGCTTTCTCTTCTCTCAACTTTCTGTTATTCTGATAAACAAAAATATAATTATAATACGTTTATAATAAATATAATAGTGGGCCTGTTTCAGATAGAAATTATTAAAAATAATCGTTTAAATAGTTTTGTTTATGTTCGAAAGCGCGGTGGTTCTGAGCGATCACGCAATTTTTTGAGAGTCGGACGGAAAGATCCTTTGAAAAGCACGACACCACACTTAACACAAGTCAATTTATTTTCACAAAACAAAATTCAAATAAACTATATACAAAATATTCACAGAGTGTATTTTTAGGTGCACCACAACGATGCGCGTAACAAAAGCGGATGCAAAGCGCGAATCTTAGTGAGCACGATTTTAAGCGAAATATAACTAGCTACGAGTTACACTTTAATTAAGCGGTTCTCTCGGCGATTTTCAAGCAGTTCTTTAAGCAGTAGATGCGTATGGTACAGCGATCTCAAAGCGAAAAGCTGGCGAACGATCTTGATGTTCTCTTTTATTAATTAGGTAAAGAGGCGTTTCTTTCGGCGATCACCAATGATTTCAATATTTTCGAGGTGACCCCGGGGCGCCTGCGTGATAGGTAGTCGAAGGGGTGTTGTGTCTCGATATACACACCTGACATGCGCGACGCATGATAAACTTCTATATTGGTGATCCACGGATTCTATCGGATAATTGCGCATGCTTGCCAGCCTAATGTCAGTTGATCGACTGGTAAAATAATAAGTGTTTGTTGTCGGAAACTTGAGTTTTTCAAAGGAAGAAAAACTTGTTTGTTGCTTCGCTTTGACCGACGAGAGAATAAACAGAATTTTCGAGAATCATTTTACCCGAAATCTGTTGTTAGTTTTGTTTTCTAATCGTTGTAGCGATATTTTAATTAAATCTATTAGTTGATGATATTTTTAGAATGCGAATTTTAACAAAGAATATGCAGCAGGCAACTGCGATCTCAAACAGTTTAAATAAGATGTTACTTGAAAATTTATGCTTTCCAATAATATAGTACAAATACATAAAAAAATATTTACTTTATTTACTTTTAAATGCTAATAATTGAAATTATTATAAATTATTAATAAAAAATATTAATATAATTATAATATTAATTAAAATAATAATTTAAGAAAAAATCTTTTATTAGTTATTTAAATTTAATTATTTTGTTATTATATAAATCTTTTTATTTTATAAATAATTTAAAGTTTTCAAACGCGATTATTTCAAATATTACTTCTGCTATTATTTCAAATGTTACGTAATAAAAGAAATAATTAGAAAAGTGACAAAATAAGTACGCAATTAGCTAAAATAATGATTGTTTTTTTTTCAATGCCAATTTAAAAACCACTGGTGTAATTTCATAAGACACAAATAAAAACAGAAAGAGACGTATAAATTATACTAATAAAACCAGTACAAACTCATGAAAATAATTTTCAAATATTTTACTCTTTCTGCTCATATAATAAAAAATATAATTACTTACAACCTTTTTAATAAGAAATATTTAAAATATTTAAAGTACTTAAAAGATATATTTAAAATATTTATTTCCGAATTGTATAAATTAACTATATTTGAAATAGGATCCTATTTTAACTTATGAAAATAAGTTATTTTGCACTAACAGTTTATAATCAATAAAAGAAATAGCTTTTACGCGATTAATTTTATTTTCTATTTCTAATAGTTTGCTCACATCATGTAGAGAAAAAAGCGAAATAAGCGGAATAAAAAACGGAACTTTTCTGACTGTTTCACTACTCTTCTTCCTGTCTCTGTGCGTGATTTGACTGAGAAAGTAAGCGGCAACCCTTCGCCAGGAACTTTAATCGAACCAACCGGGGTGCAACAACCCTCGCATAGCCTCCCTCATTTCCCCGCCTATCACTGAGTAAGGATCGCGAAGTAACGATCTCGTCGCGAAACAAAGAGCATACTTTTCTTGGGGGAAATTCGACCTTCCTCGTTATTAACTCGTTAGACGTCGCTGCAAGAGGGATGCTGCTAGTCTCAAAAATGAGAGACAACGGATGGATGCGATAATTAGTGAACAAAGACCTTGCGTCCGGATATTTTTATTAAAACTCTGCACGAGTTATCAATGATGAAAAACAGGGATGTCCTCATCTCTCGGGCATGAATATCGAGATAAACAAAATTAGGCGTTTCTCATCGTAATGTTAATATTCTAAATATTGAGTTAACTTCAAGAGGCTGTTTCAATCATTAAATGCGCGAGAGAGAGAACGTTTGTAAAATAAAATATAAATACGTGTCCTTTATTTTCAGTTTCGATTCATGGCGAAAATTATTTGAAGTCCCTCGAAATTGGAGGAGAACATTTCCATGTATTTTTTTGTGAATATGTACCGTAGATTCACGCATTATTTCTGATATCGTCAGCTCAATATTAATTACATTCATGATTGATTAATTTTAGCTTGTTAAATTTCCGAACCGATTCTAGCCAGAAAATGGGGTCAGAATACAAAACTTGATCAGGACAGATAAATCTAGCGTTTAACTGTTTTATCTGTTGTAAGTGTCTCCAGAGTGAGTAGGAAAAACACGTCGCGTTATAATCAATTGGAAACGAATAGTAAAGCGTGACTAACCTTTTGTTGTGCCAGCCTGAGGGATTCTTCGAAGTGCTTATGAACCGCTTGCTCGGTTTGCCTCTGTTTCTCGAGCCGATCCATTTTGGCTTTCTCCAGCTCGCGCACTTCCGCTTCGCGGCGTTCCCTGTAACAAGCAAGCAACGAAAACTCAGTCTCGTCATTACCACGCGATTATGCGAATCGGTGCGTATAAATTAGCCCGCGGTTTTACGAGGTTATTAGCAATTAAGAACGGATTTGTAGGCGCTTCGCGAACGCATCGTCGGCGAATAAATTTCCCATTCTTAAATCTCGAAGCGCATACATGCACGGCTTTAGCCAATTAGTTCTAACGGTTCGTGATCTCAACCGTAATGCAACTCTTACAATTCTTTGTTAAAAGTTAATAAAAATAAAATAGCTACTTGTTATTATTATTTTTCTGATCGATATAACTTGTACCATCAAATTAATTTCACTTAATTATTTTCGACTCTCATTTACGTAGGTTAAATTATAATGGAAAATTATATCAAGTATCTAAAGATATTCTAATCTTGAAATATAGTCTTCCAAGTAGCGATAAAAAATAATGCCATCTCGCGCCATGGTCTTTGGCCACGAAGCGTGAATGTCTTTATACACTGCTCATCGTTATACACAACGACATTTAAACGATATAGATGTAATTTATATGCGCGTAATTTATACGATCGCAAAGGAACTCGACCGCCCCTCATACTCTTCGCATTCGCGTCCCTTATCGATTTATCTCCGCCCTACGACCTCCCGTTTGCTTAGCTCGGCGGAAATCCCAAATAGCGTAATGTGTGAAGGGGAAAAGAGAAATGTGCAGGGGTTACATTCTCCATTTCCTCTAAAGGCAACGTGCGCCGTCAGCTGTTCTCGTTATCATTCTGTCTACGATGTTTAAAACAGAGATTTGCACAATCTTATAATAATATAAATCACATTTCCTTCTAATTTTTTGAGAGAAATATAGTAACAAAAATTTATAAAAGTAACCGAGATATAAAATTCAATTTTATAAGTCTATAAAGAAAAAAAATATATGGTTTTACATCATCAAGATAATCATGCACAAAAAGCGACACATCTTGATCTCTTCAGTTATTTTCTCGAATCGTTCCACAAATTATTTCATCCAATGCTTTCTACTTACAATATTTGCGCGCATCCTAAAAAAAAAAATTTGCCCTAGGATATGCATTAATTATCGTTCTTCGCTTCGTACGTTAAGAAATTCGCTCATCTCGCGAGTCAGCACGCGTGCGCAACGACGAAGATAATAAAACGCAACGTCTGGCTGGTATATCTCGCGACTTTTTAAGGGGTGAGAGGGGGAGCAGGGAGAGATAAGTATTCATTAACGCTTGCGCAAGTTATTTATACTGTTACGTGCGCAACGCGCGTGTTTATCTGCACGCTCGGTCGGCGGATCTTACAATGCACGCGCGATAAATACATCCGCGCGTATCTTTTCCCTCGCCGTCCTCCTCTTTCGTTTTGGCTCGCTGTTTTCTCTTCACTCCCTTTATCTATGTGCACGCGCGCACTCTGACCGTAAGAGATCCATCCGTCCTAAAAGATCGACGCATATACACAGATATCTTTCTCTTCTTGAAAACAAAATATGCAAGCAATCGCGAACATCTCTGATTTATCTATAAAAAAATGTACACGAAAATTTCGAAAAACTTTACAGATGAATTTACAAAGATCAATTACTGTAAGCTTTATAACACTAAGGTTTGGCAAAGACAAGGTTAAGAATGAATGTTCGCAAGAAAAAAAATTGCAATAAAAGTATCTGAATCTTTCGACTGATCAGTCATCAGTCATCCGATCGGTGGCGTATTTATGGGGAAAGGGGGGCCCCGCTACCGAACTTCAGCCCCCCCTCTGAAATCCGAGATCTAACCGACTAAGTTGTCAGCACTTTCGTACTTATAGAGCACAGTTTTATTAAGTAAATAAAACTATAGTCCATTGCTTAATGTTAAGTATGAATTTATTTTAATGTAATCGCTCGCTCAGAGTTCTACAGCCCCCTTCCTCTAAAACAAAATCCTAAACACGCCACTGCATCCGTCAATGATTGATAGTAAAACGGAAGCCATAGAAAGAAATGTAACTTTCATTTTTTCAAGAACAATTGATCTACGTACTTAGGTAAGTAAAGTACTAAAAAGGAAAGGAATTTCTGTTCATTTACTTTTTCTCACTGTGGTGCTTCAATAGTTTCAGGTACACTTATACTACTCTGACCTGCCTCTAGTCAATGACTTTTTAACCGAAATTTATGTTCCGTCATGTATTTCATAAAAGTGACAATACAAAATAAAATGCATTATCAAAAGCACATATATAATACGTATGTACTTTCAAAATATGTAAAAATAATATTCTTGTACATAGTCTATACACATTAGAAAGACTCGGAATAAATATTCTTTATCACACATGTTATTTATAATACAAACTTATTCAAAAATATATATATAGAAGGATAATTACTATGAATTTGAATAGCTGCAAGAAAACTTGAAAGCATCGATTTATCTATTACTTTCTTTAATAAAAGTATCCAATTATTAATCATTTCGTATATGATATGCACATAATAAAAAATAATAAAATTTTCAGTTCAAACAATTTTCTCATTCTCGATTTTCAACGATGTATCAAGAACGCAACACGCGCGGCTCGTTCCGCGTTTGCACTTCGACATTTACGACATCGATTGCTGAAATACGTTATTAAAAACGCATATCACTGCAGTTGTGTAAATGTACAGGCTTATCTTCTCGTTTTTCGCTGACTACATCATGTTTGACATCGTGGCGCTGAAACGCAATTACGCGCGATCGCGTTATTGCTTTTCGCTTGCTCGTGAAGTAACTTCGTTATCTAGCGCTGCGAGATTTTTTCGAGGTCGCGAGGATGCAAATAGCCTCGTTAACTTTGAAGCTGTTTAATTGAGTCAAGATCGCTTTGATGTCCGATTTCAGCGGATGGTAAATGTATTCGGTCTCGTTAGAAAAGTATAATATATTTTTAATAGCTTTCGTTGTAGCTGACCTTTAAATTTACGACAATTCCGAAAGATCAAGTTCACAAACAAAGCTCTTATCACGCGAATGAAAGCACATCATCCAGCCAAATACGTCGCTTAATAAGCGATGAGTCAATTTTTAAGAATGTGTAATTCTTTGAAGCTGATTAGTAATTATAATGAGAGAGAAAAATCTCGTCAAATTTAAATTGTAAAACCTCAAGATTTAAAGTGAGATAAAATTAGCACATTAAATTCATATTGAAAACTCACTATTGGTATTGAAAAAGTGACAAATTCAGCAAAGAACACAAGTCCTTGAATACAAATCTTACAAAATATCAATGTGTAAGAGCCTTTTCTCTCATCTAGAGAAAAGGCAAATACCGTTGATACCGTTGATTCGAGTGTGCTCGTTCTTCGCGAGAATTGCACGACGACGACATGCATTACGCGCGCGGCAACTCAGCAGCACGAGTGGCTGGCAAAGCAGAAAGAAACGAGACGAGGCACTTCCAGGAGATCCGCACACATTCTTGGAGCGCATACATTCTTGGAAGGTATAATATGTTATTAAAATGCTGTACGAGATCCAAACCGTATATATAAGATGTTGCATAACTATCCTTCTAGATATAAATTCTTTGATATGATCAATTTTTGTTTCATGAGAATTTCATGAGCTACAATTCGTCATAGCTTGAAATTCGTAATATTAATATATGTTAGCAATTGTATTTGCAATTTTTGTCAAGATTTATTTAAACTTCTAATAAATATAAATCAAGGCACACACAACTCTGTGTCCTTTCCCAGCATAAAAGAAAAAAACTTCGAAATGACAATTTGTATTTACGGTGGTCAAATGTATGAAAAATGTTCGTGCCGTTTGAAAGTGCCGATTTTACTAAACCTACAAGACGGAAGGTTTTCAATTTCTTTCTCTTTATCCGTCTCTCTATTTGTCCTTGCAGCTTTAAGATGTTTCGCTCGAAAGCTGTATCCAGCTTGATTTGATGGATTATTGACAGTTTATTATGGACGGTTTCTTTTACTGTCGCACACACAAGTTCAAAAACGTTTCGAAAATCGGGTCGACCAGAAAGAAAATTAGACAGATAGCTTGAACGAATTTCTTTTCAACAGCAAGTATCGTCAAAGAAAGGTATCACACATTTGCTACTTTTCCTCCTCTAAATTCGAATACTTATTTTACTTTATTGTTATACTCGCGAATTATACATGATACTCGTATGAATGTGTCTTAAAAGTTCCTGAAAGGATCGTGAGAGTGACGTGAGATAAATAGATTATAAAGTAATAAGTTCGTTCTTTTTTTAGATAGAAGAGGCGATTAAAATTATCTAAGTTTCGTTTTAAGAACCACAGTTAGAGAGATATTTTCTCTCAAAATTTCTGTGTAAAACATTAATATTTGTGTTATGAAAATTCACACAACTACTTGAATCTATTAACTGCCGTAATATAACTAAATAGTGATACAAAAATGATGAAGCAATAGAAAATGTTCTGCGAATAGCTTTCGGTGAAGATAAACGTAAAAGATTAAAATGCAAAGAGACGTCAGACGTCAGATTTCTCCTGTTCAAATAATATGTATGTATCAGAATGTTCAAACAAATTTAAATGTCATGGTATAAGGCTATTTCCAAGTTTTTGCAATTTCTAAAATCTCATTAGCGCTCGAAAAGATCACATATGAATCTCAAGATCTTTAAGCTGGCTTGATTAAAAATTAAAATAGTGATTCAGTAATTAACAATTATAATATTAATTTACATAAGAGAGAGAAGTAAAGAAATAGAAAGCTTCTAAAGTACGCATGAAATTCGAGTAAATAACAACACGCAGAGGAATATAATGTTATTCATAATCGAAACTGTTAAGAAATCATGACCTAAAGTCAACTGGTTCGGAGCGGCAACATCAACGTCTCATCTTACCGAGCGCGCGAATAATACTGACTTAGCTGCTTTTCCGCTTCGCTCAGCCAAAACAAATCCGTTTTTGCGTAATGTTTACATCAGGGGGAATTATTCCCTGTATAACGTCTGTGAAAACACAAAATTTCGCCGAATCTCAATGTGAATAGCTCGCTTGGAATGTTCACAGACGTGACAAAAGCTTCAGCTATGTACAACGTATTTACAAACGTAGCGAAGAGACAACTCTCTCATTGTTACCCGGTCGTCGTTCGAGAAATCTCAAGGACAACGAAATCACCTCGACGCGTGATTGTAATTTGAATAATAAATATATGTATACGGTTACGTAAATATCGCGCGACTTGTCGCGTCGCGCCTTAACGCAGCGGCGATGAGCTTTAATTAAGGATTAATCGCAAAGTCGCGCGAGATCGATCGGTATAAAAAAAAAAAATTAATCACCGCGTATCTCTTGTCGCTATCGATCACGGCGCGATATTTCACTCTCGTCTTGAACAGGCGGTTCGATTATACTCGTTCGAATCGAATCGCTTCGCGAGTCTCATGAATTTTTTAAGACGCGTCCCGAGGATTTCTCGTGCGCCGCCTCCGACCTCTGAATGTTTGATCTAAATTCTAATGCGGTCAAGAACCAAACGTATAACAAAAGCAATTGTAAAGAATTACAAGTACCATTTTCTCTAATTGCGTAAAATGAAAGCGCAATAATTTTCCAGTGATAAAATAAATGGTACTGTCACATTTTCCACACAATAAAATTTTATAATAATTTTATATATATGTATATATGTACATACATATATATTTTTTTTGTGTGAAAATATAAAAGATATAATTCTCTATTAATGCGACCTTAATTACACTACTTGATTTCAGCACTTTCGCTGTTTCAC
Source organism: Lasius platythorax (assembly GCA_963971435.1). Lineage (NCBI taxonomy): Eukaryota > Metazoa > Arthropoda > Insecta > Hymenoptera > Formicidae > Lasius > Lasius platythorax. The sequence goes on from OZ020535.1 coordinate 10,863,023, forward strand.
CAATTTACTTTGATGACTAGTCGCATTCTGTATTCTCAATTATACTATAACGAGACATGCTTCACACGTAAAAATAAGAATGTTTCGTTCATTACTCATGACTTTGCCGTATGACATTTTATGACTTTGCACTTTGCAATTTTGTCACGAATCGCGGTTCCGAAGAATATTTGTCAGTTATCTCGGTATTCCTTCGACATAGCAGTCCTTCTTTCATCGCCTCTTTATTTCGTCGTGCGAGGTGAACGCATTCGAGAAGGAAGCCAGCGTTAATTTTCCCTCCACGATCACGTAAATCGTTTCGTGCCACGTTTCGTAATACATTTCGAGCATGACGTACGAACTACGAGCGTGATCTAGAATCTTAAAACGATAGCACGGCATGTATATCTAACCCGATTTTGCCGTTAACCATGATAATGCTATTTTAATAATATACAAAAAATAATTAAACATTTATTAGTAATTAATAATTGATAGACAATCAAAACATTTTTTCATATATTTAAATCGTAATTTTTAAGCTTAAACAATATTTCAAATAATCTCTCTAAACAAAGACTTAGCGAATTAACATATACCTAAACTATTTCGATAAAAACAAGCACATATATAAGTAATGAGAGAACGGCGCGTGTGTATGGAGACATAAACTTCTGTCTTGTGATGTAAATTTGAGTAAGGAAACAAGTGACGCGCGTCTACACGCAGAGCTGTACAAAGCACGAGACAATTTGCAAGGTAAATTCAACAGACGCGTAAATAGAGCCGGCGACCTTCGTCGAGGCAATTTTCAATCTCCGTAAGTCATTCCGAGCGCGCGACGGAGACACGCCGTGAATAAGGTAATAACGGGTGTGGAAAAATCACTGGCGTACAAAAGCCGCAAAGACTGACCAAGTGAATTTCGCATTGCGCAACGCGATGATGATTGCGAAGATGAACGATTTCGTTATCATTATACAGCTTATTTATGTCGATGGGAATATGTAAATAATTTTTCGTACAGGCCCGAGAGGTCAGCCAAAAATAGCCGGCCACAAATCCTACGCGCCACAAGATAATGGACGAGCGGTGAATGAATATGAATCACGAACGCTCGATTAACCGCATTAAACGATCGTCCGGAAAAATTTCTTAAGTCAGGAGCCGTTCCTTCGAGCGATGTGACCCACTTTGCGGGTTACTAACGTAGGTGCGGTAAAACCTTCCACAGAGCGTTATTTGAATTTTAGGATGAATCGTTAAAATGTTTACTGCTAGATAATAATAATAAAATTTTTGATTTAAAATCTGGCCGCGATAATAAAAATTCTCTAAAACATAATCTTCCTTGGAGAGTAAGCTTTCGAAATTCTTGTAAAATTCCTATCTTTATAACTTCCGTTTAGTTTCATTTTAAAAAGATATATGCTTGTGTGGATTTTATATACACACTTTCTAGATTTGCAATATTCCGCACATTAAAAAATTTGCCGAGACGCATTCAAGAATTAGCAATGCTACGCTAAAGAGAGATATAATTTCGAATAACCACAGGTATATTTTCGAGGGATCGACGTCCGTTTTGTTTCAGGGACGACGAGGATAACCTGAAAACCTGGCGTGCACAAGAAAACTCGTTTGGCTGATATTCCTCTCCTCCCTCATCGCGCGACGAGGATATTACTTTATGTATCGCGCGGCAAATTAGCGCTTGCATTCCTACGCTTTCTGCACCCGCCGCGTGATTACCGTGATTTCTACGTGACGTAATTCCACCGCAGACGGAAACCGACGGGCACGAATATAAAGAAGGGAGGGGAAGGGAGAGAAATAAAGAAAGGACAGGAATATATGACGGGTGGGTGGAGGGAAAGAGGGCGGAGGTGCGATCGAGAAGGAACGAGTTTTGCGCGTGCGTGCGTGCGCTCACGTTTATGACACACACGTTTATGCACACTTTCCTCATACGTATGTATGTATACATGTGGTGCACAGACGTGCGTCTCGGCTCGGCCAATGCATCATTTAGATAGCCTGAGTTAGGTATGCCCGAGACGGGCGGAGAGATACGTCTTGGCATGTAACGGCCACATCTATCGGGTGACGCAGAAATGGCCACGTAGACGCAGCGTGTCTCGCTCGCAGCGTGTTATTCGCAGCTCGTGGGAACAATACGATAGCTCGCGGTAATTTATCACGCATTTGCATCACGTCGACTCGAGAGGATCGTAAATCACATCGGTCATACTGTAAAATAATACACGACGTTCGAGAGTTCCCGGGGAAAGCCCCCGATGACTATGTATAACGAAAAACGAATGGTCCTAACTCACAAGAAGATTATCTTACTCATTCCTAGATCATTAGCCTTAGCTATGATACAAATGGAGAAAGTATATTACACTAATGATGGTTGGAAATTGAATTTGAAGACAGTAACAATTCTTGCTAATTATGACTACTCATCTCTTTCTATAGATTGCAAATCTACATTATTTTACATAAATGTATAAATAAGAGTATTACATTATTTCTCTCAACACAAAATTCTGCATCTTATAAATTTTACGACTCAATTGTAATGTTAAATATATTGTAACTTCAATGCGCAAAATCTCTCACGGAGAAACAACAAATAAGTATCCTCGTTTAGCTATACACGTGGGAAGAAAAATTTACATACCTCGTTTCCTCGGTCTCGCCAAGTATTGAGCTAAAAGAGGTCGGCGTCCGAGATACGAGCGGAACGGGCAATAAAGCGCGACGGCGAGCACAGTGCGCGGAACTTTCGTTTTCGTCGTCTTATTGGCACACGTAACCCAGAAATGAGCGATGACGCGCGCGCGAAAGGAAGTGCGACGGTGTTGTACGATTGTAATTTCAATGAAGGCGACCCGCATAACGACATCGCGTCATCGTGAGACGATCGAAGAAAGAGCGTATGTGAGAGAGAGAGATAAAGCGACACTTTTGTTTCGCCGCCGGCTGCCACTTTGAATGAACTGTGTCACGCGCGTGCACATTTACGACAACAAAACTAGTTCCGCGGTGAACAACTCTACCACCGACGGCCACGGTGGCTCTATAGAAAGCCTGCGTGACAGAGATTGCTCTCTCGGTAAATGTCACTAACCTTAAAACGTTACTCCCCTTTCCCCGTCACACTTCGTCCGTCAATGCGCGAGCACCTGATGCTGCTCATTGCCGCGTCGGGATTGTGTTAATATCCGTCGCGCGCGAATGACGTTCCGGCGTATTTGCATCACGTCGCGACTTCGATAAGTGGTTCTATATTTGACTGCCGATTGTGACTCGAGAGAGAAGAGCGAGGATGAAATGTCGCGGATTGTCAAATTGTGAGATCTCGCAGACGAGACGCGAAACGTGTTTTTCTTCATCTTCAGACAGAAATTACTTGTTGTTCTGAATCTCTATTTTCATGCTATTTTTCCCGTTTTTTCTCTTGTTCATGGTAATTACTCGCGTGTATTTTATACGTTGCTGCTCCAATTCCTCGAATATTATTTCCTCAAACCGATGTGGCGCGAGCAATTTAATTAAACATAATTAAATGTTTTACCTAAACTTTAGACTTCGATCAGATATAGCCTTTGGAAATTACGTATTTTAATCTTTAAAAACTTTTGATCATTCATACAATATTATAATATGACATTCAAGTAACATATTTCTGCATTAACCACGTGCCGACTTCAATTAACTGTTACATTGTCAAAAAACAAGCATATTGTAGATTAATGTCCAATATAATAATTTTATATACTCTGGAGAGATTCGACGACACTTATCTATATGAAAAATGTAAAACGGCGTGTCGGACGAATCGTCGAACTAAAATTCGCACTCTGGCGCGAAACGCAGCCGGAATATACGCGGGCGAAATCGACGGTCAAGCTCCGACGCACGCTCGACGTCTGCAAAATTGCTCGTGCAGAAAGCAAGGCGTGCCAAAACGCCGCCTCCCCGTCGATCCGCGGTCGCCGCGCTCTATTTTCGACCGAGCATTCGAGCGAAAACGAGACTGCTCGGTGTGAATATTATAGCGTGACGTATACACATATATCATGGGACAATCGCGTATATTTCGCAAAATTTCGCGACAGAGTCACAATCTATCCCGGGATCGAATTTAGAAAAAACGCTTCGCTCTGATCACCGTCGGTTTAATACTAGTAATTCTGACGATTCTTCGGCAAAAGAAGACAAGAAGCGACCGTAAAATATCCAACTATTTCTACTTCTGTTAACTACTCTATTATAATTTCTTCGATAATAAATCATAATTTAATCTATGATATGCATATTCAATTAGTTTCTATATAATATGTTTCACAAAACTTTAAAAGAATTTGAGATAAAATATTCATTATCATTTATTAAAAATATTTCTAATAAGTAAATATCCGAGTCGAAATTTTGCTCCTATTTTCAACATTTATTTTTTCACGTTTATGGATTCTGAAGAATTTTGATAAGTTTTATTTATAAAGGAAGTGCATTGTATTGACCTCCTATTTTGTGTCCCAAATAGGCAGTAAACGAACAATTTCGCACTTAGGCCCGATTGCACCAATGTTATTTTGGCTTTAAGTGAGACTTAAATATGTGTCTATCTTTATCTTTCTTTCTAAATAAATAAAGACAGACACATATTTAAGTCTCACTTAAAGCCAAAATAACGTTGGTGCAATCGGGTCTTAGAGGTTTAAAAGAGGAGGAATTATAAATATATATAGATTAAATAGTTTCAAAAAAGAGTGATCTGTTTGCTTAAAGTATGAAAATAGAGTTAAATTGAAAACTCTGAGATCGAAAATAGAAAAAGAATTTCGACTCGAGTAAACAATTCTCATAGCGTCGTTAGAAATCAGAGAATTGATCAGTGTGGCTGAATCTTTTAAGGTCTCAAAAGGTTTTATAAAAAGCGAGAAATCGTGAGGTATGTATCTTTTACTGTTTGAGTCTATGGTGAGTCTATGAAAAAAAGACTATTGTACAAAAGCCCTTTAAACGACCTCAACTGTCTAAAAAAATTTAGGCATTTTGTCTAAATTCGAGATGAAAAGAGAAGAATTTCTCCATCGATTTAAACCGAACTGATGAAAGTTTCACATCGAGAAAAAACGCTTTACGATCGGTCGAACAGCACGATACGCAGAGGAAAAACGAGGGAAATGCACAACAGCGCTTATATTACGGACGAACCAAGGGTGCGTGTGTCTGTATGTGCATGAAACACGCCGCATCGCCGGCATCGAAGCGGAAAGCTAAGGGGACGATCAATAAATCCGTGAGGGAAACCCAGACACGAAAGGTCGAATGCTCGCGCGAGGGTGGTTTCCGAGGGTTGATACGGTCGATCGATCCAAGGGTACTTTTCGGGACACTCGGGATAATGGCTCGACAGCGAGGGGGAATTCAAATCGCGTAATCGGCCGCGCGCCTGTTGAGAGAACGTCTGTGCAGCAGAAACATTTGTCGACGTTTTGATTATGTAAGAAAAACAAGTTAAAAATATGTACAGTTCTGTATCTTCCGATTGTTCGAGATACATCAAATTAAATTGATTTGCCGTTGTTATTACAAGCGACAAAATTTTTGGTAATCAAAAACTGTCACAATTGTCACTAACACGATAGAAGAGAATAATAGGGATATCAAACAAAGTGAAAAAAAGCTGAGGCGTGATTCTGATTCATTCCAAAAAAATATTAAAAATTTAGCATCATTTACATATTAGATGTTATAACATTTCTCATACTTTATAGAATATCGTTGCTGAAAATGATATTCTACCGAAATGTCCATGACCTACGGCTGGAAATCTATAGATTTGATTTTTAAAGTTTTAATAAGATTGTAAAGCGCAGTGAAACTTTAAATGTGAAACGTCCTTGGGAAGCGTTTATTCGGATGCTGCTAAGAAAAAGAAATCGATCTCTAAGACATTTAAGGACTAACGAAACAAAACGAGCTGCTATTTTTGGACATTCCCATTAAATGTAACAATATCTTTCGAATCATCAAGAATAATTTTTGAAAAATAATTGTCTACAACAAGATTGTACTTTTCTTTTATAATAATCAAGATATTTGTAATATTTCCATTGAAATGAATCTTTACAAACCGAATAAATAAGCAATCTTCATTAGCTATACGAAATTTGCGGAAAATAGAGAATAATCGTTTAAAACGAGCACATTTTCATTTAATAATAAAATAACGTTATTTGTAGAACTTGTGATGCAAATAGATCTTTACAAATCGAATAAACAAAGGATACGTTATTAGCCATAATCATCTTTGAATAGAATCTTTTTGTGGAGAGTACTCATCCAATATAAGTAACAAATATGTCGACTTTTTAATAAGATTATATTTTTGTAAAATGTATAAGTTTGTAAGAAGAGAAGCCGAATGTAGCTAATGTAAATAACTAATGTAACTAATGTAAATATTTTCGTAGATATTTGAGTACATTGCATTGGGAAAAAGACTCCCGCAGAGAGTTATCCCGGAGAGATAAAGAGATATCTCCCGTTGTGTTTGGTTTCTCGGTTGACACGATTGTTTTGGAACTGAGTCAACGCGCGCTATGCCGTCTCGAGAGAAATATTCTCTCCTCTCTTCTCACCCTTCTTCTCACCCTCGCGCGACATGCGTATTCTTTCCGTTGGGTGAAATATAATTAGCGGTGGGAAGGCAGAGAGAGGCGACGTGGTGAGGCAGTAAATCACTCGCGGCACGAATAAAGATCAAGGGAACGACAAACGGTCGGCACAGGGTTACCGAACTCGTTCGGAAATTACATGACGGGAATTACAGGCGAGTCTCGCACCACTCCGGCAATCTCCTCCTACGCTACCGACGACGGAGGCAACACGGAATGGACTTCAAAAATAGTCAGATCGCGCTTCTAAGTCAGTCGGCTTTACGAAACCGCGCGGAACGAGCATGGCTTCCGGGAAGCCAACTCCTCCGACGCTCTCTCTAATGTCAGATCTTAGATAGAGACCGACGGAAAAAGGGCATGCTTCGTCGACGAACTCGTAACCCTTCGAGGGAAAGAGCTCGGAGGATTGTAAATCAAGAGATAGAGTTCTGCAAAAGCGGTGTTACGCGGTTAAAACGCCTTTGAATCAAGAAGAAAGTTGTGATAATTGTATAATTTGAAAATTATACGATTAATAAAATGTTTCTTTGAGGATATGAAAATAACATTAATAAAAAGAAATAATAATCTGTAATACATTTGTAAATGTGTGAAAATACTATTCACAATACTTTTAATTACTCCAAAGTGATGTTATAATTAAATCATTGTAATCGAAAAATTATATTATTAAAAAAATAGAAAACCTGTGATTATTTCTCTCCCTTCCTTTACATTTTCGAATGTTTGCATACGAATAAGTAATCATTCTGTGCAAGTGGTATAATTTATCATATTTGCATTCTAAATTAAACTGACATATTTGAAATTAAAGATAATTTCTCCTCGTTATATACGAAGATGTTAAACAAATGCGAACAAGTGTACATTCGTTATATTCGTTACTAAGTTGTTTTCCGCGATATGGATCGCCATATTAATATTTACGTCGAAGAGTATCGAAATTGTGTCATCCTTCCTAGCGAAGCAGCGGATGTTGCAAGAAGATAATCCTAATGCGAGCAAAATTTTCACTCATTATCGTCATCGAGCTCGCTGTCATCATTCGAAACCCAACCATTGTGACGTCAACCAACGAGCGGTCGCGATTAACGAGCGATTCGTGCCGCCGAAAGGTCGCCGCGAGAGAGTGATCGAGATAGATTCCCACTTTCGCAAATGTTCCTTCCTCCACACGTTTCTTCGACACGTCCGCTATATCGTGTTTCCATAAACAAGTCGCCATTTATAACTCCTACGATCCGCAGATTCGCGATTCTCCTTTGTCTCCTGAGCTCGAGATGCGTCCGCGAATAAACCAGTCTTTAACTCGCATCTCTTTATCGCCTTCCCCTTCCTCTGCACCCTGAAATTTCCGTAAACATGCACTTGGCACCCGTCCAATCGCGGAATAAACGCATTATTGCAACGATTCGAAGGGACGAGGCATTGTTCCTTCTCGTAACGAACGCACGGGAAAATTAATTGGCGACCGCTTGATCGAGCAATCGATAGACGTGGTTCGGTATGTATATAAAAGCGACGTGAATGTTTATATATATGTATATATATCCTCGTCTATTATTCTTTTATCAATGCGTAATGGAAGTTTACGATATCGAGAGGAATTTACCGAAAATTTTTAACACATAAGTCGAATTAAATCACGGTGCGTTAAAAAAATAACGTCAGCGATGTAAATGCAACAAGAAATGATTATATAAGTAGGACGAAATATTATTCGATAATTTATTGTGCGAAAGAATTCGAGACTGATATAATTACTTATCATATCGGGAGAAATTCACTGTTATGATTGTGAAATAATCTTCTGTGAACACGTAAACAAAAATATTCCTCGCAATTATTGCAAAAAAAAATCTTGTAATTTAATTACTAACATCAAAGCAAACATTTACATTTGTATCATTTTATGATTTCGCGATAACGTTATATTAAAAAATTTTTATCGTTTAGCATTGAAGCAAATAAGAAAAATATATATTTATATGAATTAAATTTTCCGATATTAATATAGGTTTGTTTTATTAAACGATATAATGTTTTTGGCAAACATTATACGCGAAAACAATGCAAACATGAGAATTTATATTAAAATTATTTACGATACCGTTAAGCTCAACTAGTTATATATTTCGATTCGCAAATCGTGAGAATTATTGTGTGCTATTTTCAAAATGCCAAAAATAATATCGTTTATGTACGCAGATTGGACACGTTGGCAAGTGACGCCCGATTCACGAATTAAGATGTCACAAAGGAGAATAATGTGGTAAATACTTTATTACCTTGCGACTCGTTTGGCCACGCAGATCATTTGCGTAAGAAAAGCCAACACACATTTACATCCGAAATAGATGAAGTTTGTACGAAACGATCAAGAGGAAGGTCATCGGGTTAATGAACGTTTCTTTCGGAGTTGCCATTTAAATAACTTTGCAAAAGTTTAAAAGCACGCGAGAGAGAGAAAGAGAGGAAAATTCTAAGAAATATATTCTGAAAGATGAGTTCTGAAAATTATATTAAATACATATATAAAATACTGTATCAAAAATATATATCAAGAAGAGAGAGAAATTTGGGATTTCTAATTGAAAAATTTCATTAAATTAACGTGACAATTCTAGTCTGCCTGCATATAATCTTATTGACGAATATATTGATATATGTCGTAGTTTCTCGAAATAGCAATTATCGAGCGCATATTCCGAAATAAACCGCGTGCAAAGCAGAATTTAAAATAAAATTCGGCCGATAAGTTTCGAGGATAAAGTTACTTCTCGCTAACGAGTCGTTACGAGGGTAAACGCTCTTTCACAAGATGAACCCGAGGTCGCCGATAAGTCCGGACGGTTTCCTCTCGCCGCGAGAAATCGGCGCATCTTCGCAGATTCTCTGACCCGAATATCAAAAGTCTATCAAAAATAATCCGCGACGGAAATTCACATGCGGAATTTATAATAAACCATTCTTCTCATCAGCGTATAAATAGATAAATATGCAGTTTGAACACTGCATTTTCAAAAATACATTTTCTGCTCTTCAAAACATGGCTATTGTATTACGAGCAGAAATATTAATAAATTAATGAACGTATATGTATATACATTACATTTTATATAACAAGTCCGTGTAATTTAAAAACCATCGAAAATATTTCTCTCTACCTTGAATCTTCCATTAATAATTATTAAAAAATCATTAAAAAAAATATCGAAAATATATTTTCCGGGTCACAAAAATTTGTGTATTTAAAACACTATATATATGCGATTTCGATTGGGTAGAAATGATTGAGGAAACACATTGTGCGCGGATAATAAACGTCTCTTCCTCTCACGCCCTCGTGCGCGATATTCCGAATGCGAGATTACTTCGCCCCCGTTTACACGTCCGGAGCCAGCTGGGACCGAAGCCAACTTTGAGGGCGTACCCTCTTCCATCTTCTTCCACGAATTTCGCGCAATCCAACGTTAACTCGTCGCCGTCGCCGCCGTTTTGGCTGAGTTGTAAATCGTACGCTTCCTTTGTCCGAGGCCAAAAAGATCACCAGCGAATCAATAGCGAACAATAAACGTGAGAAAGAATCAACTTTAACACCAATTTTAGTACGACTATTTTCATATGAGCATTATTAATGAGACGTGCAATGCAGAAGTGCGTAACACAAGTAATCAACATAACGCAACGTAATGTAATGATAACAAAACTATATGTATGAAGTTATTCTTCTCCGAAAAGTATGAGATGAGAAAATTATTTCGATAAATCGTGAAAGAGAGATATATCGCTAAGTTCAATGATATACACACTCGTGTCGTGCAGTTGCTCGCGTTATCTTGGAATCATCGTGAATAAAAATAAAGCATATTGAAATACTCGAGATTTTTAAAAATAGAAAAATAATGGGAGATTTCTCGCGTATTTTATCTCATTGTCAGGTTAATTGGCAGAGACAAAGCGGGCATCAGACAAGGACACGAGAGACTTATTGGTGACTCACATGATGTCACGCTACTATTTCAGACACTTCAGATATTTATGCGTGCCTACGACGCATACAACAGTCATCTTGTTCTTAATCGAACAGAGCGATCGATCGCGAACGATTGCGTGTAACCTCGGCGCGAGAGACGACGCACTTATCGAATTTCTTTTCTCAATGTTTTCAATCGGGCATATTTTTTTCATTTTCTTTTTTCACTCGTGATAACGCAACCGTGCAGTTGTGGAGATTCGTGGCGTAACGGAAGTTTCCAATTTTCTCTGACTGAAAATTTTCAAACACTTTACCGTATATTGCGATCGACGCGAAATAGTTTCTCGCTCAACTATTTCCGCGATTGCGCACATTTCGTCGATAGCAGCGACGTGCAGATGCAAGCAAAGAGCAAAAAGGAGAGCCGGAAGAGGGACGGTGCGCGGAAAAGAGAGTGACAAACACACGCGATAACGATACGATTGGACCGCCGCCTCCTACCACCGTTTTGATAACGCAGGCTGCGTGTAACACTGATAAGATAACGCGGCGAACAGCCTCTTCGACGTTATCGATTTTTGCGAGAGGAAGAGTAAACGCGGAATGTGCGAGCGCACGGAACGAAAGAGAGAAAGAGAGACGAAGGATATATAGCACGTCACTTCATTCGAGATACTCACCGCGAGATACATCGACCTTCGGACTTCAGTCACGCGCTCGATAACGAGAATGAATTTGCGAGCCGCGGAAGTAGCGTGGATTATAATTATACCGGATCGTGTGGTGCGATTGTAAGAGAATTAAGAGTGCAATTAATCGCGTAATCGCGCGCCATAACTACACTTCTTCACATGCCTTGTCTATCATTAAAGCGAGCAGTTCTTCAAGTCGGTACATATTTTCTCTCTTTCGCATAAGAAAAATCTCTCGCGTAGTAACGTGATTATAAATTATTTACATGACGCAAACGACTAACGAGAAGAATATATTCGACGTTCCTTCTCTACACGATACTTCTCATCCGTGTGAATGTGCGCAAAAAAGATGGATGTTCTTTAGATATTTTTTGTAATTAGCAATAACTTCTGGAATCCCGCACTGTATCGATAAAATCAATATATTTTTAGTCGCTTTTATCTATTGTAAACAACTCTCTCTGTCGTAATGCGTTTCTACATATCACGACACGAATCACTTATTTATACATTTGCATCAGTCTTCAATCGCGCGACCATAATTGCGTAACGCATTTTTTTAAGAACGAATCGCTGCTCGTTGTACCCTCGCGAAGTTCATGCACTTTGACCAATCGGAAATGAGACATATTATTATCAAGCACGCATTGATACACGATGACGGCTTCAAATTAATGCAAGCAATATTTATCAACTTATGACACATCATCGTTACACAAAGCATTGAAGAATGAGGCTAAAAAAGGTTTAATATGTAAATACGTATAATATATGTAAATGAATAATTGAAATTATCGAAATATCAAATGTTTCGTACATCTCTAGATCTCATTATTAAATTGTAAGTCTTCATTTTTTTTTCTTAAATGTAATAATATTTAGATCGTAAGAATTCAATTATAATTATTTCCTCCATGATAATAATTACTTATCTCTACTATTCTCTTGAAAATATATATTTCATTAAAAATATATATTAATGGATACTATCTTTTATATATAGAAAAATAAACAACAATATAATATCTTTGAGATATTGATAGTTGTTATTTTCTCATGATACCGCGTATAAAACGTCGATTATAAATATCGCTTTCAACGATTTTATGTCCGTCGTTGTATTACAACTATGTATATCGCGGTTGGCTCCAAATCGTCTAGTAGAGAATACACGGACAGACTGGATGCAATTTTACAAGCTGCAATTTCGATACAAAGCGCGTTGAATCGCAGCCGAGAAGAGAGAAACCCGAGCTCTCTATTGACCTAGATCGTGGCCTCGGCGAAGAGTGCAGCATCTCGCCATCGTAAAATATATAGAGAGGAACTGAATCCTCTCCGTCGCGGTCTCTTTTACTACTGCTCTCTTTTCTCGGCCGAATTTCCTCGGTCGTTTTTCCTCGCCGTTCCCTTCGAGCTCGCTCGAAGTGCGAGAGACCGACGAGAGTGGAGCCAGTTACCGGAGGATATTTGCGGTTGTGATTCAGCGCTGACTCTCAAGAGAAACGGGAGGAGCGAAAGGAAGAGAGAGACTCGAAGAAGGGGAACCATAAATCGAAAAGGAAAACCGACCGCAACGACCGACTAGTACATAGGGTGTCCAATTTTAACGGACAAAAGATTTTTTTTTAAGTTTCTCTGGCTTTCAATATTTGAAATCGATATTTGTGCAATACTTGTATTTTTTAACGTTAAACATTTTATATCTGGAATTAAAATTTTAGTAAATAGATTGCTCCAATTTAAGTAAATGATAAAATTTTGCCAATTAATCGCATGTCAATAGTTTCTTCTCTATCTGTGATATTAATAATCGCTTATTTAGAATATATCGGATATTTTAGGGACGAGTAACAATCGATTTCAGAAATTCTGCCGTTAAAAATAAAACCATCTGGAGACATCGGAAACCTTTCGAGACATCGTTTGTGCAAGCTGTTATTTACATAGGAATCTCTCAACTCTCAAATAACACTGTGGAGATGCCTCGATCAATGCGTTGTATTGAAAGACAATCATAACTGCTATTTTGTTTTCGACCGCAGGCATTTGTACTACCTAATGAACTTCCTAATGAACTACCTAAACTCACGTGAAAACAACCTTTCTGATAACAACGGCGCACGGATTATAGAAGTCGGTTTGCGAAATGTCAATGGATTTTCAAGGACACGCAGTCGATCTTTAAAACGAATTTTCTCTGACCTTTTTTTCGAACCGCAAGCATGCATACGCACGTGCCAATCAGTGTGTTGTGACAGCCAAAAATGCGTGTGCGTGTTCGGCGAAAGCTTGTGAAAATTAATGCAGCAGGAGAACGAGATCGGAATGTTTTCGCTCGCGCGCAGCTTCTGTGAGCGAACGAAAATAAACCCGATGTTTTTTTAAGAATACAGAACGTGCAGTGTGTCGAGAGTATCGACACGATGTGCGATCGTATCGCGCGCGCCGACCTTCGAATATCGGAGATACGATGAGTCAGATAGCATGTTTTGCGAACCAACGTAATCATCCCTATCGCTATCGATTTTATTTTTTCTCCGATGGATGACAAAAGAGAAAAGAGAAAGAGAGAGAAAGAGAACGAATAAAAGTATATTTTGATTTCGCAAAGTTCGAAAGCTACGATTAGAACGATAATAAAGATAATAGAATTATTACTGATAATATAACAAGATTTGTAATATGATATATGTACGCAGAAAATAAAAAGAAGAGATTATTAAGTATGTGTGTGTCAAGATAAACAAAAAAATTATGAGTTACGGTATAACGATTACAGTAGTAATATGTGTACAACTATTAACGATGAAGAATTGTATTTCTTTTGAGATAGGTATTCTCGAATGATTTGCAGAAAGAGCATTGTAAAAAAAGAATTCGTCGACTTTGTCTACTTTTTTGGTTCTCACGGTTTAATACAAACGTGATCGCTAGTCCTTGTAAAATTAAATGTCTCGTAAATCTTTATTCACGCCCGACTTACTTGACGAGTGGGAAAATTCTAAAAAATTTTGCCTACAGAAAAATCTTTTAAAGTACTTTAAAAATTTCACCTCCCCCTCCCCCCCCTGCATCTTTATACATTTCCATATAACGTAACATATTATCATAAATTATCTCTTCAGAAAAAAATATCAAAAAGTAACCCGCCCTACGTGACAATCTTAAAACATCTTTTTCCTTCACTTTCCTCTGGGCAAAAAACATTTGCAAAAATATGACCCTTCGCAGCATCCCTTTTATGTCGTCAAGAAGACATTTATCACCTCTATAAAGATGCCCCTCCCCCCTCCCTCCTATCCCAAGATTTCCCTCGATTTGAAAAAGATTAACTGCAAAGAACCATCTTATTCTTTAGTGTGTTCTTTGTAGTTAAATTTCCTGCACTAGTGTACACTAAAGTGAGATAGATATATATTTAGAAGTTGGAAAGAAAGAGAGGAAAAACTAAAAAATGTGGAAGAATTTTAGCTACAAAGAATAGATCTAAAGTTCTTCCTGCACTAACCAATAATCGTTCCATGGTTCTATTATATCATCTTGTTCCATTTTATTGCGTCGTTATACGAGGACAAAGTTACTCATCCGCATTATTTAGCAAGGAGCGCTGAGATTAGACTCGTCTTTTGGGAAAACTAAGTTCAGATTGTCCCAACAATTTTTCGAAGAAGTTATAGAAAGAGAATAAATCCCAAATCCTGTTTTTTTGTCCCTAAAAGATAAATTTAAAGGATATGCTATAACTCTCTCTCTCTCTCTCTCTCTCTCTCTCTCTCTCTCTCTCTCTCTCTCTCTCTCTCTCTCTCTCTCTCTCTTTCTCTCTCCATCGATTCTATCTATCTATTTATCTATCTATTTCTTAAGACGACAGGCTTCAATCACAGACAGGTATTAGAATTAGTTAAAAATAGCATAGGACGGTTTTGGTTGCTCTCAGAGAGCGGTTAAATGAATTTTTCTTTCGCACATCCTTTTGAACTTCGAATCTGAAAAAAAGGTTGTCCCGAATGGCGACGGGGGCTTAAATGAAAACGGTGATTCAATACGATAATGGTTGGTCAACGTAAGCGACACCAAGCGCCTTTAAAAATAAAATCTTTCGCTTTAGCTCGATACACTCATAAGTCAACATATACATTATCGGTTTCCAATCTTCCTGTTTGGGCTTTTTGTTTATAGTCGCTGCAACCGCTGTATTAATTAATGCTGCTATTAATTAGCAGCACTCAACTATTTCTTGATATGTGCTAATATTGCTGTGCGTCTCCTTTCATTACAAACGAGAGTTTGTATCGAATATTTTCTTAACTTGCACGTTCTTTGTATAAGTATTAAATATAGTTCTTTTTCTGTCTATCTTATCTATTATTGGGTGTATAAAAGGTTTTAGCAACAAGAAACTGAAATAGCTTATAAAAAATTTAAATAGCACAATAAAATTTTCAATTTTCGGGACTTTAGCCCACTTTAGTAAAAAAAAAAGAAAAAAATCCGCAGATAAAAATGCTACCTCAGTCACTTTATATAATTGCTTCGAACATTCCTCTCTCCATATTTATTTGCGAGAACGAAATTTGACTTCAACCGGAAAAAATTTAAAGAACCACAAAAATTCTCCTCTCTACAGATAAAGCTATCCAAATCGTCAGTTCGTGTATACTTTCAACTAATTGAATACTTATTTGCAAGAGTAATATTTTTAAGACGGCGTCTTTAAGACCGTGCGAAAGAGTCATCGGCTCGAAAATGAAAGATGATTAATTAATCGCGCCCGGGTTTCACTTGACTGCTCGCCCATCAAACCTTTTTTCTCCGGTTCAGGGTCGTCGAGTATCGTTCCGATCGATTACCAGCCGAGATTCGTTCTGTGTGAAGGCGGAGGAGAAATTACGACCGCGTGCAGTGCGACGGAACTTATCTTCCGATCGGCAGCCCTTCTGAGAGTTCTGTTACGAGCTACGCTCGAGCAGGTTAGTAGTAAATATCTCGAAAAACACGAACGCGTCGTCACACGCTTAATCTCCTTTCTTTTCCGATATATTACCGCGTTCTTTATGCACGAGATACACGGATTTATATATCGATGTACGAAACACAAAATGCGTCTCTCCGACCGATCGGAGATCGTTAATTCCTGCGAATTTTATCTGACCCATTTTTATTACGCGGGCCTTTCGAGTCTCTGTACTCGACTCTCGAGCATGTGTGCCGGTTATATTTTCTAAATAATAAAAGACGAATATGAGCATATAACACATAAAAAAAGAGAGTAAATCCATAGTTTCGTAATATTTAAAATCCACTTCAGATATCATTAAAGTGCACGAACGCAACAATCTCTTACGAAATTACGAACTCTAACTCCTCTTAATCTAGTTGTTTCATGTATTCATATTGTTGTGTATGTGTTATCGCATATACCAATTTAAATTATACCGATACGGAAATATTTTTGTATATAATATCAATAAACGATTAGTTTGAAAAAGTCAGTAATTAGTAACCTTGCAAGTCGAAAATGTTTCTTGGCGAAACAATTGCGGAAATACGAAGAAAGTTGCCGGCGTGTTATCGTCGAGAGAATGCCAGAAGTGCCGTTTATCGAGCGAAATACCTATTTGCGGTAAACGGTAATGCAAATTTCATGCGCAGCAGCCGCGAATGAAACGAGCGTACGAATCACGGGAATTCCCGAGGAGAAGAGAAAGAGAAAGAGGAAGAGGATCCGTTTCGTTCCGGGTTGTCCGCCTCGAAATATTTGTCGCCCCGCAATTTGTCGAATGCAACGTATCTCGTTTAATTGCACGCAATGACGTATACAAAGTCGGATATGGCGTGGGTTTGTCACGCCCGAACATTACGCAACAATCTCGACGACATTGCGAACCGAACCTGTTTGCAAACATCTCGTCTTTTTCTCTCTCTTGCATTGCGTGCGACTTATTGGCGGTTAAATTATTGGACCCTGAATCGTGAGTAATCGCTTGTCTACTAATTCCGTTCCGTCTATTCTCTATTGCGTGTATAGATGACGTGGAGTATAATCACGAAGCGAGTCCACAATTTATAAGGTTTGTTCAGTGTAAGATCATATTTTTAAAATGACCTTGCACAACAATACGATTTATACATAACAAACGTTTTCACGTGTTTTCGAAGGAAATTGTATCTATTTATTAATTGTGTATAATACTTTCTATAAAAAATATTTTTATGCAATAGGAGAAGATAAAGATTTCGGAAAAAATTAGGGATAGAAAAATATAAAGCAGACACTATTAAAGTATGATAATTTAAAAAAAATGCAGCGATATACAATAATCGATATTTTAAATAAATATTATAAAAGTAGCTCTCTCTCAATTTTCTTTAACGATATTTTATATCGCGATATTCTCTAATACGAAGATACCTCGAGTTATAACTGCCTGGAAATTTTATCATCTGTCTCTCAGATATTCGGGAATCGACCTTGAGCTCTTTCTCGAGACGATTTCTGTCTCTTGAATTTCAAAGGCAGACGTAAAAGTTTCTCAATTGACATTTCGCATAATACGTATTTTCGCAGCAATATTTATCTTCTTCCGCTTTTTCATTCAAATTCCGAAGTAATCATGTTTCTCTCATGTGCGGCCGATTTGGAGTAAACAATCCTCTAAAGAGAACTCTCCCGAGGGAAACGCCGTAAAGCGAATCACGACGCATTATTGACCAGAAAACCGATACTTGTCGCGAGTCTGACATTTTCATTACAAAAGTTGTAAAAGCATCTATTTTAAGAGAAAATTTATTAACAACGGACAAAAAGTTGCGTTGCCGATACGCCAACTGTTAAACCGTTCAACTCGAATGAGGTAAACGAGATCGAGCGCACACTCTTTTTACTTTCCCTAGCGTCGCTATGAATTAATAAAGAAGATTATCACGTAGAAAATCTCTCCGTCTCAGAAATATGCTACACGCACCGCAATGCCCCGGTCATTTACCCCGTCGCGAAATAGGATGCGTATTAATGGAATGGTCGGAGGAGATCGCGCCGAATCGTTTAAACGAACGTCGACAAACTCCTTTTGTCTTCCGTAATGTTTCTAGCGGATTGCCCGCGATCCGCATTCACGTCACGATTTTATACATATATATATATATATATATATATATATATATATATATATATATATATATACACGTATATACTGTTTATCTCCTACAACGCCCGCTCTAATTCCGCGCATCTCGGCTCGACGCGAGTCGATTCGCCGCCGCGGGCGGAACGCGCGCGAGTGCTCCATTTTCGCCGACATGACAAATTGGTTGCCTCGCCGTCGGTCGAACACCTGCAGCCGCGATCATGCACACGCATCGCGGCACATACATACGTATGTGCGTACGCACACTCTGCGACCGCCGTTCTCGATCACTATAATCGCGGCGCGCTCGTTCATCAAACCGCGTGTGTACGATTCGCGCGCTACTGATTCGCCGTTGCTCCGTAAATCATCATCGAAGGAAGGAAAGAGAAAGAGAGAGATCGGCGAGAGCCAAGACGTTCCCGCAATTCCCCCCAATTGGGCTCACTTCCGCGCAGTGATCCGTGAAAGCTCGCTCGATTTTCCGAGGAATCTGCCCGGATTCCGATAGACTTAAAAAAATGTATTATCATAAAAAAAATGTATTGTAATAAAGAGAGAGAGAATGTCTCAATGTTTGGATAATAATAACGTAGAACTGAATTTTAATTCCAACCCCTGGCTTCGGAAAACAATTTCGAGAAGGACAAATCGCGTGCAGCGAGCAATTTCGATATCGTCGGAATATCTCAAATATTCCAAAGTTCGGACAGCTCCTCGACAGCGCACTTTGATTCCGATATTTGAATTGACACGAAGTATTTGTGGAATAGAACTATCTCGCAACTCCCATTTCAACTTGCAACGACTTTCGTCTCGCATCACGAGGGGGGAAGAAAGAGGAGGGGCACTTCCAGCGCCACTTGGCCAGAACTCCGATTTACAGTTCCCACGCTGACGACGCCTTCGGAGAACTCGCCCGAGAGGGATACATCGGCCGCGTTCGCGGAATTCATCGAGCGTACGTATAATCCGCGCGCGGAAAGTCCAGTCAACCTTGACGGCCGCGATTGCACCTGCACAGCAGCATCTCACTTCCCCCTTCTCTCTATCTCCCACCCCTCCCTCTCATTATCGTTATCATCACTAAACTTATTAGACACTCCGCGGCAAAATATTTATTATGAAAAAAAAATCTCCGTCTCTGTTTTTCTTCTAGAAAAAAAGAGAGAAAGAGAAACGGAAGAGAAATTTGATGTCACACACTTACAAGACTAACGCGGTGGCCGCGTTTCCTACGTCGGCGGCTATAAAGCTGCTCTGCTGAGCTACGGGCTGATGATGATGGTGATGATGATGCGGTTGCGGCGGCTGCTGGTGCTGCT